>JAHRHZ010000215.1:24999-44346 GCA_024137785.1 Ginglymostoma cirratum | reverse complement strand
CCTGCTCCTATGATGCTGCTTGACCTGCTGTGTTCATCCAGCCCCATGCTTGTTACAAAGGCACAAGATACTGTTATAAAACAGGAATTCTCATCATCTACATAGTTTAACCATCAGTGAAAGGGGGTTCACTTCATTTCTCAACTCCTCTCTAAACCTCCTCTGGGTTATAGTGTAAATAAAAGTATTTGTGCAGCAGCTTAAAAGCTGGAGCATTAAACCAATTTCCCGAACAAATTTTGGTTGAGAAACAGAATATTCCAAGTAATTCAATCATCTCAATATAGAACAAACCGTGAACACCACCCACAGCAGAATGAAGTTCCCCGATATCACAAACAGTAGAATCATGGATTTCCTTCGACTTCCCATCTCTGGGTCACTTTGACTCTCACCATTACTCCAATTCTGAAGTCGCTTGCGTGCTCTGCTGGCCATTAATATATGCCTGACCGTCAATGCTTTGAGGAGAAGAATCAGAATAAATAGAATGAATGGTGTTAATATGTAATGGATTAATTCAACGATAGTGAATGGGATACACTGAGAGACACACGACAAAACCAAGAGCTGTTTGAAAGCCAATATTCATTTGTGTACAGAGGATAACAGAAAATGTTTTTCAAAAAGCTCAACCCTGTCACTATTCCTATGACCATAGCTGCAGGTTTTTTCTGTGCCATATTTAGGTTTCAGTTTCCGGCAAGAAATGACCCCAAATCGAGCGAAGGTGAAAGTAACAGTAAACCAGACAGAATTGTCTGTGGCTGCGTAAAGCAGAATGGCATGGATATTGCACAAGGGAATTATTCGGAAAATGCTCAATCATTTCCATTAAACAATAGGCATCTTTTACAATATCAGATCAATGATAATGACTAGTAGATCGCAGTTGTGATGGCCACCAGATAGTGAATTAGACAGACCACAATTTCCCAGAATGAGGATCATAGTAGTTACCACATTAACTGTAAACAAGAGAAAGATATGGAAATTGTTCAGCGGGCAAGTGACAGATGTTTCGATTTCAAGTCTAATACCAGTTTAAGTTACATAACGGGCACATTTGGTTCGATATGGTGCCCATTGTTGCCACTGTGCCTCAGTGTTAAAGGACTGTGTGTTTAAGTTGGTAGATGGGTATCAATCACCATTCACTTTGTGCTGAATTGAGTTGAACTTCTTTAGTGCTGTTGAAGGCATGCTCAACAAGGCAAGTGGAGAGCATTCTATCACGCTTCTGACCTGCGCCTTGTAGATGGTGGGCAGGCTTTGGGGAGTCAGGAGGTGAGTTATTCCCTGCAGAATTCCCTGCCCATAATCTGCTGCTGCACCCAGTTTATACGATTGATAGGTCAGGTTCAGTTTTGGTTCACTTATAACCCCCATTGATGTTGATCGCAGAGGACTGAGTGCAAACATGTTGTTAAATGTCAAGGGGAGGTGCTCACATTCATTCTTGTTGGAGATAATACAGTGTGGATCTGGAGGAATACAGCAGGCTAGGCAGCATCTGAAGAAGGGTCCAGACCCGAAACATCAGCTTTCCTGCTCCTCTGATGCTGCCTGGCCTGCTGTGTTCTTCCAGCTCCATACTGTGTTGTCTGTGACTCCAGCATCTGCAGCTCTTACTATCTCCTTCTTGTTGGACCTTACATGTAGCATGAATGTCACTCCTGCAGAACTTTGAAAACCATGTTTGCACTGGCTAATTGTTTCTCTCAAGTTTGACATTGCTCAATTTACTCATGAACGGCACCCATTATTTCTGAAAGAAATTCATAGTAACATGGATACAGCTGTATGTCCTTCAGCCCTTTGAACTTGCTCAACCATTAATGTTCATCCAACTCAGACCTATGTTCTCTCTTTTGACCTGTACACTTTGACTTAATTCATCTGGTTCCCATCAGAACTAAACAATGTTAACTCCTTGCGAGGGGACTTGTGAATCAAAATGACTTCTAAAATATTGGGCTGGATATTATACACCACTGCCTGGTATGACATTGGTGTAGAGATGTGTTTGAGATGAGGGAGCATGTCATGTAATTTGGGTGATTAAGCCACCATCTTCATATGCCCCATTCCTTGAGTTCATCCCTGGAATTGACTAACCCACCATGAGTAATTCATCAATTCAATATCATTGTGATGGTTCAAAGCTCAACAAGCCCAACATTAACCTGCTCAGGCCTTCGTTGTAATGATATGGTCAAGAATGCGAGTGGGCAACTATTTATTTATAATATTGACAATGGAATGAGTAAAAAGAGTACTATTTTGTCTTGAGTCTATGATTATGCATGACATGAATAAACACTCTTAAACACTTTAAAAATTTGCAGCTGATCAGACAGGCCATCATGGATGAATAAAGGGTTGTTGTCAGTCCCTCAAAATAAGAATATCATCTGACAGACTTTTTGATTTATACAGGACTTGTTGTACCTGACAAGCTTGATTTTCTGAAGAAGGGTCTCGGCCCGAAATGTCAAGCTTTCCTGCTCCTGTGATGCTGCTTGACCTGCTGTGTTCATCCAGCCCCATGCTTGTTATCTCCACTATTTTGTCTTTGCCCATTTGAGACATCCCCATGTAGATAGTAACTACCTTCCTTCTGATCCACATGGAGTTTGAGACTTAACCCTTCTTCGCCCTTGTACCCCTACCCAAGGCAGAAGTCCTCCCTGCCCAAACTCCCCAGCCCCCCAACATTCCTGTGTCTGTTCTCCACTGAGGGGGTTGGGGAGGTGGGGAGTGATATCCTACTTAGCCCAGTTACAGCTCTTTGTAACTGCAGAGGAGGCAGCCCTACATCTGTCTGCTCATTCTTGACTTTCTTGGGGGCGGGGGTGGGGAAAGCAGAGGAAAGGTCACAGTTATAGGAATGGAGCAAGCTTTCCACCCATTCTCACTCCCCCACTGCCCCCATACAACATAGGATGGAGATATGTTATGGATCAGAGCAAATACCCTCAAAATGCTCAGAAGATAGTCTAGACCCTAGCTTTTTCTTATTTTAAAGGTAAATGTAAGGTGTTGCATTCCAGATGCAATTTAATTGGTCAAACTACTGGATTTAAAACAAAAGTACACTTTATTCATCCACTATAGTTAAAATACAACAAAAGAAAGAAGGAATTGTAATAATTTAACTCTATTGGAAAACTTAACAGAATAATAGATATAGTGACTGTTATTAATTAACTGTTCCAATATAGTAACAGCCCGTAAACACATCCTTGGCAAAAAGGCACAATCAGAACACAGATTGTATCATGTGCAACTCCAGTAGCAGGAAGAGAACCCCCAGCTTTTGGCTGTCACTGAGAGGGAGGGGGAAAATGGCTTTCGCTTCTTCAAGACTCCAACAGCAACTGCTGAAAGCCAAAATTAAAAAAATCTTGGGTCTGTTGGAGCTTCAGCACACCCATTCAGGCTGCTTCTATTGTTCCAACTCTTTTAAAAAAAAAAGGCCTCACAAGCTTTATGCTCTATTGGCTCTAGCAGAAAGTGCAGAATATCTGCCTTAAACCCTCCCTGAAAAGAAAAATCAAGACAAAATATACCCTTTAAAGCCATAGTATCATCATACCTCTCTCCTTAAAATAATGAAACATCAACATGAAAAGTTGGCTTCATTTTTTAAAAAATATTTTTTGTCTTACACTATTACCCCATAAGTCTGTGGCCTCCATTTGTAGAGTGGTGGGAGTCAGGAGAGAGCTTGGCACCATTTATTGACCATAGGGTCTGAGGTCACATGTAGGCCAGATGAGGTAAGGATGGCAGATTCCTTCCCCAAAGGGCATGAGTGAACCAGGTGGGTTTTTCCCCCTGACAATGGATATATGGTCATCATTAGATTTGATATTTATTGAATTCAAATTCCACCAGGTGCTGTAGCAGGATTTGAAGCCAGGTCCACAGAACATTGTGTAGGTCTCTGCATTAACAGTCCAGGGATAATACCACTAGGCCATCGCCTCCCCAGTTGTACCTTGTACATTCCAACCCCTTTGAAATAAGGGCCAACATTCTATTCACCTTCCTGACTGGCTGCTGCTCCTGTATGCTAATGTATGAGTATTCTTTGTGCTGCAGCTTTCCACAGTTTTTCTCCATTTAAATATTAACCTGTTCTTTTGTTTTCCCTTCATATTTTCAAACATTATACTCCATTTGCCAACATTTTACTCATGTGCTTTAATCTATCACCGTCTCTCTGTAAACTAATCCCTTTCACAACACGTCTTTCCACTTATTTTTGTGTCGTCTGCAAATTTGGTTACAGCACATTTGCCTCCTTCCTCCAAGTCATCAACATCTATTATAAACAATTGCCTCCCAGAACTGACTGTTATGGAGTCCCAGTGGTCTACAGGTTGCCAACCTGAAAAAAAAATTCCCTATTTCTAACTCATTGTTTAATATTCATCATCCAATCCTTTATCCATGCCAGTGTGCTGTCTCCAACACCATGGACTCATCTTATGACTTAACCTTTTGTGACATCTTGCCAAAAACCTTCTGGAATTCCAAATACAACACCTCTACTGGTTCCCCACTATCCACTCTGGTTGCAACTTCTTTGAAAAGGCAGTGAGATACAGATTCAAAAGCAAATAAAGCTAAAGAGAGAGAGAGAGAGAAAGAAAGAGCAAAAGAGAGAAAGAGTGAAAGAGAGACAGAGAGAAAGTGAGAAAGACAGACAGACAGAAAGAAAGAAAACCAACGACCAGGTCTAGTGCCTGAGGCTGTTCCAAGGCGCTTTACAGGCATTGATGTCACATTAGTTCCCTAAAACGCTCTGCTCCCCACAGCTCTTTTAAATTACCCTTCATATTAAATCTGTGTTCCCGGTTCAATGATCCCTCTACCAAGAGGAAAACCTTTTTCTGTCTCCCTTATCTGTGCCCCTCCTAATTTTATACATCTGAATCATCTGAGGAACCCCATCTGATTCACTAATGTATTTAGAGTTAGAAATCTGCCGTCCTCACCAGGTCTGGCCGACACATGACACCGGATGTAGAGCAACGTGGTTGGCTTTTAACTGTGCTCTGAGGAATGAGGGATGGGCAATAAAAATTGGCCGAGCTAGTGACACTCTCAACGAATAATAAAAAAACCATGTCCCCTGTCAGTCTCCACTCCTATACAGTAACCGACCCCAGTCTGTCTGATCTCTCTTTGTAACTGAAACTCTCCAGCCCCAACTGAAACCCTCCATCCTGGTAAATCTCCTGTGAACCTTCTCCCACCTTCTTTACAAGGTGGATTGCAGAATGGCACACAATACCCTAGCTGTGGCCTAACCAGTGTCTTATGCAGCTTCAATACAGTGGTGCACACTTTGAAGATTCTGACTAATACCAGTAACTGAAATAGTTGGTTCCAGTGTCCAAATTATTTTACCCATGCTAAAGGATCTGCCTTTTTAAAACCCAAGCAGTATGAGATATGTAGGATTTACAGAGTCATGGTGTTATACAACACGGAAACAGACCCTTTGGTCCAACATGTCCATGTTCACCACATTTCCCAAAACTAAATTAGTCCCATTTTCCTGCATTTGGCCCATATTCCTCTTAACCTTTCCTATTCACGTAGTGATTGGAACCAGGTGGACCACATTCACTATGAGATGCTCATTTAGGGTTGTTAACATGGGCCAATCAGGAAAGCTGTAGCTGACCAGGATAACCAGGAGTTAGAATCTCCTCAGTTCAGGGGGCAGTCTCCGAGCTGGTTGGCTATAGCCAGTGTGCTGTACACTAGTAAATAAAGGGTGGCTTGGTGATGGGATACCAGCCTCTGAATAACTATTTTACTAACCAAATGCCTTTTAAATGCTGTAACTGTACCTGCATCTCCCACTTGTTCTGGCAGTCCATTCCACATACAAACCATCCTCTGTGCGAAAAAAGTTGCCCCTCAGAAAATAAAAACAGACATCTCTCATGTATAATGACATTTTGGCATTTATTTCAAAGCATGGATCTTCTCTGTGGACTGTTTTAAATATTCTGGAGAATTTCTTCTCTTCCATATGAAAGAATAATGATTCAGAGAAAGCAGTGAAGAGAAAGATTAAAGTGTTGAAGAAGGATGTGTATACATTTCTGAAGAAGGGTTTAGACCCGAAACGTCAGCCTTCCTGCTCCTCTGATGCTGCTTGGCCTGCTGTGTTCATCCAGCTCTACACCTTGTTATCTCAGATTCTCCAGTATCTGCAGTTCCTGCTATCTCTGTATACATATGTATATGTGTGTTGTGCATAATTGATCAATGAAAGAGTCCAAAAGCACAAAGTAATTTTGGAAGATTTTAATCAAACAATCGATGTGAATTCAGGATGTACTTACCAAAAGAGTTAACTAGCCTTGATTATACACCAGATATATTTCAAAAAGGGCAAGAACATATATTTCATCCTCCTCAGTATTTTAAAAGCCTAAACTCTAACATTCATTTAGCAGATGAATGATCACATCCAGAGCATGCGTTGTCAGCCTTCTTATTAAACAATAAACTTTAGTTCATAAAATCAGAGTTAAATTAAAATCTTGTTTGATGGATGATTTAATTTTCTGTAGTATGTTTGAAATAATCATTTTCGCCCTATGTTTCTTGAACCCAATTAAATAATTTATCATGCAGACGGACTAACTGCTCGGAGTCTGTAAAGGTGTTGCTTTTGTCCTCGTGTTCAACACTTTATGAAATTGGTGATTAAATTGTTTGTTGTGAGCATTTCTTCGGCCATTTGTTTGTTCGGTGACTGTAACTAAACCCAGTCACCAAGGAACCAGAATTTCTGCCCCGATGGATTACGTGTTTTATAAATGAGGAGAATCTTCACACCCTGTCACTCAGAGAATTACTCTCAGCATTAACAGCAATCTGACAGACCGGGGACATGGGCCTTAACTTTCTCATCAAGCTCAAGATTCTCTGGGTACTGTACGACATCCAAAAGGTGTACTTCCCCATCCTGGCTGTGTTTGGTGTACCAGGTAAGTGACTCACTGCAGCCAGGCACCTGAGATTGCACATGTGTGACATTCATCCATAGAATCCCTACAGTGTGGGGACAGGTCCTTTGGCCTAACAAGCTCACACACCCCCAGGGCATCCAACCCAGACCTATCCTCCTATAACCCACCTCATCTACACATCCCTGAACACCATGGGGCAATTTAGCATGGCCAACCCACCTAACCTGTGCATCTTTGGACTGTGGGAGGAAACCAGAGCAAACCCACGCAGACACAGGGAGAATGTACAAACTCCACACAGACACAGTCACCCAATGGTGGAATCGAATCCGGGTCCCTTGTGCTGTGAGGCAGCAGTGCTAACCACTGAGCCACCATGCTGCCCCAAATCAATTAACCATTTCCTACTTTCATCACCTTCCCCACAATCCGCCACATGTGTGGGAGCTGTGGATTTCACAAAATTAACGATGTGTCATTGCGTTGCTTTACTGCACCAGCCTTACCCAGTCACCACCTGGGAAACACGACAATTCAAATCGTTCAAAACCCTTGACTGCCTCTTCTCCACTGGCTCACTTCAGCTGAGATTGTCGTTGCTGGAACAATTAATTTTGTACACATTGGAAACTCGTTTCTTGTATTAAAGGAGAGGCAAGGGCCTAGTAGTGATTGACAGTGCTGTCACTTTAAGAGGTTATTTTGTCCTCGTTTCTTTTTGAAGAGATGTTGCAAGTGCCAAGCTGTCTCTAAGAAAGTAACAAAAAAAACCTTTGTGAGGCCTTGGGCTTTTTGTTTTAAAGTTGGAACAATAGAAGCAGCTTGGGTGTGGCCAGCTCTCACAGACCAGGGTTTTTAGTTTTTAGGTTTTGTTTTAAGCAGAAGCCTTTGGGCTGTCAGAAGAGTTGGAGCTTCAGCGAATGTCTCCTAGCTGATACTTTCTCTGAATGTTCTCGATGTTTATTTTTTTCCTCCTGGATTGGAGAACTGCATGTGAGAAGCTGTGTCTGAATTTGCCTTCTAGCCAAAGGAGTATGGTAATGGGATGTTACTATATTGGAACAGTTAATTAGTAATAGGTACTGTATCTATTATTCGGTTACATTTTCCGATAGTTAAGTTATTCTAAATTCCTCTTGCTTTTGTTTGTATTTTAACTATAGTGTTTAAATAAATTGTGTTCTGCTTAACATTGAGTAGTTTGACCAGTCGCATTCCATCTGGAACACGACACTTCGCATCTACCTCTAAAATAAGAAAAAGGTAGGATCTAGGTTATCTTCTTAAAATTTCCTGAGGGGATCTGGTTTGGTTGATAACTGGTGTTGATAACTGTTAGATTACTAATCCAGAGACCCGGGCAATGTTCTGGTGTTAGCCTTTCCAATCCTGCCATGGCAGATGGTGGAATTTGAATTTGTTAAAAGTCTGGAATTAAGAGACTTAATGAAAGCATTGCAGATTAGTGAGGAAGGAAACATCTTGACCCCCTAACGTCCTTTAGAGAAGGGAAATGCTGGTCTACTTATGACTCCAGAACCACAGCAATGTGTTTGTCTCTCGACCAACCTCTGTGTAATGAGAGATGGCCAGATCTGTTGGCCTGACCACATTTCATGAATGAATAAAAAAAAAAACTTCTTTCTAAACAAAACTAGAATGTGAAAATTCAACTAGTGAAGCACCATACTCCATTCTGTGACATCATGGCTCAACTTTGTCTTCAATGTATCTCCACTTAATTCTCATTTCTATTTCTAGCCTTGGCTCAGAAAGATAAAATCAGTCCTTAATGTTGAAATCTGGGATTTACCTTAAGTCGGGAGCCCCCATTTCTGAAGATAATTACACATATTTGATGTACTTTACTGCTTCAAAGTGCTTCATGACATAACCAGGCACATTTTCAACATTGGTACAAATCTGAAACATCTAGAAGTGGGAGCTAGCTCTTTTACATCTCCAGCCTGCCTTGCTATTCTGCAAAGTAACCATTTATCACCTTAAGAAGATAGCAGGAACTGCAGATGCTGGAGTCAGAGTCAATACAGTGTGGAGCTGCAGGAACACAGCAGGTCAGGCAGCCTTAGAGGAGCAGGAAAGCTGATGTTTCAGGTTGGGAACCTCCTTCAGAACTCTGAAAAGGATTCCAACCTTATACATAGACTTTCCTACTCCTCTGATGCTGCCTGACCTGCTGTGTTCCTGAGGGTCCACACTGTTTTTATCACCTTAACGCCAGTTTCATGTGCATTTCTCGTAATTCTTGACAACAAAAATCTATGCCTATTTGGGTGTAAGTCTCCACAAGAGGGAATAGATTATCACTATCTATTCTGCCAATCCTTTAATCACCTCAAACGTTTCAAATAGATGAACCCTCAAAATTTATTCGCAGGAGAATACAAGCCTTCGTCACAAAATGTTATCCCATTCATTTACGTATATGGCCATTCATTGCAAATCAATGTAATTATGCCCAATATTGATATTAATAATTGTCACAGGTAAAATAATATGTCTCTATCACTGGAAGCAAAGTGAAACTTTGATGAATTTCAGGTTCTGGCAAGTAGTTTTGTGGGTACATTTACATCACCACTCTTATGTGTCAGTAATTTATTAAAGAAAGAAGTGTGGATAATCTCCTTCTGTTCAATGTTCTCTCAGTAAATGTAGTGACAATAGCCATCCTGTCTCGGGGAAAGTGCGGCCTCTCTAAATGTGTGACTCGCTACCTGGTGGCTATGGCCCTTGCGGATCTTCTGGTCGTTATAATCGATCTGATGTTACGGCAGATTCCGATTGTTTACCGGGAGCAGTTCATTTTTCTGAGGAATGTCAGTTTGTGTAACATCCATGCTGTTCTGCTTTACGCTGTCACAGACTGTTCTGTCTGGTTCACAGTGATGTTCACCTTTGATCGTTTCATTGCCATTTGTTGCCAGAAACTAAAATCTAAATATTGCACGGAGAGAACAGCGGCTGTTGTTCTGGGAGTTGTGACAGTTCTGAGCGTTTTGAAGAATGTATTTTGGTATTTTCTATATACCACTGAGTACTGGCTTTCAAACAGTTCCTGGTTTTGCCGTGTCGCCTTCGGTGTATCACTTTCAATAGCCTGGGCCTTTGTTGAGTTAGCACATTACATTATAACACCGTTTGTTCCATTTCTCTTAATTCTACTGTTCAATGCGTTAACGGTCAGGCATATTATATTGGCCAGCAGAGCCCGCAGTAGAGTCCGAGGTCGGAGAAATGGAGAGAATTCCAGTGACCCAGAGCTGGAGAATCGGAGGAAATCCATCATTTTGCTCTTTGTTATATCAGCCAATTTCATTCTGCTCTGGGTGGTCTTCATGTCCTGTTCTATATTGAGACGTTTGGATTACTTGCGATATCCTGTTCCTGTGCCAACATTTGTGCGGGAGCTTGGTTTCATGCTGCAGCTACTGAGTTGCTGTACAAACACATTTATTTATGCAGTGACTCAGAAGAAGTTTAGGGACGAGGTTTGGAAAGGAGTAAAATATCCTTTCACAGTGGTGGCCAAAATAATTCTGTGATTAAAAACCTGACAAAGTCTAGGGCTATCATGCATCATCCTGTGCATTCCCCTGGTGGGTTAGTTTACATCATTTTCTACTTTCTGATCAGAAGCAGGTGTAATATAAATTTTGGTTTCTTTTCATGTTTCTGATCTTGACAGAACGCTTTCTGCAACGAGAAACTCCTAATTGTGCTTAGTCTATCGATAGGATTTGAACAATCACTTGGCTAAGGAATGTTAGCTGCTCTAGCCAGTCCCAAGTTCAGCCAGTAATTTACGGGTATTTTGAAGATGGCAAGACTGCAATATGGAGACACCTTGGATCAGGTAGGCCTGAATGGATTTTAGAAGAGAGAGAGGGGATCTCACAGAATACTACAAAACCTGATCAGACTTTGATTTGATTTATTTATTTTCCTTTATTCATTCACAGGATGAGAGTGTTGTTGGCCAGGCAGCATTTATTGCCCATCCCTAATTGCCAAGAGGGCAGTTAAGAGTCAGTGACATTGCTGTGGGTCTGGAGCCACATGTAGGCCAGACCAGGTAAAGATGGAAGGTTGCTTCCCTAAAGGACATTAGTGAACCAGATGGGTTTTTCCTGACAATCAATTCATAGTCACCAGTAGATTCTTAATTCCAGATACTTATTAAACTCAAACTCCGCCATCTGCTGTGGCAGGATTTGAATGCAGGTTCCCAGAACATTGTCTGGGTTTCTGGATTAACAGTCCAGTGATAATGCCATTAGGCCATCACCTTCCCACCTTGTTTTTATCACATCTGCCTAAGCACAGTGAAAAGTTTTGTTTTGCCAGCAGTACAGGCAGATCACAGCAAACAAGGACATGCAGACCATAGGTGTTTAGACAGAGCAAGGCATACAGGTGACTAACTCTACAGGAGGTACACAAAGCAAAATCTACATTAAATTTGAAATTTGAGAAGTCCATTCAGCAGTCTAATTACACCAGGGAAGAAGATGCTCTTGAACCTGTTGGTGTGCATGTTTAAGCTTTTGTATCTTCTGCCTGACGGAAGAGGCTGTAGGAGAGCATTATAGGGGTGGGAGTGGGTCTTTGATAATGTTGACAGCCTTTCTGCCATAACAGGGAGGGTAGATGCAGTTCATGGATGGGAAGTTGGCTTCCGTGATGGCCTGGGCTGTGCACACATCTAGACAGAGTGAATGCAGGAAGGATCTTCCCGGTATCTTGGGAGTCCGGAACCAAGGTTAGCAATTTAAGGATGTGGTGCTGAGATGAGATGAAATTGCTTCACCCAGAGAGTGTTGAGCCTGCGGAATTCTCTGCTACAGAAAACGGTTGAAGACAAAACATTGCATGTTTTCAGGAAGGAGTTGGGTGTAGGTGTTGGAGCTAAAGGGATCAAAGGGTATGATGGGGAAAACAGGAACAGGGGACTGAGTTGGAGGATCAACCACGATCATAATGAATGGCAGTGCAGGCTCGAAGGGCAGAAGGGCCTGCTCCTGCTCACGTTCTCTCTGTTTCTTTGCGATTGCTTGCTGTGATTATTTGCCAAAATAGACCAATCCTGGGCGAGGGGTGGGGGGAGAGGTTGGATGCCTCAATGGCGATCTGTTCCTCTGATCTCTGGCCACTGTTTGAAGAAAGCTCTAAAAAGTCAAAGTGGACACCAGCAAAAATGAAAATGAAGCAACAAGGTGACAGAAGAAGAATCATATCCAAACGTTAACTCTGTTTCTTTTCTCACAAAGACTGTCAGACCTGCTGAATTTCTCCTGCGTGCATATGTATATATAAAGATATAAAAGAAGATGATTGCAATATATATGAATTGCTGCAACTTCATTTGGATTATTATTGGGGTAAATAATGTCTTTCTATTAGCTTTCAATCTTCAAAACCGCTTCTTGTGTTATTCTAAACCTGTTTTTCATTTTTCTACGTTTTCAGGCCTATCAAGCTGATCAGGTATTATCTGAATTTGTGTCTTGTGTCCTCTCGTTGTTGTGAATAAGGCAGAATACGAAACCAAGTTAACAGTGACTATTCACAAATCGTATCTTTGTTTGTCCACAGTTGGAAATTAAACACGAGACGTGGCAAAGTCCAAAACAAATTTCACGATCTAGATCATAGGCAGCAAAACAATAGACTCTCCTTTCAGTTTAGGGCACTTTGCCAGAGCTAAATATGGCACAATTGGCAGAAAATATAGCGCACCTCTGGGAAGGAATGTGGCACATACCAAGTGCTAGAACAGCAGATATCGGGGTTTAGATATTGCACACTGAAGACCCCAAGAAATAGGAGTAGTAGGAGGGTGTTCAGCCCCTCAAAGCTGGTCAGTCATTCAATAGGGTTGTGGCTGAGACTTGCACCTCACATCCACTTTTCTCCCCCTTTCCCTGCAACCCTTGGTTCTCCTAGTGATTGAAAATCTATTTCAGCTTTAAATATACACAGGGACTCTGCCCCTGCGGCTCTCTGTGGCCAAGAGTTCTAAAGACTCTCAACCCTCTGAGAGAAGAAATCACTCCTCAGTCTTAAATTGGTGTCCCTTTATTCTGAGACTGTGCCTGCTAGTCCTATGAGGGGAAACATCCTCTCAGCATTTACCCAGTCAAGCCCCTCATTTCAATGAAATCACCTTCAAACTCAAGTGAGTAGGGCTTTTGGGTCTGGGTCTGGGTTTGGTAAACTCCTTCCTATGGTGGTCTTCAACAAAATTTTCAGGGTGCAGCACTGCTTTATCTTAGCGCGAGCCTTTCCTTCTGATCTCCTCCAGAATCTCCTTGTCTGTTGTCGAAGGCAGTATCGGCTGACAACAGGCATTGCGTGTGCATAGGCAAGGGGAAATTTTCTCGTTTGTGCAGCCTGTCTGTGTGTGTGCAGGACCAACCGAACAGTGCAGAGATGTACAAAGATCGCCTCTTGTATTTCTGGCTTGAGAAGAAACAACATGTGCTCAGTGAAGAGGTGCACAGTTGCCAAAAAGGCTGGAGAAGGGTCACTGAACTTTCACTCTGTTTTCGCTCTCCCCAGTTAGAGACAGAGAACTTAGGAGGCCATTCGGCCCTTCGAGCCTGCTCCGCCATCCTTCACGATCATGGCTGATCATCCAACTCAATAGCCTAATCTTGCTTTCCCCCCATAACCTTTGATCCCATTTGACCCAACTGTGATATCTAGCTGCCTCTTGAATACTTTCAATGTTTTGGCATCAACTACTTCCTCTGGTTATAACTGCACACAATATTCTAGATGTGGTCTCACTAAGGCCCTGTATAACTATAACAACACATCCCTGTCCCTGCATTCGAAACCCCTCGCAATGAAGGCCAACATACCATTTGCTTTCTTCACCACCTCCATGCTTACCTTCAGCAACAGGTGCACAAGGACACCCAGGTCCCGCTGCACACTCCCCTCTCCCAATTTACAGCCATTCAGGTGGTAATCTGCCTTCTTGGTCTCACTTCCAAAGTGAATAACCTCACATTTATCCAAATTATACTGTATCTTCCATTGAATTTCCACTCACCCAACCTGTCCAGATCATGCTGAAGGATCTCTGCATCCTCGTCACAGTTCACCCTCTCTCCCAACTTGGTATCATCTGCAAACTTTAAGATGTTACATTTTATTATTTCATCCAAATCATTAATATATATTGTGAATATCTGGAGTCCATGCACCAATCCCTGTGGCACCACACTGTTACTGCCTGCCAATTTGAAAAGGACCCATTAGTTCCTACTCTTTGTCTCTTCTCTGCCAACCAAATCAATATACCTCCTCCAATTCCATGCATTTTAATCTTGCACGATAATCTCTTATGCAGACTTGGTCAAATGTTTTCTGAAAGTCCAAGTAGACAAGGCCTATATTTGTCTTCACCAATGTCTTTCTATTCACGTACCTATAGAAACGCTTAGTGTCAGTCTTTGTGTTCCCTGCAAGCTTACTTTCATACTGTATTTTCCTCTTCATAGTCAATCCCTTAGTCCTTCTTTGCTAAATTCTAAACGGCTCCCAATCCTCAGATATATTATTTTCCTTTGGGCAATCTGTATGCTTCTTCCTTGGATCGGATACTATCTGTAATTCCTTTGTAAGCCATGGATTGGCCCTCTTACCCATTTTGCTCTTGTGCCAGACAGGAATAGACAGTTGTTGCAGATCCCCCATGCGTCCCTTGAATGTTTGCCATTGCCTATCCACTGCCATCTCTTTAAGTCACTCTGCCTCATCTATCAAGGCCAACTCACACTTCATATCCTTGTAGTTTCCTTTATTAAGGTTCAGCACCCTAGTCTCCGAATCAGCAACCTCATTCTCCAGCTTGATAAAAAATTCTGGCATCTTATCGTTGCTCATCTCCAAAGGGTCTTACACAGCTAAATTAGCAATGGCTCACTTCTCATTACATAGCACCCAGTCTAAGATGGCCTGCTGTCTAGTTGGTTCCCCCACATATTGGTCAAGAAGATCATCTGGTATACACTCCAGCAATTCGTCCTCTACGGCATTGTGGCTAATTTGATTTGCCCAATCTATGTGTAGATTAAAATCACCCATGATCAGGTGCAACTCTAATTTGCTGTTTCATGCCATTCCCAACACTGCAACTGCAGTGACACCCACGAATGTTTATGCACCTTGGCATTTCTCAACTCGACCCATACAGACTCCACATTGTCAGAGCGAATATCCTTTCCTCACTATGGTGATAATTTCCTCTTTAACCAGCAATGCCATTTCACCAGCTTTTCCTTTCTGCCTGTCCTTTCAAAATACTGAACACTCTGGGACATTCATAAATCATAGAATGCCGACAGTGTGGAAACAGGCCTTTTGGCCCAACAGGTCCACATCGACCCCCAGAGCATCCCACCCAGACCCATCCCCCTATAACCCACCGAATCTACACACCCCTGAACATTTTATGCAATTTAGCATAGCAAATCCACCTAGCCTGCATATCTTTGGACTGTGGGAGGAAACCGGAGCATCCGGAGGAAACGCACGCAGACATGGGGAGAATGTGCAAACTCCAAACAGACGGTCACCAGAGGGTGGAATCAAACCCGGGTCCCTGGTGCTCTGAGGCAGCAGCGCTAACCAATGAGGCACCGTGCTGCCCATTCAGTTCCCATCCCTGGTCACCCTGCAGCCATGTCTCGGTAATCCCAATTATATTATACCTGCTTACATCTATCTGCGCAATTCGTTCATCCACTTTATCGCAAATGCTCCACGCATTAAGGCACAAAGCCTTTAAGCCTGTCTTTTTTAACATTGTTGGTCTCACAATTCTTTTTCTCTATAGCCCTGTTTGAATTTTGTCCTTGGTTTCTCTGCCTATCAATTTTCTTTTTCCCTTTTCTAATGTTTGTTTTTGCCCTTGCTTCCTCCTTCTCCGATTCCTTGCATAGATTCCCATTTATCCCCTAGCATATTAGTTTAAACCCTCCCCAACTGTCCCAGCAAACACTGCCCCCCAGGACATCAGTCCCAGTCCTGCCCAGGTGTAAACTGTCCAGTTTGTACAGGTCCTACCTCCCCCAGAACCGGTCCCAGTGCTCCAGGAATCTGAAAACCTCCCCCTGACACCATCTTTTCAGCCACATATTCATCCGGTATATCCTTTCATTTCTACTCTGACTAGCATGTAATAATCCTGAGATCTCTACCTTTGAGGCCAGAGTTTGTAACTTTCCCCATAGCTCCCTGTGTTCTGTTTGTTGGACCTCATGACTTTTGTAAACCCATGTTGTTTGTGCCAATGTGTGCCATGACCACTGGGTGTTCACCCTCCCCGCTCCAAAACGTCCTGCACCCGCTCTGAGACATCCCTGACCCTCACACCAGGAAGGCAACATCCCATCCTGGAATCTTGTTTGAGTTTACAGAAATGCCTGCCTATTCCCCTTTACAATTGAGACCCCCTATAACTATTGCCCTGACACACCTTTTACCCCTCTCCTCTGCAGCAGAACCCACTGTGGGGCAATGAGTTTGGCTGCTGCTGCTCTCCCCTGAGAGGTCATTCCGCTCAACAGTATCCAACAAGGTGTAACTGTTTTGCAGGGGAATGGCCACAAGAGATTCCTGCACTACCTGCCTATCTATCTTGCTCTGCCTGGTGGTCACCCATTCCCTTCCTGCCTGTGGTCTGACCACCTCTCTACACATGCCATCCACAATACTCATGGCCTCATGGATGCTCCGCGATGTCCCCAGCCGCTGCTCCAGCTCTGAAACTCGAGCTTCCAGGAGCTGTAGCTGGAGACACTTCCTGCACACATGCTGACCCAGGGGGACTGGAACTGTCCCTGGTCTGCCACATGGAGCAAACCAAGACTTTGAGCTCCCCTGCCATGGTTTACCCCTTTAAACTATACCTCAGAGAGTACTTTATATTAGACTAAACCAAATCCAATCATCAGCAGCCCTCCAATCCTGCCCTGTGTACTACCCTTAGAGATGAGAAGCCAATAATTTGTATAAGCAACAGAAGGTGAAAGGATTTAACTGGTTTAACCACGACTCACCAGTCAACTCTCTCCCTAGTTGTCACCTGCAGCAGGAAAAATTCACTCATTTTCCGTCACTTGTGCTCCTCACTGTGACTTTTGGAGGAGGAGGTAGGGAAGGAGGGCAGTACTGAAGCAGCATTTGGTGTTGAACTATCCCTTGACAACACTTCCTCTACAAACCACTGTTTGGTATCAGTGACTGTGTCTATGCAAATCGTCACCCCCAGCCAATCAGCATCTTCGCAGTCCTCTGCTGGCCCTGCTCAGTTTTTCCAACAATTTCAGTTTCCCTTTCAGCTCTTCCGCACACGTAGTTCTTTGTTTTATTGCAGTGCGGAGCTGTCTGTTTCCATCTCGGCACAGATTCTAAATTCTGAAGATTATAGCTACCATCAGTTATGAGGAAGGGACACTGGCCCCGAAACGTTAGCTCTGATTTCTCTTCACAGATGCTGCTAGACTTGCTGAGCTTTTCCAGCGATTCCTGTTTTTGTTCCTGAATTACAGCATCCGCAGTATTTTCAGTTTGTATTTTGATTATTTTTGAGGTTGCTCTGAGCTGTTTTAGTTACCTGGTAGCTGACCTTGTAGCAGAATCAATGAATACCCATGTTATTGCTGAAATCTTACTTTTGCCTGCGTGTAAAATTAAAAGCATTGATGTGATGTTTGGGAGCTGATGAAGTGAAAAGGACCAACGCATTACACTCTCTGATAATACAGGCAAATATCAAACTGACTGGTATTGAGGAAGCACTGGAAGAGACATGAGCTGCCAGTGGGAGTTTTGTTTTGCTGATTGATAGGTCCATTGATATAACCGGACACCACCAGCTTCTAGCCAATGTCCGATGAGTTGATGGGACCTCAATTCAGGAGAATTTTTTAGTAAGGAGCTACCCAACAATGTGACAGGTGAAGAAATATGTTGGGTAACAGATGCTTACTTGAAGGAAACCAACCTTACTTGGGCCATGTCTAGAGTCCAGGGAACACATTTAGGATGTCCCCCCACTTCCTGTTTAATCGTATGCTGTGCTGCTTTTAAATGCTGTCTAGCCAACTCACCTGCTCTATTTGATCTTTCCCTAAAATTTGACACATAGTCCAAATATGTGGTCTCGGAACGCTGACTCACCAGTTTCTCCTTAATTTCAGTCTTCTCTCACTTCATGCTCAAAAAACTAATTCAAATGGACTAAATTTCATAGATTCATAAGGTGCATCCCTAATTGCAGAAAGTACAAATGGAATTCCTTTATCCCAATCCCCTGGATAGACTTGGCTGTAAGCCCTCGACATGATTGTTAAAGTTTGATGCCACCGTTCTAATGTTCCCTGTGATTCTGGATGGTTCACCGTGAATTTGAACTGTTTTATTTCTGAACTTCCACGAGTAATTTTGAAGCAAAATTTGACCTCTGATCCGATTGTATCTCTGTACATGGTTCGTGTCTAGTGAAAAATTTGAGTAACTATTCAACAATCCATTTATCTGTGATATTGTTTAATGGAATGGTCTCTGGAAATCTAGAGGACACATCCATTAGAATAGAATAGAATCAAATCAAATCAAATAGAATCAAATGGAATAGAATAGAATAAAAAAAGAATAGAATAAAATAGATTAGAATAGAATAGAATAGAATGGAATAGAATAGAAAAGAATAAAATAGAATAAAATAGAAAAGGATAGAATAGAATAGAATAGAAAAGAACAGAATAGAATGGAATAGCATAGAATAGAATAGAATGGAATGGCATAGAATAGAACAGAACAGAATAGAATAGAATAGAAAAGAATAGAACAGAATGGAATAGAATAGAAAAGAACAGAATAGAATGGAATAGCATAGAATTGAATGGAATAGAATAGAATAGAATGGAATAGAATGGAATAGAATAGAATAGAATGGAGTAGAATGGAATAGAATGGAATAGAACAGAATGGAACCCAATAGAATGGAATGGAATAGAATATAATGGAATAGAATAGATTAGAATGGAATAGAATAGAATGGAATAGAACAGAATGGAATAGAATAGAATGGAATGGAATAGAATAGAATGTAATGGAATAGAATGGAATAGAACAGAATGGAATAGAATAGGATGGAACGGAATGGAATAGAATAGAATGGAATAGAATAGAATAGAATAGAACAGAATGGAATAGAATAGAATGGAATAGAATAGAATAGAATAGAATGGAATAGAATAGAATGGAACGGAATGGAATAGAATAGAATGGAATAGAATAGAAT
>JAHRHZ010000215.1:8610-24989 GCA_024137785.1 Ginglymostoma cirratum | reverse complement strand
ATGGAATAGAATAGAATGGAATAGAATAGAATGGAATAGAACAGAATAGAATAGAATAGAATGGAATAGAATAGAATGGAATGGAATGGAATAGAATAGAATAGAATAGCCTTTATTTTCACGTACACTCCAAAGAGTGCAGAGAAAAGTTTGTAATGTTGCCTCTTGGCGCCATCTTAGGTCCAGAGTACCTAGGTACAAATAGTTTAAGTGTTGTTACAGACTAATACAAGAATATAAGTTAGCATGGGAACAGAGTTTAAAAATTCTCAAATGATACTAGGAAGTGACCATAATGTCTCTGTACTGCTGTTGTATTTATATGTCTAGTCCAGTTCAGTTTCTGGTCAAAGCTAACAGTCAAGGCGCAGAAATTGGGGCATATTATGACAACAATTGTACTGACCCACAAGGAGGCTTTGGTTAAACGGACATTTATTTGTGATGGTCAGACTAACTCTTACTTCTACACTAGAGCTGGGACTACCAGTTGGAAACACCAAAGTCTGAAGTGCAGTCTCAAACATCATGAAAGCTCTGAATTCATCTTGGGAGCAGTGAAGAAGCTCCATCAGTCTGAAAGAGGGAAAAATGGCAGGAACAGTCCCACCCTGTAGAATTAAACTTGTAACACACCTATGGACATCGATGAACAGAACCTTGTATGAAAATAAACAATTAAAACATGTCCAATTCAGCTAGCTAGCAGGGTACAAGAAATTTAAAGATAGCAATTTTTTTTTATTTTGCACAACTCAGTAAGCACTTGTAAGCCATTTGTATCTTCTGGGTAATTCCTTCACTTAGTCTTGCTGAAATGATCGATCGTGTTGGCATTTACATCAGATGTTTGATCTCCCCCTCTTCCAGTGAAGACAAGAAAGTTGCTATCACAATATAAATTTCTCTTCTCAAAATCTGAAACAAAGGAAAACCTGGACAGATGCTGCCTAAAATAAAGTATTAATGGTTATGGGCTAATTGGCTAGTTGACTAATTGGAGAAAACAAGCCAAAACAGTTCTCAGCTATTACATACTACATTCTACATGTCTAAAGACAGCTGTCCATTTCACACAATTCATTCTTCATAGCATTTGTCACAATTGTTATTAAGTGAAACCAGTTAACGATGTTCATCTGACATGAGAAAAATATGACTACTGCTTTTCTTCCTGTGAAATCTAGGAAACATAAAAAAATGTTCATGGCTTACCTGATTGAAGATGACTTGTAAAGAAAGGGAAACCATCTGCATCATGCCATTTGAAAACAATGGACTTAGGAGAGCTAGAAAGGGGTATGAGAAAACCTTGGCGGGTAGAATCAAGGAAAACCCCAAGGTGAGGAACAAGAGGATGGCCAGAGTGAGGGTAGGGCCAATCAGGGATATTGGAGTGAACCTGTGTGTGGAGTCAGAGGAGGTAGGGGAGGTCCTTAATGAATACTTGGCTTCAGTATTCACCAGAGTGAGGAACCTTGACGTTTGTGAGGACAGTGTGAAACAGGCAGATATGCTCGAACAGGTTGATGTTAGGAAGGAGGATGTGCTAGAAAGTTTGAAGATCATGAGGATAGATAAGTCCCTGGGCCAGACGGGATATACCCAAGGTTCCTACGGGAAGCAAGGGAAGAGTTTGCTGCCCCTTTGGCAATGATCTTTGAGTCCTCACTGTCTACTGGAGTAGTACCAGAAGATTGGAGGGTGGAAAATGCCGTTCCCTTGTTCAAGAAAGGGAATAGGGATAATCCTGGAAAGTACAGACTGGTCAATCTTACTTCTGTGATGGGCAAATTATTGGAGAGGATTCTGAGAGACAGTATTTATGATTATTTGGAACAGCACAGTTTGATTGGAAATAGTCAGAATGGCTTTGTGAGGGGCAGGTTATGCCTCACAAGTCTTATTGAATTCTTTAAAAATGTGACAAAACATATTGATGAAGTTAGAGCAGTGGATGTGGTGTATATGGATTTTAGCAAGGCATTCGATAAAGTTCCACATGGTAGGCTCATTCAGAAAGTAAGGAGGCGTGGGATTCAGGGAAATTTGGCTGTCTGGATATAAAAGTGGCTGTCCAATAGAAGACAGAGGGTGGTTGTGGTTGGAAAGTATTCAGCCTAGAGCTCGGTGACCAGTGGTGTTCCACAGGGATCTGTTCTGGGACCTCTGCTCTTTGTAATCTTTATAAATGACTTGGATGAGAAAGTGGAAGGGTGGGTTTGCCGTTGACATGGAGGTTGGTGGCGTTGTGGACAGCGTGGAGGACTGTTGTAGGTTGCAACGGGACATTGACAGAATGCAGAGCGAGGCAAAGAAGTGGCAGATGGAATTCAACCCAGAAAAGTGTGAAGTGATTCATTTTGGAAGGATGAATTTGAATGCAGAATACAGGGTTAATGGCAGGATTCTCGGCAGTGTGGAGGAACAGAGGGATCTTGTGGTCCACGTCTATGGATCCCTTAAATTTGCTACCCAAGTTGATAGAGTTATTAAGAAGGTGTATGGTGCATTGGTTTTCATTAAAATTTCATTAAAAATTCTCAAATGATACCAGGAAGTGACCATAATGTCTCTGTACTGCTGTTGTATTTATATGTCTAGTCCAGTTCAGTTTCTGGTCAAAGCTAACAGTCAAGGGGAATTGAGTTTAAGAGCCGTGAGGTTATGCTGCAGCTCTATGTAACCCTGGTTAGACCACACTTGGAATATTGTGTTCAGTTCTGGTCACCTCATTAGTGGAAGCTTTAGAGAGGGTGCAGGGGAGATTTACCAGGATGCTACCTGGACTAGAGGGCAGGTCTTATGAGGAAAGGTTGAGGGAGCTAGGGCTTTTTTCATTGGAGCGAAGAAGGATGAGAGGTGACTTGATAACGTTGTAAAAATGATGAGAGGCATAGGTAGAATGGATAGTCAGAGACTTTTTCCTAGGGCAGAAATGACTATTACGAGGGGGGCATAATTTTAAGGTGATTGGAGGAAGGTATAAGGGAGATGTCAGAGGTAGGTTCTTTACACAGAGAGTGGTGGGCGTGTGGACTGCCCTGCCGGCAGTGGTAGTGGAGTCAGATACTTTAGAGATTTTTAAGCGACTGTTGGATACGCACATGGAGGATAGTAAAATGTAGGGTATGCAGGGTAGATTGATCTTAGTAGGATAATAGGTCGGCACAACATCGTGGGCCGAAGGGCCTGTGCTATATGTTCTATGTAATAAGTCCTATGTTATGGTCATTCCCAGACATTTGTGTTTTATGAATATTATCGACGTCTTATCATCCCAAACCTGGATATTGTTGCATACAAATGTAGGCTGCTTTGAGATGCCTCAGTTGGTGCTGAGCAAGATGTAATCATCAGCAAACATCCCAATTTCTGATGTTATAATCGAAGAAAGGTCTTTGGTGCAGCTGGAGAACCTTGGACATTAACTCAAAGCCCGCATGCAGTGATATCTTGGAAATAAGAAAGAAAGACTGTCATTGGCATTAAACAAGAATGTCACATTTCAAAGGAGGCAATAATTAATGTGTCACAAGAAGAACAGAAGTGGTCCTTGGATGACAAGTTGGCTCTCTATTGGTTGAGCCATGCAGAATGTACATGGGAACGATTTTCACGTACACTTTTGTTTAATTTAAAAAGTTGTGAAGCCTCAGCATGTTCCTTTCGTCTGCTGCGGATAGATGAGTTAACATAGATAACAGGAACTGCAGATGCTGGAGAATCGGAGATAACAAGGTGTGGAACTGGATGAACACAGCAGGCCAAGCAGCATTTCCTGCTCCTATGATGCTGCTTGGCCTGATGATTTAACATATCCAGCTTCTGAATGCATAGGTGTGTTACGTTATGATTTGATCAGATAACTTAATTTGTCTTATCAGTGCAATCCTTAGGACACTCAAGATTTTTCAGGAATTATTGTCCGAAAAACAAAGAACAATACAACACAGGAACAGCCCTCCAACCCTGCTCTGATGCATCTTGCCCTTCCACACTAAAACTGTCTTCACTTACAGGATCCGTATCCCTCTATTCCCTTCCTATTCATGTATTTGTCCAGGTTCTTCTTGAATGCTGCTATTGTGTCTGCTTCCACCACCTCCTCTGGCAGCGCGTTCCAGGCACTCACCACCCTTTGTGTGAAAAACCTGCCTTGCACATTTCTTTTAAACTTCCCCCGCTCACACTTTGAACCTGTATCCCCTAGTAATTGACCCCTCCATCCTGGGGAAAAAAAGTCTCACACTTTACATTCGATCCATCCCATTCACAATCTTATTAACTTCTATCAGGTCGCCCCTCAACTTCCTGTGTTCCAGGAAAACAAACCCAGTCTATCCAAACTTCCTTCATAGCTAAGATCCCCCTGACCAGGCAACATCCTGGTAAACCTTGTCTGTACCGTCTCCAAAGCATCCACATTCTTCTGGTAGTATAGGAACTAAAACTGTACGTAACATTCCAAGTGTGGCCTAACTAAAGTTCTATAAAGTTGTAACATAACTTGTCTATCCTAATACTCAATTCCCCTTCCAATGAAGGTCAGAATGCCATAGGCCTTTTTACTACCTTATCTACCTGTGCTGCTACCTTCAGTGATCTGTGGACCTACACACCCAGATCCTTCT
The DNA here is from genome assembly GCA_024137785.1 of Ginglymostoma cirratum. Classification (NCBI taxonomy): domain Eukaryota; kingdom Metazoa; phylum Chordata; class Chondrichthyes; order Orectolobiformes; family Ginglymostomatidae; genus Ginglymostoma; species Ginglymostoma cirratum. The sequence continues at coordinate 20,355 of JAHRHZ010000215.1, read as the reverse complement.
GTATATCAATTCTGCTAAGGGTCCTGTGTTCACTGTATAATTTCCACCTGTACCTGACCTTCCAAAATAAATCACTTCCCATTTGTCCAGATTAAAATCTGTCTGCCATTTTTCTGCCCATGCCTCCAACTGATCTGTATCCTGTTGTATCCTCTGACAATCCTCCTCATTATCTGCAACTCCACCAGTCTTTATATCTTCCACAAACTTAATAATTAGACCTGCTATGTTTTCCTGAAAATCATTTATGTAGATCACAAACAGCAGCGGTCCCAGCTCTGATCCCTGTGGAACACCACTAGTCACAACCCTCCATTCCAAAAATCATCCTTCCACTGCTACCCTCTGTCTCCAATGACTAAGCCAGTTCTGTATCCATCTTTCCAGCTAACCCCTTATACCTTGCGACTTCACTTTTTGTACCAGTCTGCCATGAGGAACCTTGTCAAAGGTTTTACTGAAGTCCATGTAGACAACATCAACTGCTTTTCCGTCATCAATCATCTTTGTCACCTCCTCAAAAAACTCTATCAAGTTACTGAGGCATGACCTCTCCCATACAAAACCATGTTGTCTATCCCTAATAAGTCTATTTGCTTCTAAATGCATATTGATCTTGTCCTTAGCACTGATGTGAGGCTCACAGGCCTGTAATTTCATGCCTTATCCCTGCTACTCTTCTTAAACAATGGGGCAACATTGATTTTTCTCCAGCCTGTGGCCAAAGAGGATACAAAGATGTGTGCCAATGCTCCAGCAATTTGTTCTCTGGCCTCCGTCAATATTCTGGGATAGATCCCTTCAGGACCCAAGGATTTATCTATCTTACTATCTATTATGACACACAACACATCTTCTTTTTCAATAGCAACTAGGCTTAGAAATTAGACAGTCCCTTCCCTGCGATCGTCCTTGACCAATTCCTTGTCCATGGTGAATACCGACACAAAATATTTGTTTACGAACTCACCTATCTCTTCTGGCTCCATATAAAGATTCCCTCCTTTTTTGTTGAGTGGGCCAACCCTTTCCCTGGCTACCCTTTTTTTTAATAAATGTATAAAAAGCCTTGAGATTCTCCTTAGTCCTATTTGCTAATGACTTTTCATGACCCCTTTTAGCCCTTCAAATCCCTTGTTTAAGTTCTTTCCTACTTTCCTTATGTACTTCAAGGGCTTCATCAGTTGCCATCCTCCTAGACCTTATGTATGCTTCCTTTTTCTTTTTGATTAAGGTCATAACATCCCTGGTCATCCAAGGTTCACCTAACTTGCCATGATCGTCCGTCATTCCCACAGGAACGTGCTGCTCCGCAACTCTTTATCAACTGCTGTATGAAATACTCCCACATTTCCGATGTGGATTTACCCTCAGTTCCTGCCAAATATTGTTGTAGTTCGCCTTCCCCCAATTTAACACCTTCACCCGAAGTCTGCTGTCATTCCCATCCATGATTATCTTATAACTCACACTATTAAGGTCGTTATTCCCGAAATGTTCTCCCATTGAAACTTCACTGACCTGGCCGGGCTCATTTCCCAAAACCAGATCCAGCATAATCCTTTCCCTGATTGGACTGTTTACACAGTGTGTCAAGTAACCGTCCTGTGTGGTCCTTACAAATGCTGCACCTACCGAGCACCTTGCATGAAGCGAGTCCCAGCTTATATAGAGGAAGTTAAAACTACCCTCAATAGCAACCCTGATGTTTTTACATGTTTACAACATCTCTGTACATATTCTCTCCTCTGTCTCCCACTGGCTGTTGGGACGCCCGTAGTACACCCCTAGCATTGTGATTTCATCTTTCCTATTCCCCAGTTCTCTTCATGTTGCCTCACTGCATGAGGTCTCTAATGTATCTCCCTCAGACACACCTTTACCAGCAATGCAACACCCCCACCCCTTTTACACCGCCTTCTATCACAACTGAAACATCTAAACTCTGGGGCATTCAGCTGCCGATCCTGCCTCTCTTTCAGCCAAATTTCCATAATTGCAATAATGTCATAGTTCCAAGTACTCACCAAAGCTCAGAGTTTCTTGCCTATTATACTTCTCGCATTGAAACACATGCATTCAGACCGCCTCCCCCCGCTCTTTTCAGCAGTGTTTCCCTGTCAGTTCTTGTTCATAGTCAAGTTTGTCTTGGTTTCCATCTCCCCACAATTTCTGCATCTACTGCCCTACTCCGCTGTCTCCCATCCCCTTGCCATATTTGTTTAAACCCTCCTCAACCACTCAACCAAGTTCCCCCACCCACCCTCAAGGACATCAGTCCCGGTCCTGCCCAGGTGTAACCCATCCAGCTTCTACAGGTCCCATCTTCCCCAGAACCCAGTCCCAATGCCCCACTAATCTGAAACCCCCTACTTACACCATCTTTTCAGCCATGTGTTCATCCTATATATCCTATTGTTTCTGCTCTGACTACTTCAGGGTACTGGCAGTAATCCTGAGATAACTACCTTTGAGGCCCTACATTTCAACTTTCTTCCTAGTTCTCTGTATTCTGCTTTTAGGACCTCATCCCTCCTTTTAACCTCTGTCAATAATATCAAGGTGTACCACGACCACTAGCTGTTCATCCTCGACCTCCTGAATGTCCTGTAACCGATCCAAAACATCCAGGACCCTAGCACCAGGGATGCAACACCCTGGGCTCTCGTTTGCGGCCACAGAAACCCACCTAAGTTTAATTCTCAATCATACATATAAATGACAAACAGCGAATGCCTCAACACCGACCCTTGTGGCATCCCATTGGATACAGACTTTCAGTCACCTTAACACCCCACAACTATTACCCTCTGCTTTCCTGTGATAGGGTTAGGGTTAGGGTAAGCTTTCCTGCTCCTCTGATGCTGCCTGACCTGCTGTGTTCATCCAGCTCCGCACCTTGTTATCATGCCCTCTGCTTCCTGACACTCCAGCCAATGGTGGATTCTGTTTCCTTGGATCCCACGGTCTCTTCCCTTTTCCATCATCTCCTATGCAGACCCTGATGAAAAGCCTTGCTGATGTCCGAGTCAATAACTTCAAAAATATTGCCTCAACTACACACCTTGTCCCTCTTTGAAATATTCCATGCGGTGTGTCAGACATGAGCTCCCATGAATAAAACCTGATTGTTGTTGATTCCTCCCTGTTACTCCAAATGCAGATTAGTTTGGTTCCTCAGAGTTGTTTCCAATAGTGCCCCCACCACTGAGGTTAGACTAACTGGCCTGTACTTCTTGAATAACAGTCCCGTATTGCTTGTCCTCCAGACACCAGGTATCTCTCCTCTGGCCGGAGAAGATTTGAAAATTATTGCCAGTCGCCCTGATATTTCTTCCCTTCCCTCACTCAGCAATCTGAGATGCATTTCATCCTGCCCTACAGATTTATCTATATTTAAGACTGCAAGACAACTCGTAACTTCTTGTCTGCCTGTGCTAATTTTTTTAAACAAATTAGAGTCCTTCTCCCTGTTTTCCATATCATTGCTCTCACTTGTGAACCCCAACACTAGGTATTCATATAGAATCCCACCTACCTTGTCTGGCTCCATGCACAAATTACCACCGTAGTCTTTAACAGACTCTACTCTTTCCATCCTTATCCTGAATGCACTTGCAAAACAGCTCAGAATTTTCCTTTATTGTACCGACTAGTATCCTTCCTTGTTCTTTCTGCTCTTCTCACTTCCTTTTTAGGTTTCCCCTTGGACTGTCTGTACTTCTCTTTTGTGCTTTTCCTTTCTTTCTCTCTTTTTCCTTCTCAGCGACATCCAGAATTCCCAGCCTCAGCACGGAATCGTACCCTGCCCACCCCCGGCCTCAGCACAGACCTGCGCTCTGGGCCTCAGCAATGACGAGACGTGACAATCTCTCGATCCAGCATCGTTCCTTGGTGGCCTGTGGCAGCCTTTCGGCAAACCTGGCGTAGCATCCTCCTGGGCCTGGTGAGGCAGGGCTCTCAGCATGGCTTGGTGATCTCCCGCGCCTTGTGAGGCAGGCTCTCGGCACGGCACAGTGATCTCCCGGGCCTAGTCAGGCAGGGTCTCGATAGCCATGGCTGCCTTTCAACCTGGCATGGCCCCAGCATGGACTTCTCTCCTTGAGGTGATTTAAGGCCCAGTGTGGACTGGAAGCAAGGCGCCTGGAGGACTGGGTTGGAAAGAGTGTTATTGTAACCTTTTTATTCCTCTATATTTCCATTTTCCTCCCACGATCTCTTACGCTGGACTTTTTATTTCTTTATTTTTCTAATTTTTTTCCTACGAGCTTGTACTGAAGATTCTGCTCCTAGGTACCCTGTACCTAAGATGGCGGTGTAAATGGCGACTTGTAAACTTTTCACTACCCTCTTTTGAGTCTATGTGACAATAAACCTAATCCAAATGCTCTAGGCATCTGCTGTTTCGTACCCTCAGTATCTACCGTAATCCGTCCTTTTATTCTTGATCCAATATTGTACAGGAAAGGAAAGCTGTGTTCTTTCTTTTTGTTGTTTCAATCTGTAGTTTTTGATGAAATCTCTGTTTTAGTGAAAAGGAAATTATTCTAACTCCACGTCAAAAAACACAACTTACTGCCTTTGTTTGATTAATTCAGAGTACATGGGTGTCCAAGGTATGGGCCAATATTTATTGCCCCTTGAGAAGGTGGTGCTGAGCTGCCTTCTCGAACCGCTGCAGTCTGCGTGTTGCGGGACACGCATAATACCGACAGGGAGCAAATTCTGGGATTTTTGACCCAGCAACACCGAAGGCGATACATTCCCAAGCCAAGACGGTGAGTGGCTCGGAGGGGAACTTGCAGGGGGGTGGTGTTCCCATGTGTCTGTTGCCCTTGTCCATATCGATGGAAGTTGCAGTGGTTTTGGAAGGTGCTGTCCAAGGGGCTTTGATGCCTTGTCAAGTCAAGTGTGGTTTACCCCACAAAACCCAAAAAAAAGTACTGTTCTGAGTGTGTTTTGTATCAATCCAATCAGAAGCACATAAATTTCATAATGTTTGAATTTGTTTTGTGAAAAACATGGCAGATACTCAATCGGTGCAGTGCTAGTGGTAAAAACAAGTTGGACAAATCCTAATCAGTTGCAACACTGCAGTATCAGGTGCGATTGCTGTGTGAGGGGCTGGCACATAATGGAGAATGGAAAACTGGAAGGAATATTACTGCTCCACCTGCGCTATGATCCCACGGGAGTTTCCTCTTTCATCTGTCATGACACAGAGTCAGTTCGAGCTTCTTGTTAAGTGTGAATTATTTAGACACAATGAGAGTTCCTTTCACAGAGTATCCCTTTGTGGAATTACCAGCTATTTGTGCAGACAGTAATGATTTACTATCCGATTATAGCAGCTGTTGGAATCCCTGGTAGGTTTATTCCATTACTAAATATGTTTTAACTGTGTTGCTGCTCTTCTCTAAGTTCTGTTCAAGTATTTTCTCTACCCCCTTTAAGAATGAAAGTAAATGGTTTTTGTCTTCAACGTCACTGTTTTATTGACAGTATTGCTCCACTGTAATCTCTATCAAAACCACAGTTACTTTCTGTCATGATAGCAATTAAAATATATGTCTTCAATCAAATATAACCTGAGCACTACCATTCCTGAGGTGAATTTGAGAAGGGAATATCATGACGACCTCAGCTAGAGCAGGAATTGAACCCACACTGAGCCCAGTTCTGAGGAAGGGTCACCGGTCCGGGAACGTTAACTCTGTTTTCTCATCCACAGATGCTGCCAGACCTGCTGAGCTTTTCCAGCAACTTTGTTTTTGTTCCTGATTTACAGCATCCGCAGTTCTTTTGGTTTTTATTGAACCCATACTGTTGGCATTGCTCCATATTACATGCCCACTTCCCAGCCACTGAGCAGGAGAACTCAGTTTATTTATGATTAGAATTTGTTTTATTCATTCACGGGTGTGGAAATCTTGGACTAAGCACAGAAACATAGGAAATAGGAGCAATAGTAGACGATTCAGCCTTTGAGCCTGCTCTGCCATTCAATGAGATCATGGCTGCTGATCCAACCCAGTACCTTGTTCCTGCTTTCTCCCTAATCTCTTTAGACCTAAGAACTATTGGTCAGTGTTTATTACCCAGAGGGCAGTTAAGAGGCAGCCCAGTGTTGTGGGTCTAGAGTCATATGTTACCCAGACTGTGTAAGAATGACAGCTTTCCTTTTCTGAAGGATCTTGGTGAATCAATTGGGTTTTTGCAAAGATTGTCAGTGATCTAACACTCTGGTTATCCCAAGAGTTTATCTTTTGTAATGCCATTTCATTGCCTTTGGAGAAAGTATGTCTGTCTTTAGCTCAGGAAACCAAATCTGACCAGGCGCGGTCTAACTGAGATGTTATGTAATTACTAAAAATGGTCAAGCAAATCAGCATTTTCATTCCTTTTTTATTTAAGATGAGACTTTCGGTAAATTTACTTGTAATCTTTTTGTTCTTCCCATTTTGATCTCGGTGTAACTGATGTCAATGAGCAATTTTCCTTCCTCAGAGTCTCTCCCACATCCACAGTGACTTTCTTGGATTCAATGGTTCACACTGATGCCTCACAGTACCAGGGACCTGCGTTCGATGCCAGCCTTGGGTAAATGTTTGTGTGGAGTTTGCAAATTCTCCCTGTATCTGCATAGGTTTTCTCTGGGTGCTCCAGTTGCCCCTACAGTGCAAAGATGTGCAGGCTGGTCGGATTGGCTACACTAAAATTGCCCATAGCGTTCAGGGATGTGTAGGCTATGTCAATTAAGTGTGGGGTTATAAGATATGGTAGGGACATGGGTCTGGACGGGTTGCTCTTTGGAGAGTCGGTGCGGACGAAATGGGCCAAATGGCCTCCATCCACACTGTAGGGTTCTGTGATTCTGTGATTTGCAAGGAGATCCAGTTCCCTCCACATGCCAACAACATCAGGCTTTTCATTCATCCATAAATAAGCTGTCTTTATTTGTCCCTTGAGAAGTGCATGCATTTGCAGCTGAACACATTGCTCTCTGTCTGCAATTCTCTTCTGCACTCTTCCGATCTGTGTGTATGACACAGAGATTTCTCTGCTTCTTCGCCAATTCCAGTTATTAACCTCAGCTTCGTATAGTGAGAAAACATGAAGAAGACACACACACATAGCACAACTCAAACACGAACACAGTTTGTATTTAGGTGCTTGCTCTTGTACTGTGTCACGAAGTACAGGTCACCAAATCAAATATGTCCAGTTAATTCTTAATTTCTGTTCATCAATCAATTCTCAGTCCTTGACAAAATTATTAATAATATACCTAAAGTCACTCTTTTACAACATAATCATATGTGAGGCGTGTTACATTTTTCTGTGATGCTTGAATGAAGAATTATCAACTAACCATCATGTCTATTGTGCAATCTGCATTCTTAAAATTTCTCACGTCACAATATCATTTTGCTTTCATTAATCTGTGCACATCCTGCGTTATCATGTTGTGAGTTTCAAAATTTCCTCTTTAGAGTACCTTGTTATCATATCCATAATACTGGATCCCTTCCATTTGTGTGCTGCCAATGTTAGATCACCCATTTGTATTTTCCTATTCATACTCTTCCATCTTTCTTTAAAGTATGCCATCGCTGTGGCCTTCCATTTCTTTGGAACAGTTCTGGGATGTGAGTACTGGTTGTGGCTTCCTTGGTAATTCACTGTTCAGCATCTCAACTTATTCCTCTTTTGCAGCCAACTTGATGACAATTGTGATCCTCTTCCAGGGAAAATGTGGTCTCTCTAAGTGTGTAACTCGGTACCTGATGGCCATGGCAGTGGCTGATCTACTGGTCGTCATCAATTATGTGATACTGACTCGAATTAAGGCCTCTTATTTCCTGACTAACTTTCTGTTTATTACTCCAGTCTGCTCCCTCCAATCTGCTCTAAACCATGCTTCCACAGACATTTCAGTGTGGCTAACAGTTGGCTTCACTTTTGTATGTTTTGTTGCCATTTGTTGCCAGAAGTTGAAGACTAAATATTGCAGTGAAAGAACGGCAACTGCCATCATAGGCTCTATATGTCCCTTTTTCTGTCTAAAGAACATACCTTGGTACTTTGCTCATGAATCCATAATTCGAAAGGACAATGGGGTTGCAATAGAAAACTAGATTATTATACTGTGAACGCTTGGATCGCATATAAGTGTATTCACCGGTGTCTAACACCACTGCTGCCAAAATTTCTGATTTTGCTGCTTAATGCCCTGACAGTTGGCCACATTACAGCATCCAGTAAGGTCCGCCAGAGGTTACAGACGAGCCAGGATCATCGGAATCACAATGACCCCGAGATGGAAAACCGGATAAGATCTGTCACCTTACTTTTTGCCATATCCGGAAACTTCATCCTGCTCTGGGTTTCCTATGTCACATACTTCCTCTTGATCCGTGTCACAAATCATTATTATTCACATGGTTTCTACGACCCCGTGTACATCCTTGACCAAACCAGTCACATGCTCCTCCTTATGAGCTGCTGCACAAACACATGTATTTCTGCAGTGACCCAGAGGAAATTTAGAGAAAAGCTCATCAATGGGGTGAAATATCCACTGAAAATAATGTTTCAATTCATGAAAAAATGAGATATGAATGTTTCCCAACTTTAGATCTTGCTTGTACCCTATATCTCACCTGAGGTTCTTTGGATATATGGCCTATATCTAACAGAGTCTATCTTTTCTACAAACTGCTACAAATGATTGAAATTTAACAAATAAGAATGAGTGAGCTGGGGATAGGGCTGATATTATTGGAACGTGTTAGGTTGCACCCATAGCTCCTGCTTACTGGGATTATCTCTCATTTCTGCCATCATTGTTGGTGACCACTCATTGTCAAGTATGTTTGACCACCTGAAAAATTCTATGCCTGAGGTCATGGGTTCTGTGGATCTTTCCATCGTTGATGATCCCACTCCCAGAGCCATATGTCCCACCACACATTTGGGATGTATTTCCGGGAAGGTGGAATTGGTCCCTGGCCTGAAATCATTGCACTCCTTTCTCTGGTTCCGTTTCCGTACTTCCTCTTCCTGATAGGTGTTCTCAAAGAATTGTCCCTTTATAAAGGAGCTTCCTGTAATTCAGTTTCATCAGAACAAGAGTCTCCCACTCCCTGATCGCTGGCACTATGGTTGGCACGACTGCCTCAAAGTACCAGGGATATGGGTTCAAGGATACCCTTGGGCAACCGTTTGGGATCTGCACGTTCTCCCGTGTCTGTGTGTTTTCCCTCCGGGTACTCTGGTTTCATCCCCCAGTCTGTAGATGTTTAGAGGAGGTGGATTAACCATGGTAAATGTAAGGTGACAGTAATAGGTTTGGACTGCACTTGGGTGGATCGGTACAGATCTGATGGTCTGAATGGCCTCTTCTGCACTGCAGGGAGTCTATGATTGACATCAATGTTGCATTTCTTGAGGGGAGCCTTCAGGAAGTCTTCAAAATCTTTCCTTTCCATTTCCGCAAAGATCTAGACACAACGGTGTGGATAGGGCTAAATCAAACAAAGTGTTTGAGAAACTCAACAGGTCTGGCAACAACTGTGGAGAAAAAGCAGAGTTATTGTTTTGAGTTAGAGAAACAGAGGTGTTAGGAGCAGGAGTAGGCCATTCAACCCCTTGAAGCTGCTTCACCATTTAGTATAATCATGCCTGATCATTGAGGTGAATGCTCTGATCCTGATCTCTGCCATATTCCTTGACCCCTTTAGCCACAGAAGCTATACCTACTTCCTTTTTGAAGAAAAAGAGACCAGGCACATTTCTTCAGACTTTGTTTTATTTTTATGAGTCCTGGGATGATGCGCACTGAAAGTGGAAATTAACAGTTCATGAACCAACAAAATATCCAAACATATTAATGGCAACATTGAAACAAATGAATGAGCACACATAAAAATATACCGAGGTGATTGAAAGAAAACACAAATCTTCAAATAAATGAATCTTCAGATCCACAAACGTGCAGGTTGATAGCAAGAGAGGGCATCAGAGAGAAGTGCAAGGAGAAAGCCCACAATTAATGTAATTCATATTTTAAAAAAGAGAAATCCTGAGCCTGAAGGATCAATGTGTTTTAAGGGAAATGTAATAAATTCTGTAAATGACATATCAATGCCAAGAATGTAATAAAGAATCGTTAGCAGGCAAATCACACGATTGATTACGGTTGGAGTGGTAGAGGAATTAAATAGCGACTCTGTGTCGGTTTTCGTGGAATAGAAATCTCTGATCAGTTGTGGGAATGCAAACAACTACTGAGAATGATGAACCGACGAAAACAAAGCAACATTGGTGATGTTAATCATGGTGGAAGCTGACAAATCCCCGGAACACAGTGACTGCGCAGGGTTGTTTGAAGAAAATTTTCTGCTATTTCTTGGACTCAAGTAGATACTGCCTTTCTAATAACCCATGGTCTTGTACCATGACTGACAACGTATTTTGTTCAATTTCCAATGTGTTGTTGAATGAATGCATGACATAATGAGGCCATTCACCCCATTTATTTTGATTCTACTGTTAAACACATTCACTGTAAGAAACATTATATCAGCCAACAAAGCTCGCAGGAGACTCCGAGGCCAGACACCGGGGGACAGTCCCAGTGACCCAGAGATGGAGCGTTGGAGGAAATCCATGATTTTGCTATTTGTTGTATCTGGCAATTCCATCGCATTGTGGGTGGTGTTCATTGTACATTCCATATTTTAGCGTTTTGATCACTAGTGATGTCCAGTTCCTCTGCCAATATTTGTAAATGAGATTGGCTTCATGCTCCAGCTCCTGAGTTGCTGCACCAACACCTTTATTTATGCAGTTACCCAGAGGAAATTCAGAGAAGAGTTGAAGAATGGGATAATGTATCACTGCACAAAGATGATCAAAGTAACTTGTCGAAAGTTCATGCTGTTAGTTTATCTGTCCAATGATTTTTTAAAATTATTTGAAGTCTGGGTTCCTACTTGGATCAGTGTTGGGGTCCTCACTGCTCCTGATTCATATAAACGATTTACACTTTAATGTAGGAGGAAGGATCAACAAGTTTGGCAATGATACAAAAATTGGTGGGTGTTAAGTAGTGGGGAGGATAACTTTATATTACAACAGTGGGTCGAGGCTGGTCAGAAGGGCAAAGCTCGACAAATGGAATTCATTCGGGGTAAATGTGAGGTGATGCACCTGGACAGGCCAAACCAAGCAGGAGAATGGATGATGCATAGTTGGACCCTGGGAAACACTAAAGATCAGAGGGACCTTAATGTGCACAATCATCAGTTTATTAAGGTAGCAGGTCAGGTGGATAAAACGGTTGTGAAGGCGTATGGGATGGGAGCAGACTTAGAGGTTAGGATCAGGGAAGGTGATGCTGGAACAGTGATAAACATTGCTTTGGCCTCAACCTGTGTATGGTGTTCAGTTTTGGAATCCATCTTTTAGGAGGGATACAACAGCACTAGGGAAGGTGCAGAGGAGATTTACCCGGACGGTGCCGGGGCTGGACAGCTTCGGTCTTGAGGAGAGGTCAAACAGGCTGGTGTTGTTTTCCTTAGAGCAGGGGAGATTGAGAGGGGCCATCACTGAGTTGTATCACATTATGAAAGGTATAGGTAGAGCAGGCTGCAAGAAAGTTTACCTCCTTGATGGAGTGATCAATGACCGGTGACATTGCTTTAAATTAGTGAGCAGCAGCTTAACAGGAGATGGATTGTG
>JAHRHZ010000214.1:3620701-3631076 GCA_024137785.1 Ginglymostoma cirratum | reverse complement strand
CTGGAGGAGGTTGCAGAGATAGGGAGGGGGTGCAGGGGCTGGAGGAGATTACAGAGATAGGGAAGGTTGGGGGGGTCCGGAGGGGAGTTAGAGACAGGGAGGGGTGCAGGGGTTGATTGATTTATGAAGAGATCGAGCGATGGGTTTTGTCTGGTGGTCAACAGTGACCCAAACAGGTGAGGGAAAACAACCTCACTGACCAACCCCCATCCCAACTCCCTACCTACACTCAGCTTTACTGGGTCCAACCCCGCCTCCTTGACCTGTCTGTCTTCTCTCCACCTATCTGCTCCTCTATCCACCTTCTAGCCACCTCCCCCTCTGTCTATTTATTTCAGAGTCCCCTTTCCCCCTCCCCCAATTCTGAAGAAGGGTCCAGACCCAAAACGTCAGCTTTCCTGCTCCTCTGATGCTGCCTGGTCTGCTGTGTTCATCAGCTCTACACCTTGTTATCTCAGACTAAAGTCTTCCATTTGCATGAGCAATCTCTCAATGTCCCAGCCAATGAAGGGCCTTTCGATTGCAGTTCATGTTTATAGTGCAGGAAACACGGTGAATCACAGAGCAAGATCCCACATACAGCAACGTGATGACACCCGAACAATTAGTCCCTCTTTCTGCGCACAGTTGCTTGTGGGGCAAACAGCGCCTGAGGACAGCACTGCACCCCACCTCCCCCTCACACTATGGAGGGTCCCACGGGGTGTCTACGGGACCGCGAGGTCAGGGGCTCGCCCGATCAGGGGCCCTTCGGACTGCACAGCGCTCCCCAGGATGGCGTACATCGACCCCAATTGGCTCAAACATCTGGAGCAGGACTGTGAACCCCCAATTCCCAGACTCAGAGGGGCGTATACAGACAGAGAGACAGCTGTTCACAGCTCAGTCTTACTGAAGGATAAGTCAACAAGGAAAAGGAGGAGCACCCTCGGGGGGGGGTGGGGGACAGTGTTGGAGGAGCAGATGCCAATAGAAGTCAGGAGGGGTGTGCTGAGGGAAGAGCTAAGAGAGTCTTCCATTAGTGTCAAAACAAAGACAAAACAGAAGAGGCCCAGAGGTCAGCTGCCCAGAAGATTAAAGGAAGAAGTGTTCAGGAAGACAACAGGGAAGGTGTCCGCAAGATCAAGAGATTAAAAGATTGATACCCACCGCAGCAGGAGGCTGTTGCACAGGCTCACTGGGGCCTTCGTTAACAGCCTGGCCAATGGGACAGATGGGGGGACAGAGACAGATTCCTCCCTCCAGGGTTCACAACGCGACAGGCCGAGGGACTCCTTCCCTCTCTCTCGCCCAGCGGGGCAAAGCTAACACAGTGAGGCACTGTCAACTGGCCGGTGTACAGGCCCAGTGAAGCACAGTGTGGGTATGGGACCACAGGTCTCAGGGTGATGTGGGACTCAGTCTGGGCTTTTGGGGAGGGGGTAGGTGAACAGAAAGGAACAGACACACAGACAGAGCAATGGGGGCGACAGTGGGTGTGAAGGGGTGGGTGATAGAGAGGGGGAAAGAAGGGGAAGTGGGGGACGACAGAGAGGGGGGAACAGGGGGAGGAGAGAGAAAGAGCAGCAGGGGGAGGGGTGTGTGTGTGAGAGAGAGACACACACACACACCCCACCCAAAGATGAACAGCAGCCATGCCCCAAAGCAGTTCGAGCCGTCCAGCAGAGCTGGGTAGGGGAGTCTAAGGTTCCATCGTCAACATGTTCCCCCCCACCCCCCGAACCTTGTTTCACTGAGAGAAATACACAGGTGGGACTAACCACTGCCTGCAGCTAGCTGTTGGGCTAAAGGAACACGACTGGCAGCACAGTTACTCAGGCTCAGAGTTACTCATCATGCAGGCGACGCATACAGCAGCAGGAACGATTAAAAGCTGCCAACAGGACTGCTCGTGGAACTGCCCCACACTAAAGGTAACAGACCTTCATTACTGTGGCGCCTGTCAACCACGGGGCATTCCAAACTGCCTCACAGCCAGGGGAGGGTTTGGAATGCAGCACTGCAGCAACAACTGCGTGCACAGCAAGAGCCCAGCAGCAGCAAGCCGAGATTGGATCATTGGGATCAGGGCAGGGAGGTGAATGCTGGTGCCAGAACGTGGGAGAATACGCCCCTCCCTCCACTTCTCGCCTGGCTCCAGTTCTTCTTCCAAGAGCGAACAAAGGTTCTTTCACACCTACCCCAAACAGCCTAAGTCTGGGTGCTCCCTTGGCGCTGACCCTCCGGCACGTGGCCCTCCTCGCAGAGCAAGGGGGGAGCGTCAATGTGGATTATGGATGTTCCCAAGGACGTCGTGCCAGGGATTGGCCGATGGGGGAGGGAAATCAGTGGTAAGGGCCACCACCTTTGAAGGGAAGACTGATACAGACGAGTCTGGTCAGGCACGTCAGTGGTTTGAATAAACTGAACAACATGGGGAGTGGACTTCATTGTATGGGGACAACACAGTGTGGGGAGCTTGGGGAACACGGCGGGGGGGCTGCATTTCCCTAGACATACCACACTCTCAGGACGTCCGGATGCACTTGGCAGCCATGGGTTTTGCTGTCCCCTCTCCCCACCCCACCGAGCACAGCTGCCGTTGCAATGCGGTGGCCAGCGGGTGCACAGCAAGATCCCACGAAGGGAAACATCGCACTCTCCAGGCAGCACCATCGATTCCGTGCGTAACATGCCTTTTTGAAAACAAGGTGGCGACGCTCGTGAGGTAAATATCGCCCGAGGATCACCGAGAAGTAACGGGGGTCCGGCACTCCCACGCACCCCTCTGCTTGCATCGACTACAGGATCCGCACTACAAGCTGAGGTCAGGGTCATTGATCCCTGTGAAACCCAAAACCTGTGGAACATTCTGGAACAAGGATCCCAACAAGTCGAGGTTGGCTTGGCAGCACACTAAGGGGTTAACTAAACACAGTCGCTTCAGCCCCCACTCCATCGCTCTCTCACACCGACCCCCTCGTCCCCAGGCAACACAGATTCTTGCCCGAAGGTGTACATATCTGTATCAATGTTGGTATGAGACCAAACCAATTCACCCAGTGATAAATTCCAGGCTCGACAAACCAACTGATTTAACCTCATTAATGTCACATCTGTGAGGGAGCAGAGGGATCAGTGTGATAGAATACTCCCCACTTGCCTGGATGAGTGCAGCCCCAACAACACAAGAAGCTTGACACCATCCAGGACAAAGCAGCCGCTTGATTGGCACCACATCCACAAACATCCCACTCCCTCTACCACCGACGCTCAGTAACAGCAGTGTGTACTGTCTACAAGATGCACTGCAGAAATTCACCAAAGATCCTCAGACAGCACCCTCCAAACCCTCAACCACTTCCATCTAGAAGAACGAGAGCAGCAGATACATGGAAACACCACCACCTCCAAGTTCCTACTCACCATCCTGGCTTGGAAATATATTGCCGTTCCTTCACTGTCACTGGGTCAAAACCCTGGAATTCCCTTCCTAATGGCATTGTGGGTCAACTCATAGCAGATGGACTGCAGGAGTTCAAGAAGGCAGCTCACCACCACCTTCTCAAGGGGCAACTAGGGATGGACAAAAATCCTTGCCAACCAGCGATGCCCACATCCCACAAAATGAATAGGGAAAAAAAAATCTCCACAAACCCGAAGCCTTTGACCTCAAACCCGAACTCTCAAATCAGGCTTGCTTTTTGCCCCGTGGGGTCAGCTTTTATTGGGCGGGTGATGCCAGGGGTCTTTCTGTCAACCACACTCCCCAACAACTCTCTCTCTCTAACTACTCCTGACCTCCTGTGGTTATCGACGGCCTTTGGACGCACCAACGAGATACCTTCACAAGAACCACGAGCTCCTGCATCCTCCCGCTACACATTCCTCCTCAGGTTTTCGGGGGGGTGGTGGGGCACTTTCCAGAGGACTGCTAAGCATCAACCCCCTTGTGCTGTGGGCCTGCAGTCAATGTAGGCCCAAAACCAGGGGGCAAGGACAGCTGATACCCCTCTCTGGAGGACATTAGCAGACCAGGTAGGTTTCTGCAACAGATTACTGCTAGTTGTCACGGTCACCGTACAGGGACTAGCCTTCACTCCAGATGGTGAACTGAATTTACACCCCACCAAAGCTGCTGTGAAGCCAGGCCCTAGGCCTAGGCCTGGGAGTTAGCTAATCTGGCGACATTACCATGTCACTACCATTGCACTGAGGGGCTCCAGTGTTTGGTGAATGACAGGATGGAGGCCTTATACTGACATAATGTGGTCACACTGCAGAGTTTGGAGAGTTTATTACCGCTGCCTGCGACTAATGGTCAAGGGGACGTGTCTGAATCTTGAAGACAGTAGTTCTCAATTTTCATTTCAACTTCTTGCCGTTCCCATCTGAACTCGATCTGCCTCCTGATGCCCAGCAATAACTGGCCTTCACAAAGCCATCACCCTCGGAGCTCAGCAAGGGTAGGCCATTTGGCCCCTCAGACCTGTTCTGCTGTTGGAGAGATCACGGCTTTCTACTTCCCTGACCTCCCTAGTTGATCAAAAGTCCTACTCGGCCTTGAGTGTATTCACTGACCCAGCCTCTACTGCTCCCTGTGGGAGAGAATTCCCAGGATTGATGACTCTCAGAATAAATTCTCCCTCACCTCAGTCTTAAACAGGAGACCCGTTCGTTTTAAACGGGGTCCCTCATTCTAAGCTCTTTCACTAACAGTGACACCATCTCACCATCCGCACTGTCAAGTCCCCATTCAGAATCTCATTTCAGAACACTCAAGGAACATCGCTCTGTCAGAGTCTGGCTCTGAGCCTCCCTCCCCTGTTTCCCCCCCCCCCCCCCCCCACCTCCGCCTCTGCCATCTCAAACGTCTCTACCCCATGACCCCGGTTTACATGTGGCAGTTAGGAGAGAGGCAGGAGTTGGTCGGGTATTGTGCAACATACTGATCGACGGTAGGACCCTGGGAAGCACCAAGGAACAGAGGGGGTCATGGTGTGCCCACCCGTCAGTCCCTTAAGGCAGGACAGTGGCTCTGTGGTTAGCATTGCTGCCTCACAGCCCCAGGTTCGATTCCACCCTCGGGCGACCGTCTGTGTGGAGTCTGCACATTGTCCGCATGGGTTTCCTCCAGGTACTCTCTCAGTCCAAAGATATGCAGACTAGGCAGACTGGCCTTGCTAAATTTCCCACAGTGTTCAGGGGTGGGTAGATTAGGTGGGTTACAGTGGGATGGGTCTGGGTGGGATGCTCCGAGGGTCGGTGTGGACTTGTTGGGTCGAAGGGCCTGTTTCCAAGCTGTAGGGATTCTATGAGTATCAGGACAGATGGATAAATTAGTTCAGAAGGCACTTGCCTTTATTAGGTGAGGCATAGAGTTTAAGAGCAGTAGGTTATGCTGGCATTGTGTAAAATGTTGGTTAGGCCACAGCTAGCGTACTATGTGCAGTTCCGGAATCCAATTATAGGAGGGATTATGATACCCTCTCCAGTGCTATTTACCAGGATGTCGTCTGGGCTGGAGAGTTTCGGCTACTGAACAGACTGGCCGTGGACTCCAGCCTCCTCCTCATCACCACAGATGTGCAATTCCTCTTCACGTCCATCCCCCATCAGGATGGTCTTGGGACCTTCCACTTCTTCCTGGAATTGGACAGCCTCCCATCCTAACCCTGTCCCAGCCTGCTTCTAACTCCTCAAAATCCACAAACAGGGCTGCCCGAGCAGAACCATTGTTTCCACCTGTTCCCGTCCCGAACAACTCATCTTTTCCCACCTTAAATATTTTTCCTCCCCTTGTCCGGTCCCTTCCTACACACATCTGAGATTCTTCTGATACCTTACTTCAGTTTCAGAATTTACAGTTCACAGGCTCCAGCCGCCTCCTCTTTACCATGGACGTGCAATCCTTTTACACGTCCATTACCCAGTCAGGATGGTCTCCGTTTCTTCCTGGAATAAAGGCCTGAACAGTCCCATCCATCACCACCTCCCTCCTCTGTCTGGTTCAGCTCATCCTCACTCTGAACAAATTTTCCTTTAACTCCTCTCATTTTCTTCAGCTTAAAGGTGTGGCCATGGGTACCCACATGGACCCCACTCATGCCTGTCTCTTTGTGGGGGATGTGGAACATTTCCTCTTCCAAACTCCCCACAACTCTTTATCCAAGACATCAATTACATCATCTGGGCCGCATCCCTATCTCGTACTGAACAGGGAAAACTGATCAATTTTGCTTCCAATTTCCACCCGGCTCTCACCTTCACCTGCTCCATCTCTGACTCCTCCTTCTCTTCCTTGATATCTCCGTCACCACCTCCACCCCTTACACCCATCCCTACCTCTGTAACCTCCTCCAGCCCCTACACCCACTCCCTATCCCTATTCCTGTAACCTCCTCCACCCCCTCCGGCCCCTACACACACTGCCTATCTCCATCACCTCCTCTGGCCCCTACACCCGCTCCCTATCTCCATCACATCCTCCAGCCCCTACACCCGTGAGATCTTTCCTCCAACTCCAGCCTCTTGACCATCCCCCGATTCCAGTCACTCTACCATTGGAGGCCGTGCCTTCATCTGCCTGGGCCCCGAGGTCTGGAATTCCCTCCCGAAACCTCTCCGGCTCTCACTTGCTTCTATTTTAAGACACTCCCTAAAACTCCCCTTGCTTTTGGCCACCTATCCCCGATATCTCTTTACATGGCTCAGTGCCATATCCTGCTTGATAATCATTTGGCTTGAGATGGTTCCCAGCATTAAAGGCGCTGTACAGAGGTGAGCTGATGATGAACTGGG
The DNA here is from genome assembly GCA_024137785.1 of Ginglymostoma cirratum. NCBI lineage: Eukaryota > Metazoa > Chordata > Chondrichthyes > Orectolobiformes > Ginglymostomatidae > Ginglymostoma > Ginglymostoma cirratum. The sequence goes on along the minus strand of JAHRHZ010000214.1, from coordinate 3,624,296 downwards.
CCATTGATGATCCAGACACAGCTGCCAACTGGAATCACCTTAACGTTACCTAAACAGCTTTCCCTTGGGCTACACCATGCCCCAGCCCCATACCCTTCTCCCACCACCGCCCCCCCACCCCCAAAAAAGCAAGCAGTACCTGCCCCACCCACCAGTGGGCTTTGGGCTATGAAAATACTCTCTTCAGCAACCCAGATCTTCAAGAAGAGGGAGAGAGGCAGACAGAGGTTGCCTGTTGAACAATCTCCACCCTTGAATCCACCCACCAAACTGGATCCAATCCTGCCCTCAAGCCAAAGCCATTGGTGTAATCCCAGCTGATAGCACTACTGGACAAGACTGAATTCTGGCTTTACTTTCGTTAACATGGTGATCAGTCGCTGAAACACAGTCACACAAAGCTTAAGAGTTTCTTCAACGACAGAACTGATTACAAAAAAAGACAAAAATAAGAACAAAACCAAGCCATCCAGACATTGAACACAGCAAGGAGCATCTTACAATACACAGCATAACATTGTTTTACAACCTTCTTCCCAATCACATCACTTTATAGAGATACAAATCCAGAGAAATGATGCCTCGATATCAAAACTTTTAAGTTCTACTTAACCAATTCTCCTCAGTTTCCGTCCAATGAACTGTGGAATCTTTTTACATGAACATTCATGAAACCAAGAGCTTAAATCTTCTTAGCTTTCAAGAACCTGCAGATTTCTTGTTAACACTGCTGGTATGGAAGTTGCACACACTAAACTTGTTTGCTGAGGTAACATTCCATTAAACTCTTAAAAGCTTTTCAAGAAACTATAGTTGGCTCTCACGTCAGTCAGGTCTCCTTCCAACTACCCAAAAAAATTCTCAATCTCTAGTTTCTTCAATTACAACTGGTCCTCAAATATCCGGAACCTAAACCAAGCTGACGACCTTCAGTGTTTATCCTGCCAGTCATAAACAATTTTCCATGAACATTCCGGCATCCCCTGAACTTTGACACATTAGGTCACTGTTCCTGCATCTGATATTTACTGTTCGTGAAAGTAACCCTCTCTCTCATATGCCACTATTTTGAAATCCAAACTCTTGAAAATGATATTTAATCGATCACACACCTTTCATCAGACGACACACATTACCCTTCTTCAACAAAGCCGGGGTTCAACAGGTTGGACATAGACCTCCCAAGTCAGAAGGTCACAGGTTCGAGTTTGCAATCCAGGCTAACAAACCAGATGCCCACTCCAAGGGATTGTGGGAGGTGCCACCTTCTGACTGAGGCCTTCAACAACGTGCCTATCCTCTTTCTGTGTCAGGTTGAGTGTTGTAAAAGACCCGCCAGCCTTTCAGAAGGAGTGCAGGGGACATTCTCTCGGCTCCCCAACACCTCCCCCCCTAACACTGACCATGTCCTGGGGCTAAGAGGAAGTGCCCAGTCAGTTTCACAACATCCGACCCTGGGATCCTGCTGTCGACAAACACTTTCAACAAAATGCTTACTCTTTAAAAGGGAGCCACTCACTGGCTGTGACTCGTTTGGATGTCGTGGGGCAGAAGGCACTACAGAAATGCAAGACCCTTCCTCCCCACATCCCGAGCCCGAGATGTGGGGTTCGGCCAGGCCTCGAGCCTGGGATCTCCCCGAGACCATGCACCTTAGGGCTGGAGCAGGACCCTGCACACGCCCCTGCCCTCTGACCCCCATATCCCTCGGAAACCTCCTGCCGCAGAACAGACCAGGAATCAAACAAGCCGCGTCAAGTCCCAAAAATAACCATCCTTCACATACAAACAACCTCCACCCTGTTCCGAAAACACACACTGGACAGGCACATTGCAACAGACGGCATCCCGGCAAATGTAGCACTCACCTCCACACAGGCGGTTCACAGTGAACGGTCACAGTCGTCCTGACTGGGGCCAAGGGTCAGTCCTGTGGAGGGGGCAGAAACAGACAAAACAAACCATTAGTACACAGGAACATGGAGTTGGTTGGAGGTGGAGGGGGGAGAGACACAGATGGAGCAGTGAGAGTGAGAGTGAGAGAGAGAGAGAGAGAAGTGGGCAGAGTGCGACAGGGAGCAGAGAGGGGCAGAGACACAGACAGACAGAACGAGAGAGGGAGACAGAAAGCAAGAGGCAAATACGCTAAGGGGGCAGAGAAACCAGGACAGAGAGAAACAAACTGAGGTGTAGAGAGGGAAATGAGAAAGACTCACACAGCACAGGATCGGCAGGTTTAGATGGACAGTGGTGTTACATTAATAACAACTTCTACAGTGTGACCTTGGTCGCTGCACAACACAGCTTCTCCCACAGTACAGACCCAACGTCAGCACCCAGCATACACACAGTAAGGCATTAGATACACGTTAAATAAAAACAGAAAGTGCTGGGCAAACTGGGAACAGTAGGAAAGTTATATTTGACTCGTAACATTAACTGTTTCTGTCTCGACAGATGCTGCCAGACTCGCTGAGTTTCTCTAGCTTTATTTAAAAGAAGTTTCGGAATTGCAGTATCCGCAGTATTGTATTTCACAGGACAAAACTCCTTCTGCTCTTTGACACTGAAAGTGAAGCTCTCTCTACGCTGTCCCTCATCAAACACTCCCAGGACAGGAACAGAACGAAGTCAGATACAGAGGAAAGCTCTCTCTACGCTGTCCCTCATCAAACACTCCCAGGACAGGAACAGAACGAAGTCAGATACAGAGGAAAGCTCTCTCTACGCTGTCCCTCATCAAACACTCCCAGGGCAAAATGGGATTAGATTAATTTAGGATATCTGGTCAGCATGGACTAGTTGGACTGAAGGTTCTGTTTCCGTGCTGAACATCTCTACGACAGGGACAGCATAGGGTTGCAGACAGAGTAAAGCTCACTCTACACCACCCCCCCACAAACACTCCAGGAGGGGGACAGCATGGGGATAGACACAGAGTAAAGCTCCCTCTACACCGTCCCCCATCAAACAATCTCAGGACAGGGACAGCACATAGTTAGATAGAGAGTAAAGCTCCCTCTACACTGTCCCCACCAAACACTCCCAGGCCAGGAACAGCACAGGGTCAGGTACAGAGTGAAGCTCCCTCTACAATGTCCCCACCAAACACCACACACAATAGGTAAATAACTGGCTTTAATTCTAGTGGAAAGGACGTTGTTTCAAGTCCCCTGTTGACACAAGGATAATCGAATGCACGTCAAACAGGTTGTGTGGTTAGATGTTGTTTAGTCGGGACTAACAGAATCTCGATGCACACAGCTGCAGGGGACCTTGGTGACAGCAGCTGTGGCGACTGGCAGAAAGGCCCCTCTGATAAGAGACCCAGTAACCAGGCACCTGCACCGGTAACCCATTGACTAGTACTGAGGCCGAAACCGGATGCACAGCTTCAGCTGAGGGAGTACGCCGACAGACTGTCGAAGCCTGAGCCCTCTCCCCACGTCACTATCTCACACAAAAACCCAGAACAAGTGTCATCACACTAACGGGGGGTCAGAAGGTCATCGGAACAAGTCTCACACTGGAGCCTGGAGTCCATGTCAGAGGGTCAGCGCCGAGGGAGCGCCGCACTGTCGGAGGGTCAGCGCCG
>JAHRHZ010000214.1:3604731-3615544 GCA_024137785.1 Ginglymostoma cirratum | reverse complement strand
AGACCGACGGAGAGAGAGACAGACCGACGGAGAGAGAGACAGACCGACGGAGAGAGAGACAGACCGACGGAGAGAGAGACAGGTAATGTTTCAAAGTCTGGTATGACCCTTCTTTAGAACTTGCATGTCCGACTGTGAAATAGTAACTTTCTCTCTCTCTCTGCACAGATGCTGCCAGACCTGCTGAGTTTCTCCAGCTCTCTCTCTCTCTCTGTTTATTACAAATATAAAAGGAAATGTGAAAAAGAATTAAAATACAAGACGAGGGAAAAGTAAACAAGTCACAGCTAGTAGATAGGGCTTTGAGGTCAGGACAGTCATCATGGCCTCTTTCTGTGCCTTGTGTTTAGAGTAAATGAGGGGGATCGGAAACCAGAGGGGGCACCAACTGAAATAAATCAGGAAAAAAAAATTCTTAGGGGCCGGAGCTCCCTAATGCAGTGAATGGCAGGGATCTGGAAATTGGTGTCTGAGCAGTTTACACAAGGGATGGAGGGATCCGAGTATCCCCCGATTCCTGTCACTCCATCACTGGCGGCTGTACCTTCAGCTACCTGGGCCCCAAACTCTGGGATTCCCTCTCTAAGCCTCTCCTCCTTTCTGTGTCCCAGTCAACCCCTCCCCACATGATCTGAACGTTTCTCTCAGATCACCTTCAGCAGCTCATAGAATTGTTACAGCGCAAGAGGAGGCCATTCAGCCCACACTGGGTTCTTCAAATCAGCATCAATATCCAGGGCCAATCTCCTGCCTTTTCCCAATACACTTAGAGATCATTTCTATCCAAATTAACATCCAATGCCCTCTTGAATGCCTCAAATGAACCCGATTCCACCACATTTCCAGTCAGTGCATTCCAGACCCTAACTGCAGGCTGTGTGAAAATGTTTTTTCTCACCTAACCTTGCTTCATTTGCACATCATTTTAAAATCTATGCCCCCTTTGCTCGTGTTCTCTTTACAAGTAGGAATGGCTTCTCCCGATCTACTCTGTCTGGCCCGCTCACCAGTTTCAAAGCCTCAATCACATCTCCTTCGAGGCTTCTGCTTTCCAAGGAGAACAATCCCAACTTCTTCAATCTATCCTTATCACTGAAGTTTCTCATCCCCGGAGTCATTCTTGTGAATCTGTCTTGCACTCTCTCTAATCTTTCCTCTAATGTGGCTCCCGCAAATGTAGACTACACTCCCCCAGCTGAGGCCCAACAGGAGTTCCAACGGAGACAGAGTCACGCAGCATAGCAGAGACCCAACAGGTCTGTACTAACCTATCCAAACTAGTCCCACTGTCTCCACACTTGACCCATAGCTTTGAACATTATAACACTGCAAGCATCCATCCAAGTCCTTGGAGTCAGACAGTCAAACAGCACGGAAACAGACCCTTCGGTCCGACCAGTCCATGCCGAACATAATCCCAGAGCCTGCCTGCTCCTGGCCCATATCCCTCCAAACCTTGCCTACTCATGTACGTATCCAAACATCTTTTAAACGTTATAACTGTGCCCACATCCATCACTTTCTCAGGAAGTTCATTCCATCACACACACCACCCTCCTGTAAAAAATCTGCTCCTTGTGTCTTTTTAAAATCTTTCTCCTCTTACCTTAAAAAACGTGCCCCCTAGTAGTCTCGAAAAATCCCCCCACCCTAGGGGGAAGACAACTACCGTTAACTCCATCCATATGCCTCATCATTACATAGACATTGTTTTAAAAAAAGATTGCGAGGTTACCCTCCTCAGCCAACTTCCCAGCAGGTGTCCCTTTATAAATACACTCCTCCCTCAAGCCCCACCTTATTACAGAATCTGAGAATTGGTCTGGGATATAATTCACACATTACCAATGTATATGATAACTGATGCGGGCGGCCATGTCAACAGAGCGTTACTGGGGTCCTCCAAGGGTGGGGTGGGGGGTGTAGAGAGCTGGCGGTGAGTCAGGTTAGGTCTGCAAGGACCTGAGGCGTGGGTGGAGGGGAGTAGGGGTCACGAGAGGTTAAAAACAGCTGATTTGGGGGTGGTGGGGTGTGGGTTGGGATAAAAGGGGCAGACTTGGACATGGGGCAAACTTTAGAAGGGAGGTGGAGTAAGACAAAACCTGGAAACAGAAACACAAGTCACTAATCCGTTCCTGAACATCTGTCTAAGTTTTATTGATTAAATGCTACCGGCACACTTCAGCCGAGACAAATCTCCACGATCGATCCCAATTACAGATCCATTTACTGTCTCGGATGCCCTGGCGAGAGACAGATACTGCTGGGGGGCAAACTCACAACGACTCTCCGAGCTCAAGCTACCTCCACCAGCCTGCAACACACCGTTCCGACTAACCCCTCGCCACCCCCCCACCTACCACCGCCCAGTTAATCCCGCAGCAAGCTCCTGCAACCCGCCCCAGGGCCTCACCATAGGACAGCCGCCTGTCCGTTCCGACAGGGTGCAGAGCAAGATCCCAGAAACAGCAAACGGCCCACTGCATTTTCTGACGTGCATTCACCGACTATACCCAAGGGTACGTCACCTGAAACAGATCAGGCTGCTGGAAATGTACTGCTTTCTGTAACTGAATAGGCCCAATACTAGCCCAGGCACACTAATGTGCCTGCGAATGTAATAATTATATATAATAGCCAGCCAAAATAAACATCTGTTGGATCTTTCAGTGCCACGATAGCCACACCCAGGGTGTGTTGCAGGGGGACAAGCACTGTGGCACCATGGAAAAACTCTACTGAAGGCAAAACCCACATTACGGTCGGAACGAGTGGCCATTTATAAAATATTCCCAAAATCTCCACGGCAGATCATTAGCTGAAGTCGAACCAGACAACAGCTTTAAACTTTCAGATAATCAACAGCATTAGTTTCCGCGAGGACAGACAGATCTGTAGATAGAGCATTAGCTACCAATTTGTGAGTGCCTCCGTGTGCCCATTATGCTCAGATTTAGGGGTTAGGTCCACACCGAGTCTCGTGTCAGGAACAGCACTGGGGACTGTGATTTCTTGTCCCTGCTACCAAAACAACAAGGCTAATTCATTTTCAAATTAAAACGTTGGCTCTTTCAAAACAAAAAGTAGCTTCCAAGATTGCCTTAAGAAAAAAAAAGATTAGGAAGTTGCAACACAAAGTCAGTGCACTGCTGTACAGAAGCTGGAGGCTAGAACGCTGTGTTCCTGACTGTAAACACAAAGTCACAGTGTCACTATGAGACCTGCAATTACAGGGAGCAACAGTCTTAAAGGGGCCAACACCAGCTCAAGTTCACACAAAGTCACAGGCACACAGCTTAAGGTGCACATTTCAGAGTGTTCAAGGCAGAATCATGGACAGTAGAAATGTGATTGTGGACTGGGCATCCAGAGACATCCTTACAGAGTTACTACCGTTCAAACAATGCATCAGGGTGGAGGCAGGCTATTTGGCCCATCAAGTCGGCTCAGTGGTTAGCACTGCTTCCTCACAGCGCCAGGGACCCGGGTTCAAATCCACCCTCGGGCCTGTGTGTGGAGTTTGCACATTCTCCCCAGGTCTGCGTGGGTTTCCTCCGGGTGCTCCGGTTTCTTCCCGCAGTCCAAAGATGGGCACGAAAGGTGGACTGCTAAACTTAACAACACTAAATTGCCAATAGTATCTGGAGATGTATAGGTTAGATGGATTAGCCATGGGAAATGCAGACTTACGGGGATAAGGTCAGAGGAGTGAGTCTGAATCGGATGCTCTTTGGAGAGTCAGTATGGACCTTTTGGGCTGAATGGCCTGTTAGCACACTTTAGAGATTCAACTGAAGTTCACACCGCTCTACCCACCGCCCCCATTCCTTAACTAACCCACCTAGCCTACACATCGCTGGACACTATGGGACAACTTAGCATGGCCGATCTACCTACCCTGCACATCTTCGGACTGTGGGAGGAAACCCACGCAGACACGGGGGGAATGTGTAAACTCTACAGTCGCTCGAGGCTGGAATCGAAGCCGGGTCCCCGGCGCTGGGAGGCAGCATTGCTAATCACTGACCCAGCATGTCACCCAAACCCCCAATCCAGTTCTATTTCACAGATCAAACGATAAAGTAGTGGAGAGTTACAGTCAGCAGTGCACGGAACTCAACAAATGTGTCGCAGATGAGGAACAAAAGCAGAAATTGCTGGCAAAACTCAGCAGGCCTGGCAGTATCCGTGAAACGTTCTAACGAGGAGTCACTGGGTCTCGAAATGTCAACTCTGTTTACTTCCAAAGGATACCACGGCCACGTTACACCAGGGTCAGAGGTACTGACCACACAAGGTGACTAGCATGCAAGTCAGGGATGAATCAGGATACACAATGACTCGTAGCTACATACAGGTCCTGCCAAACCTAAGTCTCAGTAGCAGAGAGAGCCTCAAGACCCACACAGCATTCATTCAGTCATAGTCATATTCATACAGCATGGAAACAGACCCTTTGGTCCAGCCAGCCCACACCAACCATGTTCCCAAACTAGTCCCACCTGCCTACGCTTGGCCCATATTTGTCCAAACCTTTCCTATTCAATGCCTTTTAACAACTTTGTAACTGTACCTGCATCCACCACCTTCCTCATTAACACAATCAATACCACAATTTTGACTAAACTACCCAATACGTCAAGCTGTTAATCCTCAGTCAAAGTGACAGACCCCACTGACAGTGCCGGGGCAGCTTATACTCTTGCGAGACGTCAGCTCTCCACTTATTGTTAAATTAACTTAGCAAAACAGGAGCACACTTGTTGCTGACATGAGGAGTTTATCCATTATCCTGGAACAGTCAGTACCTCGACTACAGACTAGCGTTCATTGGTGAACCGTTTTGGCCCAATGACCAGTGGCCAAACCTCCATTCCAAGCTTCACTGTAACGCCGTAAACTTTCTTTTAGCTGTTTGTGTAAATCATCGAATTGACAACACAGGCCTACGTATGACCATTTTTCTCTGTTCCTAGCTTTCGATGTGCAGGTTAGGGTGGATTGGCCACGCTAAACTTCCCCGCAGTGTCCAGGGATGGGCAGGTTAGGAGGATCAGCATTGGGAAATACAGGGTTACAGAGCTAAGGTTGGCGGGGGGGGGCGTTGGTGTGGACTCAATGGGCTGAATGGCCTGTTTCCAAACTGGAGGGATTGTACGATTTCTAGGAAAAAAGTGGATAAGTTGAGTGACATCAGAGGCACTAAGACACCGTCAGCTACCTCAAAGTGACACGCTCACAATACCAGAGCTTCACTGCTCATCACTGCAGGTAGAACAGTCTCAGACTCCAACCTAGCTCCAATCACCAAGAGTAAGATATTCTCCTGGCTTTAAAAATCAATCTAATATTAACCCAGATACTGGTGACTCTGAATGTTACCATGGTATACAATAGCCAGTGGGTCTGTTGTGGAGCAGACGTAGTATCCCCAACTCTGAGCCAGGAGGCCCAGGTTCAAGTCCCACCTGCTCCAGAGGTGTGTCAGCACATCTCTTAAACAGGAAGATACAAAAAAAAAGCCGTGTAATAGACAGATGTCGTAAACGTCTGTTGGATCTTTCAATACCGTAGTACCCCACACTGGTGCCTTGTATGTTAACACAAGTACTGCCACTTCGAGCAAAAGGTGCCCCCGGTGGAGGCAAAACCCACATCAAACTCCTCCCCACCGTCCCCAGCACCCCAGGGGTGGGGTCAGGGGTGCCACTGCAGCTGAACAGCGTGACCAACGGGCAGGGGGCAAACGGGATGGAGAGGAAGAGGACAAGGGGTTACGAGAAATGAGGAGGACAAGCACGGCTCCCGCCCTCCCCCCCCAACTTAAAAAAAAAAAAAAACCCCAGGCCCCATCGCCAAGCAGACAGCTCACGAGACATGACACCCCCCACCCCACCCCGCCCCCCACTGTCGTCAATGAAACCACACAGACAAGAGCTCCCACTAAGTTGGACACTTATGAATACGCAGCTGTCTATATTTCTGCAGCTTTTAAAAAAAAAAATCCGTTGTAAACAATCTTCAGCTGGTTCAAATTAAACATTTGTGTGGTAGATCTGGAAACAGAGTGCAAAGAATATCCAAACTCTCAGGGAAAAAAAAACCCTTCCACTCCAGCTTTCCCTTCTTCCTGCTAAAAATAACCACAGGACTATTAAAGACATCAGGTCTAGGCAAGTGTGCTGGGACGGGGAGGGATGGGAGGGGAGCGGGCAGAGCCAGGGATGAGGGGGAAAAGGGAGGGGAGAGGGGCACAGCGATAGAAGGGAGGGGAGGGGGAAGAGGAGGAGCGTGCATGCGCCGGGGATGGAGGTGGGGGGAGTGAATGCACACTGGAGGGCATGTCGGGAGGTAGCGAGCGAGCTCTGGGAAGGGAATGTACCAGGAGGGAGAGCGCGGAGGCTGAGATTGTCCCTGACTATACCTTCCATATTATCTCCCTCCTCCTCCCACCACCACCACCTTTAGCTTCCTCTCACAGGAACCAGGCCCATTCTCCTGTTATCCGGCCCAATGCTTGCCTCCAGCCGCCATCACTAGGCCACAACGTCTGGGTTTCCAGCGAGAGTGTTCTAAGACCAACCTCACAACAGCGTAAAGGACATCAGCAGAATGGGTGGGGGTGGGGGCCAATTGGCCCCTCGAGCCTACTCCACCATTTGATCATATCTTCCATTTCAACTGGAACTCCACTTCCCCAAGTCAGCCACCTCTCTGACTAACTCTAATTTAGTTCTCAGTACGTTCACTGTCCCCATCAAACATTCCCAGGACAGGGACAGCACGGGGTCTGATACAGAGTAGAGCTCCCTCTACACTGGCCCCATCAAACACTCCCAGGGTATGGCTGGGGGCAGGGGGATATATGCGGTGATCCAGCCTTCAATGGTGCTCTCTGGGTAAGAGATTACCACCAAGCTATGACCCGCTGAGGATATTTCTCCATGTGGCCACCTGACATGGGAGATGATCAATTCTGAAAATGGGGCCTCTCTTCGGGATTCCCTCACAAGTGGGAAACATTCTCTCTGCTTCCACCCTATCAATACACCCTTTACCCCCTCTCCTACCCCACCCCACAACTTGTGCTGGGTATATTTCAGTGCAGGGAGAGCTTTAATTTCAATTTCCGAGAGTAGAAGCAGCTTTACTCTGCAGCTAACCCCATCCTGTCTCTCTGTTGGGAAAGTTTGATGGGGGCAGGGACCAGAAAATGGAAACAAAGATCCTTACTCCAAACTGAGACACATTTTATAAACAAAGAAAAATTCTGTAGATGGTAGGAATCTGAAACAAACACATGAAGTGCTGGAGAAACTCAGCAAGTCTGACAGCATCTGTGTGGAACGAGAGACAGAGACAGGCAGACAGACAGGCACAGGGAGGGTGGGGAGGAGAGAGAGAGAGAAAGAGAAAGAGAAAAAGAGAGAGAAGACAGAGAGAGAAGAGACAGAGAGAGAGGGGCAGACAGGCAGAGAGAGAGCCAAACAGGCAGAGAGCCAGATAGGCGAAGAGACAGAGACAGACAGACAGAGAGACAGCGAGAGAGACACAGCCAGACAGGCAGAGAGAGAGAAAGCCAGACAGGCAGAGAGAGAGAGGCAGATAGAGACAAACAGACAGATTGATAGAGAGAGAGAGAGAGAGAGACAGACAGACAGAGTATAAGGTTGGACTGGAAACTTTAACTGTTTTTGTCTCCACAGATGCTGCCAGACCTGCCGAGGTTCTCGAACACTGTTTTTATTTCTGCAATAAACAGCAGACGCACAGTGAGTGCCGTGAAAGCTGGAAGGACTATTCTGGTGGGCGATTGGTAAACGTGCTGGAACTGACTGGGGAATTTGAGCAGGTACCATTACCCAGCACCCAGCAAAGTCACAGCTCAGTAAATATTCCCAAACAGCTGCAGGGAGTCGCAGTGCCTGGTCCTCGGGGTGAGCGACTTCATTCTGACACTTTCAAAACCTCACAAAGCCCAGGGACGAACCATTCCCCCGATGAAGTACAGGCTGTTCCCCGAACTCCAACAGGGCAGAGCGAGTGAAATAACATCGGCAGGGCTAGAACAGCAGCACAGCCAACACTGGGACACTGTGAAACGACCAGCCACACTGTAGGTGGCATAAAGCACTGACCTTGCACACATTACTCCAGGAACATGTACCAGAGATACAGCCTTCACTCGCAATCCAGCCTCCGCGCTCCCCGCTCACCGTAATGCTCTCTGATACACACAGCCGCACCACACCCCTCACTGTAACAGTCTCTCCAGTAATAGCCCATGTCCCTCACTGTAACTGTTTCACAGCCCTTGCTGTAAGACTCACTGATATAGATGTATTTCAGGTGAGGGGTGGGGGTAGTTCACTGGAGATGTGAGGGGAAAAGTTTTTTTTTAAAACACAGAGTGTGATAGGAGTCTGGAACACGCTGCAGGTGTGGTGGTGGTGGTGGAACGTTTAAGGGGCTTTTATTACCTGTGAGCAACGGAGGGATATGGACCAAGAGCAGGGGGAAGGGATTAGTTTAATGTGGCATCATGTTTGGAAAAACATTGTGGACCGAAGGGCCCGTTCCTGTGCTGTACCATTCTATGTTCTTAACCCCAACCTGCCTTCGACTCAACTGCTTTTGCTCAAGACAAATCTCTCAACCTCAATTCCGAGGAAGGGTCACCGCACCCGAAACTTTAACTCTGTTTTTTTTTTCCCTTCAGCCAGACCTGCTGAGTTTTTCCAGCAACTTTGTTTTCGCTCTCAATCCCTGGGTGTGGGTGTGGCGAGGAATGGTCTGAGAAAAGGGGGCGCTGAGAGAGGGAGGTTCCAGATTTCGGGGGGGGGGGGGTTACGGGGAGAAGACAGGAGAATGGGATTGAGAACTACGTCAGCCATGGTCTTTAGTGGAGATGACCCGATGGGCCGAATGGCCTAATTCTGCTGCTGTATTTTTTGATTTTCTGAAGAAGGGTCCAGACTCGAAACGTCAGCTTTCCTGCTCCTCTGATGCTGCCTGGCCTGCTGTGTTCATCCAGCTCTGCACTGTGTTCTCTCTGTATCCTTATGGTCTTTCCCAGCTTCCCCCCCCCCGCCGTGTGAGGGGGTGCTCCCTCAAATCAGCTCTGAATGGCCCCAGCTCAGATATTTTTTTAAAACACTCCTCCTCCTCCTCCTCCTGGTTGTGTGTGCCCCCCACCCTGAGGAAATAACCATCTCGATCCCCCTCGATTCAATCATCCCGTAAACTCGAGAGACGGGACAAGCTGGGTTGTGGCACATATCTTGGCAATTTAACCCTTCGTGCTAACGATGGGAGACGAAACTGCTTGCGTGCACTGACAGCGCATTGGATTTGTTCCCTCAATCCACGCGCGCTCGTACACACACGTGCGCTCGTACACACACACGCGCTCGTACACACACACACACACAAGCTCACACACACACTCTCTCACACGTACACACACACTCACTACCTTCCTCACACACCGCCCCCCACACTCTCTCACACACACACACACAGCAACACCACCACCCCCTCCCAAACAAACACTATGGGATCCTCCTGTGCAGCAACTGGCCACAGTGCTTCAGATATGAAGACACTGACTGCACGTCAGACACACGTTCACCGCTAGAAAAAGGGCTGTGTGATGTCTCGAGGTTTCATCAAAGACGCTGTCGGGGTGAGGTTACTCATTCTCGGCCTTTTTTTAAACTGCAAGTATTTTGAGTGGAGTCACGCATCAGAACAACAAGCCCCTCTTATCGCAGGTTAGCAGTCGGTGAGTCAGTGTGAAACCGCCCCAGGGGAGAACACCCCCACACGGAGAGAGCGGCAGGGTGCACGCAGCAGAGAGATAGAGGGGGAGAGAGACAGACAGAGACACAGAGAGACAGACAGACAGACACAGGGAGAGAGAGAGAGGGGCAGACACAGGGAGAGAGAGAGAGAGAGAGGGGCAGACACAGGGAGAGAGAGAGGGGCAGACACAGGGAGAGAGAGAGGGGCAGACAGAGACAGAGACAGAGACAGGGTGGGGGGGGCAGAGAGAGACATACAGAGAGACAGACAGAGGGAGGGATGGAGAGAGAGGGGGAGGGGGAGGGGGGGGAGAGAGAGAGAGAGACAGACAGACAGACAGAGGGAGAGAGAGGGGGGCAGACACAGTGAGAGAGAGAGAGAGAGAGAGAGACAGAGACAGAGATGGGGTGGGGGGGAGAGAGAGAGAGACAGAGCGAGGGAGGGAGAAAGAGAGGGGGAGGGGGAGGGGGGAGAGAGAGAGAGGGAGAGGGAGAGAGAGCAAGGCAGTAAGCGACGGGGGGGGAGCGAGGGAGGGGGGGGGGGGATAGGGGTGGAAGGACAGGGATGGGGACACAGCCCGCTGTGTGATGATCACAAACCCACACTGTGCAGTGAAATCACACTGTGAACTGAGATCACAACCTCTCCCGTTCACAGGAGCCATCTGAGACACAGGGTCGAGCTGACCCCCTTTAACAGCTCAACCACAGCTCAGTCAATCACCATCTTCCCCACAGCTCTGTCTTCACCAGAACATCCAGCACACACTCTACCAAAGGTCAGGGCCCCAGGGCCAGTGGAATGGCCCCGAGGCATAGGTGGCGGTGAGGAAGGGGAGGGGGAAATGCAGAAGTTGCTGTGAAAATTGAAGTTATTCTCCATGCTCACCCCATGTGTTTCTGCTAACGGAATATCGTCACCTCCCTCAGCCACTACACCCTCTCCCTCTACCCCTACACCCCCTCCCTATCCCCGTCACCTCCTCCGGACCCTACACCCCCTCCCTATC
>JAHRHZ010000214.1:3557776-3587684 GCA_024137785.1 Ginglymostoma cirratum | reverse complement strand
TCACCTCCACCCAGCCCCTACACCCCCTCCCTACCCCCGTCACCTTCTCCAGTCCCTACACTGCCTCCCTACCCCTGGCATCCCTCCCTATCTCTGTAGCGTCTGATTCTTGGAGCAATTTTTCTAATCCTAGTGTGGAGCTGTACCGCACGGAAACAGACCCTTTGGTCCAACTCGTCTGCACCGACCAGATATCCTAAATTAATCTAGTCCCATTTGGCCCACATCCTCCTAAGCCCTTCCTATTCATAGAGCCATCCAGATGCCATTTAAACGTTGTAATTGTACCAGCCTCCTCCACTTCCTCTGGCAGCTCATTCCATACACGCACCACCCTCTGTGTGAAAAAGTTACCCCTCAGGTCCCTTTTAAATCTTTCCCCTCTCACCTTAAACCCATGCCCCTCTAGTTTTGGACTCCCCTACTTTAGGGAAAAAAGATTCGTGTTCAGTAATGCACCTGGGGAATGATGTAGGTGTTATTAAACAATGCAGGTTTTGTAAATTAGCTGCGAAGAGGGAAATCCGTGATTGGGCCTACTCTTTCAGGCTTGTTGTTCGAGGCTCAATTGGGCATTTCCTGTTTGTTTGTGCTCGCTTCCCCCTCCGCCCCCCCTCCCCGGCTCACTGGCTGCGAGAAGGGAGAATAACTGGGGCTTTCCCAACCTACTCTCCCACCTCGTCACAGGAAATCTCAATGACTTCAAGTGTCTCCGTCACCTTCACAAAGGGGAGTCACGGGGAGGGAATTCCCTGACACGCACACCCACTCGAGCCAAGCCCTCTGAAAGTCACTGAATTGGGACAAGGGCCAAGATTTCTGTGTGGGCCTGACTTCAAATCCCAGGCTCTGGGTTTCCTTGAGCTGTCACCGAGAGCAGCACTTCATCATGTCGGGGTCAGGGGTCATGGGTTTGGGATCTATCCAAGACCCCCATGCACAATCCACCTTCATGAAACTAGTAAGGAGGCCAGGGGGAAGGGCACTAGGTGGGCCTCCTTACTAGGCCACCACCACCCCCGCCACCCAACAATTATTGGAGGTCAGTCCTTTCAAAATGATGTGAATGACCCCTAACCATTTTTGGAGGAAAACACAGGAGGCTGTCTCTGAGGTCCTGAAGCCATTCTGTAGTCCTCGGCCAACACCAGCAACCAACAGAAGATCGGATTTCGTTTCTTTTAAATTCACTGTGGGACATGGATGGCACTGGCTAGGCCAACATTTATTGCGCGTCCCTAGTTGCCCTCGAGGAGATGGTGGTGAGCTGCCATCTTGAACCACTGCAGTCCATGTGCATTGGGTCACCCACAGTGCCCTCAGCGGCGAGTTCCAGGATTTTGACCCAGTGACAGTGAAGGAACAGCCGACATATAGTACCAAGACAGGACCTTCCGGGGGAGGGTCATGTTCCTATGTGTCTGCTGTGCTTCTAGGAGAAAGTGTAGGGGTTTGGAAGGTGCTCTCTGAGGATCTTTGGTGAATTTCTGCAGTGCATCTTGTAGATAGTTCACATGGCTGCTACTGAGCGTCGGTGGCGGAGGGAGTGGATGCTTGTGGATGTGGTGCCAATCAAACAGGCTGCTTTGTCCTGAATGATGTCAAGTTTCTTGAGTGTTGTTGGGGCTGCACTCATCCAGGCAAGTGGGGAGTATTCTATCACACTCCTGACTTGTGCCTTGTAGATGGACAGGCTTTGAGGAGTCAGGAGGGCAGTTACTCGCCTCAGTATGCCTAGCCTCTGAGTTTATGCAGCGAGTCCAGTTGAGTTTCTAGTCGATGGTAACCCCCAGGATGTTGATAGTGGGGGATTCAGTGATGGTAACACCATCGAATGTCAAATGGCAGTAGTTAGATTGTCTCGTGTTGGGTGATGGTCACAGCCTGGCATTTGTCTGGCACAAATGTTACTTCCCACTTGTCAGCCCAAGCCTGGACATTGTCCAGATCTTGTTGCATGTGAACATGGACTGCTTCAGTATCTGAGGAGTCACGAAAGGTGCTGAACATTGTGCAATCATCAGCGAACATCCCCACTTCTGACCTTATGTTGGAGGGAAGGTCATTGATAAAGCAGTTGCAAATGGTTGGGCCTAGGACACTACCCTGAGGAACTCCTGCAGAGATGTCCTGCAGCTGAGATGACTGACCTCCCACAACCACGACCATCTTCCTACGTGTCAGGTATGACTCCAACCACCGGAGAGTCTGCCCCCTGATACCCACTGTTTCTAGTTTCACCAGGGTTCCTTGATTCAGTCAAACGCAGCCTTGATATCAAGGGCTGTCACTCTCACCTCCCCTCTGGAATTCAGCTTTTTTGTCCATGTTTGAACCAAGGCTGTAATGAGGGCAGGAGCCGAGTGGCCCTGGTGGAACCCTGGACATCACTGACCAGGTGCTGCCTGAAAGCACTGTGGTGATGACGCTTTCTGTCACGACACATCTCACAAATTTGATTGAGTTTTTTGAAGTGTGTTGTCTATGTGGGCGCTAGCAATGGATCCGCATAGTAGACTGGTTGGGAAGGTTAGATCACATGGAATTCAGGGAAAACTAGCCTACTAGATACGAAATTGACAGAGTGTGGTGGTGGAGGCCTGTGACCAGCGATGTGCCACAAGGATCGGCACTGGGTCCACAGTTGTTCATCACTTATATAAAACATTTTTGATGAGAATAAAGGAAGGCATGGTTAGTAAGTTTGTAGATGACACCAAAATTGGACAGCGAAGATCATTATCCAAGAGTACAGCAGGATCTTGATCAACTGGGCGAGTGGGCCGAGAGGCAGATGGAGTTTAATTCAGCTAAGTGTGAGGTGTTGTATTTTGGTAAGACAACCCAGGGCAGGAATTACACCGTTAAAGATAGGGCCCTGGGGAGCGTTGGCGAACAGAGAGACCTAGGCGTGCAGACTTGAAAGTGGCATGACAGGTAGGCACGGTGAAGGCAGAAGTTTTTGGAATGCTTGCCTTCAGTCAGTCAGATCAGCGAGTACCAGGAGTTGAGAGGTCATGTTACAGGTATGCAAGACATTGTCCAGGCCACAATTCTTTTACTGCACTCAGTCTGGGTTGCCCTGCAGCAGGAAGGATGTTTTTAAACTAGAAAGGGTGCAAAAAGAAAAAGGTACATGGATATTACCGAAACTGAAGGTCGAGTTATAAAGAGAACCTGAATAGGCTGGGACCTTTTTCCCCGGAGAGTAGAAGGCTCAGGGCTGCCCTTTTAGAGGTTTATGATTTTACAAAAGTTTAGATAAGGTGAATAGCCAGGTTAGGGGAGTCCAAAATTAAAGGGCATAGGTTTAAAGGTGAGAGGGAAAAGATTTAAAAAGGGACCTAAGGGGCAACTTTTTCTGCCACACACAGGGTGGTGCATGTATGGAATGAGCGACCAGACGAAGTGGTACAGGCTGTTACAACTAAAAAAAAATTTAAAAACATTTGGACACGTACATGGATAGGAAAGGTTTAGAGAGATAGGGGCCTAATGCAGACAAATGGGACTACTTTAGAAAACCTGGTCAGCAAGAAGATTGGGCCGAAGGGCCTGTTTCTGTGCCGTATACCTCTACAACTGGAGTGTAAACTGACGAGCAGTAACTGGCCGGATTTTGTCATACTCAGGCAAGTCATCACAGTATCGGGTGGATACTGAAACAGCATGGTTGGAGGAGTGACAAGTTCTGGAGCACACGTCTTCAGTATTATTGCCGGAAGGTTGTCAGGGCCGGTAGCCTTTGCAGTATCCAGTGTCTCCAACCATTTCTCGATATCATGTGGAGTGATTCGAATTGGCTGAAGACTGGTATCTGTAATGCTGGGGACCATTGAAGGAGACCAAGATGGATCATCCACTCAGCACTTCTGGCTGAAGATTGTGAATATTTTTGCACTGATGTGTTGGCTTCTTCCATCATTGAGGATGGGGATATTGGTGGCGCCTCCTCTGGCTTGTTTAATTGACCCTCACCATTTGTGACCACATGTGGAGGGACTGCGGACCTAACGTTTGATCCATTGTAGGATCGCTTAGCTCCACCTATCACTTGCCACTTATGCTGTTTGGGGGCATCAACAGGTTTACACCTCATCTTCAGGTATGCCTAGTGCTGCTCCTAGCATGCCCTCCTGCACTCTCCATTGAGCCAGGGTTGATCCCCTGGCTTGACGGTGATGGTTGAGCGGGGGATATGCCGGGCCATGAGGTTACAGATTGTGCAGGAGTACAATTCTGCTGCTGTTGATGGGCCACAGTGTCTCAAGGATGCCCAGTCTCGAGTTGCTAGATCTGTGCCAAGTCTGTCCCATTTAGCACAGTGATAGTGCCACACAACACGATGGAGGTTGTTCTCAAGGTGAAGATGGGACTTTGTCTCCACAAGGACTGTGTGGTTGTCACATCTTACCAACACTGTCTTGGACAGATGCAACTGCAGCTGGCAGATTGGTAAAGAGGAGGTCAAGTACATTTTTCCCTCTTGTTGGTTTCCTCACCACCTGCCTACAGACCCAGTCGAGCAGCTATGTCCTTCAGGACCCGACCAGATCAGATCGATCAGTAATACTGCTGCCAAGCCACTCTTGGTGGTGGACATTGAAATCCCCCAGCCAGAGTACATTTTGTGCCTGTGCCATCCTCAGTGCTTTCTCCAAGTGTTGATCAACGGCACAAGGGCACCCATTCATCAGCTGAGGGAGGACAGTATGTAGTAATCAGGAGGTTTCCTTGTCCATGTTTAACCATGAGACGTCACGGGTCTGGAGTCAATGTTGAGGACACCTAGAGCAACTCCCTCCTGACTGTATACCGCTGTGTCGCCCCGGGACGGGACATAGCCAGCGATGGCGATATCTAGGACATTGTAAGGTATAGTGCCGTGAGCGTGACTATGTCAGGCTGTTGCTTGACTTAACTGTGTGACACAGCTCGCCCCATCTGGGGGCTAGTACCAAAATGATAGTAAGGGGGATTTTGCAGGGGGTACAGGGCTGTTGCTGCCTGTCTATTCTGGTGCCTAGATTGATGCTGGGTGGTCCATCCAGTTTCATTTCTTTGTTGAGACTTCGTAGCGAATGACACAAATGAGCTTCTTGGGCCATTTCAGAGGGCAGCTGAGAGTTGACTGCATTGCTTTCATTTCCGTATTGCCATTGGTGGGATCGTGCTGTGCGCAAATTAACTTTAACGTTACAGCAGCAACTCCAAAAATAAAATGTTCTCAAATCCAATTTGCTTTTTGGAACATCCTGAAGGGACTTCAATGTAAATACAAATGGTGTTTAAAACAAAAAACAATTATGGGTTGTCTCCCTGCTGGAGGACTGAATCTAATACCTGGGCCCCACATTTTCAGAAGGACACGGCCTTGGGATGGGTACGTAGGGGGACCTCCCAGAACAGGAACAGGGACTTTGGTGAATGTGGGAAGAGACTGGAGACATTGGGATTGTTCTCCTCAGAGTAGTGATGGATAAGGGTGCAATTGAATGGAGGTGTTTCAACTGAGTGAATGAGGTTAAACTATTCCTGTGGCGGGAGGATCTGCCACTGTTAGGGACACAGATTGAAAGAAAGAACCAAGATAGAACCAAGATGAGGAGAACAGGTTCGCTGCCAAAGGGACGTGCCCAATGGCCTTCTCTCTGTGCCTGAAGATTTTTTGAATACCTGAGATTAGGGGCTACAAGAGCAAAGAACAGAAAATGGTAACAGTTCAGCAGGAAAGATTCGCAGAGACTGTTGACCTCCTGATAGATAAAACTGCAGAACGGGAAGAGAAGAGAAGAGAAATGGTCTCCTGGCTCTGTCTCACACAGCCCCCTTCACCACACACACACACACACACACTCCATGTAACAGCTAGCACCTTTAAAGAAAGCGCCAACAGGGAGAGTCATTTTTACTCTGAAATCAGGCCTGACCCACAGCCTGCCTCAGACGGCAGAGAATGAACTGTCAACAGAAAGTACAACTGGGGGTCCCGCAGACCCCTCAAACAGAACGTGCTGCTCTACTCCATTCCCCACCCTGCACCCCAGTGAGAAACAGCCCTGAATGGCCCAACCTGGTGCCTGAGAAATCAGCACCTGATCAGCCCGGCCCCCGCACTACCGCCCCCTCCTGCCCCAACGTGCTCTCACTATGACTAACCCAATTTTCACTATGCGTCACCGTTTACCCCCCCCTCAACCGCCCTGTCAGCTCACAGCTGCCCCAGACAGAAGCAGGCTTCTCTCAAGCCCAAGCTTCAGTGGGGGCTGTCTCAGGCCTCAGGGCTAGGCCCGGGATTTTTTTTTTGGGAGTAGGGGGCACTGTCACGGGATTAACTCAGTCCAAACAGGGTCACAAACAGTAGAGCCTGGAGGCCTGGAGTCCCACTCCCCAGGCACTAATCCTCCTCAGACCTCAGTCAGGAGGCTTGCTTCGTGTGGTCAAGCCCAGTCGTGGTGTTGAGGGGAGGGCAGCGAGAGTTGGAAAGTCGGGGGGTGGTGGTGGTGTCGGTCGGTACAGCCCTCCGAGTGAACACTTCAAGAAGATTGAACACAGCACGGGACAACAACACCGACTCACCCAGAGGGCTTGGAGTTCCCGGTCAGCCTCCTCCAGCCACATCCAGCCTTCGGCCTGCAGGGCTAGGCCTCAGGTGCCTTCTGCTGTCAGCTCCGCCCTTCTGGGCCCCCTCCTTGGGCAGCCCGACAAACCTGTGCACACAAAACATAACAGGAAACCTCGTCAGAAGTGGGAATGGGCATGATCAGTTCCCCATAGGGAGCAAGAAGCTGTTTTCCAGCACGGAAAGAGATGAGGGGTCATGTGGGGGGTAGGGGAGAGCTCGAGAGTGAGTGCAAGCGAAGGGGGAAACTTCAAAACAAGGGCAGAAGTTAAGTAAAGATTTCCTCTTTATCAAGGGAGGCAGTGTTATCACACTGTGCTATCCCAAGTCTGGCTTTCACTTCCTCTGACATTGGCGTGCACCACAGCGAAAACTTTCCCATCACTTTCCCCAGTACTGCCTGACACACCCAACAGCCACCACCTCCCCCCCCCCACACCCCCCCAACCCACTCATAATACCCTCCACACTCACTGCTTCTTCATTCATCCCTGACCCCCTTTACATTCCCCAAGCTGTGAACACAGCCACAAAACAGGACCAAGAGTAGGCCATTCGGCCCATCAAGTATGCGTGCCCAATTCAGCACGACCATGGCTGATCTTGGGTAAAAAGGCGTAGAGCTGGATGAACACAGCAGGCCAAGCAGCATCAGAGGAGCAGGAAAGCGATGAAGGGTCTAGGCCCGAAACGTCAAGTTTTCCTGCTCCTCTGGTGCTGCTTGGCCTGCTGTGTTCATCCAGCCCCACGCCTTGTTATCTCGGATTCTCCAGCATCTGCAGTTCCTACTATCGCTGATCTTGGGCATACGTTTCCCTATCCTTTTTGTTTCGTAAAGAGGAGCATCCCCAGCGACCAAGCCTTCAGAATCTGGGGATCCCTGCCATTTACTGACAATCTTTAATGCAGTAACACAGCCCTTAAAAATGCTTCACTTTTATCAAACCGTTACTGAATCAAACCGGCCACATGGCCGTCTCCCTCCAAGTGAAGGGAGCACAAGCCTGAGCGAACCTACGAGATAGTCAGAAACCCTCAGTCCTGATCTCATTCCTATAAAGCTTTGTTGCAGGGCCTCCGTAATGTTTTAATAATACAGGGACAGGCATTGCTCACTGCAACTTGATGTGTGGTCTAACCACAACCAAACATTTGGCCAAACAGGGAGGTTTGAAACAGGATGAGCACAAGTCCTCCAATTAAATCTTGGGGAAGACTGGAGCTATTGTCTCTGCTCCCCACTCAAAACACCATTTCCGACCTCCAGCTCTCTTCTCTGTTACAGTCAGGACGAAAGTGCTCTGTTCTCAGTGACTGTCTCTCACATTGTCACGAGCCCATGGTAAGTTCCTGACCTCGTGTTCCACAATACAGACTTCAGCACTTTGCACGTCAGCAACATCCCCCGATTTCATCCCTGTCCCAGCTTATCGGCTGCTGAAGCCCTCATCGGTGTCTCAGTCACCTCCAAACTTGACTCTCCTGAAGCTTTCCCACTGCACCGCTCGCCCCACCAGCCTCTGTAACCTCAACGTCATCCAAAACTTTGCTCCCCATGTCCGAACTTGCACCAAGTTCTATTCTCCTGTGACCCTCTGTGCCCCCTCAACTCCACAGTCAAGCAATATCTGAAATTGTCACTCAGATAGTAGGAACTGCTGATGCCGGAGTCTGAGATAACAAGGTGTGGAGCTGGATGAACACAGCAGGCCAAGCAGCATCAGAGGAGCAGGAAAGGTGACGTTTCTCAATTTCTGAAGAAGGGTCTAGGCCCAAAACGTCAGCCTTCCTGCTCTTATGATTGGCCTGCTTGGCCTGCTGTGCTCATCCAGCTCTACACCTTGTTATCTCGTCTGAAATTCTCGTTCTGCTTTTCCTGTCCCTCTAAAGGATCTTGGACAAAGTTAACCTCTCCAGCCCTCGCACCTCTCCGTCACCTCCTCCAGCTCCCAATCCTCTCTCACTGTCTCTGTAACCTCCTCCATGGCCTACACCCCTCTGAGATCTCTCTATTCATCCAATCCCAGCTTCGTGAGCAACCCCAGATTCTTATCCAGCATTGACAGCTGTGCCTTCAGCTCACTGCGCCCCCCAAGTTCTGAAATTTTCCTCATTCTCCCCCTTCTTAAAACTTGTCCCACTGAACGTGTGCTTTTGGTCACCTGGCCCTAAATGCCCTCTGGCTACTCAGGGTCAAAACTGACATCACAACTACGATTAAGAAAAACATTGGGAGCCCCAGGATGTCTAAAGTGGGGGAATTCACTGATTGTAACGCCACTGAATGTCAAGGGGCAGTGGTTAGCTGGTCATGGCCTGGCATTTGTGTGGTGCAAAATGTCACTTATCAGCCCAAGCCTGGATATTGTCCAGATCTTGTTGCATGTGAACACGGACTGCTTCAGTATCTGAGGAGTCACGAATGGGGCTGAACATTGCACAATCATCGGCGAACATCCCCACTTCTGCCCTTATGATGGAGGGAAGGTCATTGATGAAGCAGCTGAAGATGGTTGGGCCTAGGACACTACCCTGAGGAACTCCTGCAGAGATGTCCTGGAGCGGAGATGATTGACCTCCCACAACCACAACCATCTTCCTACGTGTCAGGTATGACTCCAACCATCGGAGCATTTGCTCCCTGATACCCACTGATTCCAGTTTTGCTGGGGCTCCTTGATGCCACACTCGGTCCAATGCAGCCTTGATATCAAGGGCTGTCACTCTCACCTCCCCTCTGGGATTCAGCTGTTTTGTCCATGTTTGAACCAAGGCTGTAATGAGGTCAGGAGCTGAGTGGCCCTGGCGGAACCTAAACTGGGCGTCACTGAGCAGGTTATTGCTGAGCAGGTGCTGCTTGATAGCACTGTTACTGACACCTTCCATCACTTTACTGGTGATCGAGAGGAGACTAATGGGGTGGTAATTGGCCAGGTTGTATTGTCCTACTTTTTAACGTACAGGACATACTTGGGCAATTTTCCACATTGTCGGGTAGATACCAGTGTTGTAACCGTACTGGAACAGCTTGGCTAAGGGAGTGGCAAGTTCTGGAGCACACATCTTCAGTACCATTGCCGGAAGGTTGTCAGGGCTGGTAGCCTTTGCAGTATGCAGTGTCTCCAATCGTTTCTTGATATCACGTGGAGTGAATTGAATTGGCTGAAGACTGGTATCTGTAATGCTGGGGACCACTGGAGGAGGCTGAGATGGATCGTCCACTCAGCACTTCTGGCTGAAGATCGCTGCAAATGCTTCAGCCTTATCTTTTGCCCTGATGTGCTGGGCTCTTCCATCATTGAGGATGGAGATATTTGTGCAGCTTCCTCCTCCAGTGAGTTGTTTAATTGACCATCACATTCATGACAGGATGTGGCAGGACTGCAGAGCTTAAATCTGATCCGTTGGTTGTGGGATCGCTTAGCTCTGTCTATCACTTGCTGCTTTCGCTGTTTGGCATGCAAGTAGTCCTGTTTGGTAGATTCACCAGGTCAACACTCCATTTTTTCTTCGGCAAGTCTAGTGCTGCTCCTAGTATATGACCATCTACATTCTACACTGATCCAGGATTGATCCCTTGGCTGGATGACACTGGTTGTGTGGGGGATATGCCAATTTGTGCAGGAGTACAATTCTGTCACTGCTGATGGGCCACAGCATCTCGTGGATGCCCAGTCTCGAGTTGTTCAAAGTCTGTCCCATTTAGTGCGGTGATAATACCACACAACAGGACTATGGAGAATCCCAAGGCATTTTATACATACATTATGAGCAAGAGGAAAGGGTAGGTCCACCCAAGGGCAAAAGGAGGGATTTCATGCGTGGAGCCAGAGGAAGTGGTGAGGTCTTTAATGAGTACTTCACAACAGTATTCACTTGGGAGAAGGATATGGGTGATGGTAAGATTACGGAGGGGCATGTTGATATTCTGGAGCATGTTGATATTAAGGAAGTGATGGTGTTGGGTGTCTTAAAACACATTGTGTTAGATAAGTCCGCAGGGCCTGATGGGATCTATCCCAGGATACTGAAGGAGGCAGGGGAGGAGATTTCTGAGGCCTTGAGAGATCTTTAAACATTGTTTAGCCACAGACAAGATCCCAGAGGATTGGAAAATAGCTGATGTTGTTGCTTTAGGGCTCTCGCTTTCTCTTCTGGCACCACACCACACCCCATCTTGCACTGTGTCACTCTGACTCTTCTCTGCGCGTTTATGCATCCCCCTTCCCCTCGGCTGAGCCCATCCTCCAGTGGGATTCTGAAATTATAGGTCAGTGAGCCTTACACCAGTGGCAGGGAAATTATTGGAGAAGGTTCTTAGGGACAGGATTTACTTACATTCAGAGTAAAATGGATTTGTTAGGGAGAGTCAACATGGCTTTGTGCAGCAGAGGTCTTGTCTCAAAAGTCTGACTGACTTTTTTTTGAGGAAGTAAGAAAGATGATTGATGATGTTAGGACAGGGGACGTTGGTCTACAAGGCACTTGACACTTTTCAGGTACCGCACAATACCTTCTCCCTACACTGCACCCCAACCCCTAACACACACACAGACCACCCGCCCCCATCAGAGGCGGACCTACCTTAGTATCAGAGGCCTGGAGCTCACACTGACTGCTGTGCCTGGGGAGGAGAGTGGCACTACAACAATGCAGGTCCTGTATCCAGCTGGCATCTCGTCAGGTGGAGAAACAGGAGAGAAATGAGAATTTCCCTCAGAGGACCTGCTGATACAAAACAATAACAACTGGGCTCAGAAACCAGAGGTACAGGCTTCAACAGCAAAATGTTCAGAATCCCACTGCAGGGTAGGCTCAGCCTGGGGTGTGCGCGCATGTTTGTGTGTGTGTGTGTGGGGGGGGGGGGGGAGGTGAGACGTAGAGGGAAGAGTTACAGAGAAACACAGGAGTGCAAAGGAAAAACAGAGAGAAGGCAGGAGAGAGCGAGTGCACAAAAAAAGAGGGGGGGGGCAGGGGGGGGGGAAGGGGGCCGGAGGGGTGGGGTCTTGGAGAGCTAGGAACGGGGCAGACTATTCCCTCTGGAGAAACACAACGAATGGGGACTCCTCCAATCACTGATGTTTGTTGCGATCGGGAACACTTTCCCTGGAAAGATGGTGGAAGCTAATTACGTTAATAATTTCTGCAGGGAGCTGAACGCGTTCCCTGGGTCAGGGATCTAAAGACTACAGGACGGAATGCCACTCCTCTCGCTCTCTCTCTCTCCTTCTCCCTCCCTCCGAGCCAGAACAAGCCGGGTGGGCTGAATAGCTTCAGTTGGTGCTGGAAGATTCAGCGACAGGATCACTATTTCCTTTCAGTTCAAGTTTCAAAGATTCAGTCAAAGTTATTGTCAGTTGCCTCTCCATTACACAGCGGGGTATGTCATAGAGATAGAGCTCGCTCCCTCTCATCTCAGCAAGTTCAAAGCCCACTGCAAAGTGCGGATACTTCCCTCTCCCTCACCCACATGTCACTAACTGAGGGAGGGCTGCACTGTCAGAGGTGCTGTCTTTCAGCCTGGGGATGAGATGCACAGACTGAGCTTGTTTCCACCTGGAGCTTAGATGAGTGAGTTTTTTTTGGGGGGGGGGAGCAGGTAGCTTGATGGAAGGATGCAAGATCCTGAACAGTCTTAACAAGGTGGACCTGGGAAGGATATTTCTTTCCTTGTGGATCAGTTGATAACTAGTAAGCACTGCAGAACTACAGGTCACACCCCGCCGAAGGGCAGAGACGAGGAGAAACAAATTTCTGAAGAAGGATCCAGACCCGAAACGTCAGCTTTCCTGCTCGGCCTGCTGTGTTGCTCCAGCTCTACACCTTGTTATATCAGATTCTCCAGCATCAGCAGTTCCTACAGTCTCTCTCTGAGGGTTGTAATTTTGGGATACTCTGCCTCAGAAAGTAGGGTCACTGGCGGGGGAGGGTGGTGGTGGATATAGAAAGAGAGAGACCCAGCTTTGAATGCTGCTACCTAAATTTTTACTTAATTCAGAATAGTGACCACTGTTGTGGAAACCCATCCGGTTCACTGATGTCCTTTAGGGAAAGAAACCCTTACCCAGCCTGTCCTATGTGTAACTTCAGACTCAGAACTGCCCTCTGGACAATTAGGCACAGAGGCAAATGCAGAGGATGCCTGCATCCTGTAAAAGGGGATGGGAGTCAGGTGGAAGGAATTCGGTATTCCACCAAACGTGAGCATGAAGCAAAAGCTCCTTTCAGGATTATTAAAACGACGAGACAAACCATTAAAACTCCAACTCAACCCAGGGCTGATCGAGAGGTGATGCTCGGCTGCCACCTTGTGTCCTTGTGGAGAACAGCAGGTGGTGGCCAAAGGCTGGGGCCGAAGCAGCTTTTCACAACGTCAGGTTCGAGTCAGACCCGAGACCCAGCGAAAGGGAAACTGCTCCACGCCAGCAAAGTCCTAGGAGGCTACTTGTCCCGTTATTCCACCACTTCAGTTGACGAAGTTAGTCCCTGTAGCTCACACAGACAAACCCAAGTACAGGGGGTTGGGGGAATAGGAATAGGCTAGGAATCAGGAAATGGGATCCAAAGGGCTGGGGGATGTACAGTCACCCCCAGAACAAGATGGAGGATTGTTTTCCCCCCTCTCAAAGCAGGAGCTTGGGAGGGGTGGAGCCTGGGTGATGAAAGGGTTGGGACCCCTAGCTCTCACGCGAGCAGAGAAACTGCTTCTGTTGGCCATGACTCAGTGTCGCCCCTTGCTGACACCGAGCTAGTGAGTCGTGGGTTCAAGCCTGGGGCCACATTGATGATCACAACTGGAAGAGGGTTGGGGGGGGGCGGGGTAGCTGTTCTTATATGGGGTGAGCTCCTTCGCACACCCCAAACCTCAAGCCAATATTTATTCCTCAAATCAACATCACTGAAAACGTCTCATGTTGTGGGATCTTGCTGTGCACACATCCCCACAGCAAACACTTTAAAAACAGTTGCCCTTGGTAACCGCAGTCTCCAGGATGAGTGTTTATCATGTGCAGAAACCCCACAGTA
The DNA here is from genome assembly GCA_024137785.1 of Ginglymostoma cirratum. Lineage (NCBI taxonomy): Eukaryota > Metazoa > Chordata > Chondrichthyes > Orectolobiformes > Ginglymostomatidae > Ginglymostoma > Ginglymostoma cirratum. Next base: position 3,574,036 of record JAHRHZ010000214.1, on the reverse strand, counting down.
ATACTGCACCCTGCAGGCACAGAGTCCTCCCTCCACCTCAGCTTTTCTGCTACATAGGCCCTCGCCTTCCACAGTCCCTGCCAGCAACTTGTGCCCCAATGTCTCCCACACCCATCTCCCCCTCCCATAAATGCCCTATCCTCACTGAATAGAACTGACTGATTTCCCCTTAATGGGGGGGGAGGTGGTTAACTCTTAAGGCTTCACAGCAAATGTGTAACAAGGCCCTAAACAGGGCCTGGTGGTTGGTGGTTGGTGGGCGAGGACAGAGGAGGAATGGGGACAGACCGCCATATCAGGAGCAGCTCCCCGTTCCCAAACCCAGGGGAGCGGGATCCAGTCAGACAACATGTACATACCTCGACACAAACTCCTAATCCCACCCTATCCCAACTAAAACCAGCACCCTCCCACGGTCAGCAATGATTTGTTTCTGGTCGGGGGGGAAAGAGAGGGGAACAGAGAAGGGGTGGGGGGGGGGGGAAGAAACAGAAGGGAGAGAGAGGGAGGAAGAGGGGTGAAGAACTTTGTTTTAAAAAAAAAGTTAGCCCAATCACTGGGCTGAGATTTCAGGGTAAAAGAAATTGTTCACCAGTTGACGGACCTGATCACCCACCAGGTGGCACAACATGCCTCACATCTCCATTTAGTTAGACAAGGAATAAATGAAATAATTTCTAAACCAATAAGTCAAGATTCAATATGAACCAGAATACAATATGAGGATAGCTGTAAATGACATGCAGGATCTACAGGTAGAATTAAATATGTAATACCAGGGAAGATGAAATTATATATACTATACATATATAGGTCAGTTACATTTTTACAAATTTCACTTATAAATATCTAAATTGAGAAATGTAAACATTGATGAATAGAAATAATTATAACAATTTAAATAAATTCATGTGCAGTTAAAATTGTTTATCTTTAGATCCTATTTACATACAATTTATTTCAAAAATACCTGAAAGGGTTCAAGAAAGACTTATGGGGATGTTATTGAAAACAACAAAAGCTGGAGATCACAATGGGTCAGACAGCATCCATGGAAGCAGAGCAAACTAAACTAACACGGAGTCTAGATAACTCTTCATCAAAGCTTCACCAGTACAGGTTCCAGCATCTACAGTCATTTGCACCTGCTTTTACAAGGATGTTGCCAGGGTTGGAGGGTTTGAGCTACAGGGAGAGGCTGAATAGGCTGGGGCTATTTTCCCTGGAGCATCGGAAGCTGAAGGGGCGATCTCATACCGGTTTATAAAATCGTGAGGGGCACGGATAGGGTGAGTAGTCAAAGTCTTTCCTGCAGAGCAGAGGAGTCCAAAACTAGAGGGCCCAGGTTTAAAGGTGAGAGGGGAAAGATTTAAAAGTGACCAAAGGGACAACTTTTTCACACAGAGGGTGGTGTGTGTATGGAATGAGCTGCCAAGGGAAGTGGTGGAGGCTGGTACAATTACAACATTTAAAAGGCATCTGGATGGGTATATGAATAGGAAGGGTTTGGAGGGATATGGACCAAATGCTGGCAAATAGGACTAGATTATTTAGGATCAGAGATAAAAGGTACTGCAGATGCTGGAATCCGAGATAACAAGCGTGGGGCTGGATGAACACAGCAGGTCAAGCAGCATCATAGGAGCAGGAAAACTTGATGTTTCGGGCCTAAACCCTTCATCAGAAACCTTGTTATCTTAGATTATTTAGGATATCTGGTTGGCATGGATGAGTTGGACCAAAGGGTCCGTTTCCGTGCTGTACAGCTCTATGACTCTAAGTCAAAGAAAATTCAATTATGTAAGAGTATAGATGTACAAATTGATGTAATTTAGTGTGTGCACATGTTGAAGTTCCACATTTATATTCAATGTTTGTTAATTTCATGAGTGTAACAAATACATTGAAATGTAATGTTCAATCTGAAACTATAGTTTATTTACATATACTCTCATAGTCCCCTTTTCTAATTTCCAATGGAAAGTGGATCTGCATGTGTGACAGCGTTAATTTAGTTTGACAGGTATCATGTGTGTTTGTGAGGAATTAGATTAACATTAATTCTTTAAAAATATATTCTTCCCATTAAATAAATATGGAAGTATAAATAACTGATATCTGGTTGGCTGGGTGCGATTTATAAATATTCAATGTTCATTTTATTACATGGAGTGCATTGAAATGAATTGACTGAATACCACAAATCTCAGGGTAATGGACTGAACATTTAAGACAAAGACGAGCAGGAATTTCTGAGGATAATGAATCCGAGAGTTTGGATCCTTAAGTATATTCAGGGCTACGAAAGATTTTTAATCAGTGAGGGAATCAAGGGTTATAGAGCAAAGGCAGAAGTTGGAGCTGTGGCCTCACTGAATGGTGGAGCAGACCCGATGGGCTGAATGGCCTACATCTGATTCCATGTCTTATGGCCTAAGTTACGTGTTACATACTACCTCACACACTGAGGTCACATGCACACCCACCAGCTCCATCCACTCCCTCTAAGGGGACTGGTCCCATGCTCCCTCTCCCTCTCCCCCAGACTCCGAGCCAACTTGCAGTCACCTGAAATGTGACAACAGACTAAATAATGAGACGGGGGGAGACAGTGTGAAAGAAAGAGGAGAATGAAAGTGTATTCAACAGTGCGCACGATGGAGCAACACAGGCAAGTAATTTAGGACTCGATCTGACACTGAGTGACAAATGGGACACAAAGTGTGAGAGTGTTGGGGGCAGCGGGGTTTTAGAATTCAAACACGCAATTGAGTGGGGAGTGTGTGAAGCCCCAGGGAGGAGTGTAGGAGAGAGGCCAGCCAATGCACCTCGAAGATAACGGCAATGCTGAGGGGGACACAGGTTCACTCGCTCGGATTCTCCCCCTCTCTCCACACCTCCTGTTCTGCCTAGTTTCTGTTCTCTCTCTCTCTCTGTCTCTCCCCCTGTTCCCCGCTCCCCCCTCCTGTTGAGGTGGGTTGGGGTGGGGGGGGGGGTTGGTGGGCACATTTTTAAACTCCTGGCTGTTGAGATAAGACAGACGCTGATCTCTTGTTTTTCCAATTCTCACTGAGTCATAATGGAAAATTCTAGACGAAACAAAGCCTGCTACTATTTGTTGCGCTGACTCACTCCGACCTCCTCCATACTTCAAATAACACCACTGAGGGATATACATATTAAAAAAAAAAATCACGGCAGAAGTTTCTGGAATGAAGATTGATCACAGCACAAGACCCTGACCCTGAAACAACAAATGGGACCAGGCTGGGATGTGGGTGGCCACAAGGAGGGATAGGAAAACATCATTAATATTCAGGATTTCCCTCAAGTTTCAACTCCCGTGGGGCAGGGAGGGGGGAGAAATTTCCAAGACAGGGACAGCACTGGGCTAGATACAGAGCAAAACTCCTGTGACACCACCTCCATCAAACCCTCCAAAGACAGGTGCGGCAACGGGTTAGATACAGTGTAAAACTGTTTCAACGCAAACTAAAAGCAAAGCTGTGTCCCAGGACAGGGACAGTATGTGGTTAGATACAGAGTAAAGCTCCCTCTCCATTTATGAACTGATAGTAAAACTCTCTCTACTCTGTCCCCTTCAAACGCTTGCAGGGGAGTACAGCAGTGTTAGACACTGAGTAAAGCTCCCACTACACTGTCTCCATCAACACTCGCAGGCCAGGTACAGCACAGGGTTAGATACAGAGTATCTCCGTCCATGGATACCAACATGTCTCTTCCACATCCTGTGTGATGTCCCCAGGGTGTGACCTCTCTCCCAGACAACGGAGAGTGAACTGTACCCAACTGTCACCTTGATCTTATTGAATTCCTCTGAGATATCAATCAGCTTCATACCTCTACAGTCACTCCACTGTGGGGGCCTTCACCAACAGCAGCCAGAAATGACTCCCTGACTACAAATCCTGTTCCCTTGCAAATTAGCAGTTAGCATCTTTGGGAATTGTCACCATTAGAATTATACCACAGCCAATCAACACACGCACATCATCCTCAGTCTCTCCTGTATCAAGGGAAGGCTTGCTCCACCCATGCTTCTGCTAAATACTCCCAACGGGCAACAAAAACAAAGTTGCTGGAAAAGCTCAGCAGGTCTGGCAGCATCTGTGAAGGAGAAAACAGTTAATGTTTCGGGTCCGGTGACCCTTCCTCAGAACTGACGGTGGCTGGGAAAATGTCAGTGTGTGTGTAGTGGCAGGCTATGTGGTAACAAGGCCTCGTGTGTGGGGTAGGGGGCTGGCACACGGGAGAGTTTAGGTCCTAAAATTATTGAACTCAATATTGAGCCCAGAGGGGAACAGACTCCCTGGACTCCAAACTTTTGATCTTAAGGAGCCCTCAGCTCAGGCCCATTCAATGCACGGACCTGAAATGAGGGCTCCTTAAGGTCAAAGGAAAGGAGACATCGTGCTGGCTTCCACAGCAGAACTGCCTGCCAACTCACGGCTGGTGGTGTGGGCCAACATGCAGGAGAGAGTGTGTAAGTGTGGGTGTACGCTATCAAAAAGTGGAGCAATGCCTGTCCCCAGTGAGGACTGTACAAGGGATTCTGTTCTGCAAGGTGTATATATAAACAAACATTTTCAAAAGCAACATACCAACTATCCCTGGCATTGCTCATGGTTCGAGCAGCCACAAAGAAAGCAGTTCCAGTCTGGTGCACAATTCCTCTACAAACAAGAGGAGAATCGACACAGCACCAAGTCACACTCATTTCAATACAAGATAAGCCACATTTCAGGGACACAATTCCCTCATCCCTTCCTTTCCACCCAGCACTGGCTTATCTGGGTACTCAGTTCATCATCACCTTCTACCACTGGCTCACTCTCTGCTGGAGGTGACTATTCCACTGTGTGGTGCATCACAGCTGGGTGGGGAAGAAAAATGGTCTGGTGAAAGGGTAGGGTGCGAGGCTGGCTGGCGATCAACATCAGGAACTGAGTTTCTCACAGTGACACAAACGTGCCTGCTAGCCCCTGCAAGAAAGGATGCCGAGTGTCAGTGGATTGGGCCGCAAAGGATTCGGAATGAGTGGGAAATGGAGAAAGGGAGGGGTGTGCAGGAAGTGAGGAGGGGTGATTCTACCAAATGTTCAGTTCCAACATTCAAACCCCACCCCCTCAAAACACTAAAGCCAAGCACCAAACACATTCTCCCCCCACCCCCACATGCCAGGACGTGGTGGGGGGGAACTGGAATACACCAAATCGCAAGGCAGGGATTGGAGAGGGTGGCAGGCAGATGACCAGAGGGATACAATAATTTTGATGAGGGGAGGGGAGGGACAGCAGCGAGCAACAGAAGGCCAGTACCACCAGGTCAATCCTGCACTGGTGGGATCTTGCTGTGCCCATGAAGCCAAACTGGCAATGCTACCCAAACTAATATTAATAAACACAGCCAGGGGAAGGGGGGGGGGGAGCTGGGGATGGGACTGTGATCTGCTCCAGCTTCTCTCCCTCACACCCCCCCCCTCTCTCTCTGAGTGAAGAGGGGGGCATCCTCCACACTGCCACGTGGAGCACTGGCGCCCTCTGCTGCCACACATTGGGAGAGGGCGGGATAGGGGCGGAATAATCCTCCCCTCCCTCCTCAAAAGAAGAAAAAGGGCAACAAAAAAAAAATCTGAAAAACAAACCGCGCCACTCTCAAACCACATGACAGCAGAGGAGAGGAAAAAGAAGCTGAGAAAAAGAACTGCGACACTGGTTTGCAGGCCGAGGAGAATTTCTGATAGGATCATTTTTCCTCCTCTTTCTTAATTTTAAATAAGGAGGGGATGCAATTTCAAAGGAAAACCTTAAAAATGCAACATTTTGTTTAAAAAAAATGTATCAAAGACGGATACATTGAGATGCAACATTGTAACGAAATGCAACAGATACATTCCCCAAATTGCAACAAGCAATTGGCTACAATGTTCAGCTCCTTTTGAAAGTTACATTGGAAATTGAACATTTTTTTTCTCTTCGCCCATTTCGTTTACCTGCTTTGCAACATCTCTCGCCGCTGGTTGCGTGGCTGCAGATCTCCGCCCATCTTCAAAATATAAACCCCCGCCTAACCAAAAAAAAAATCTATTTCTACCACCGTTTCTGCATCTTTTTGAGAGCTGATGCGAAGGCTTCCCTTCCCCAGTCCTGGCCAACAAAGTCCTGCTGAAACAGGGTTCCAACACCCATCCCGAAGCCTCCTGAGCTGGTCCAGCGAGGGTCCAACATTTTCTGCCCCTGAAAAAGTTTGGCAAATTCCAATTGCGCAGTTTCAGACTCACACAGACACACTCCTCTCTCTCTCTCTCTCTGTGTGACTCTAATACACAGCCCCTCCTCCTCCTCCTCACTGCCTTCCCAATGCAGCAGTTGCTTCTCCCCTCAGCAAAGCTGCTAGGGTGAGATTTAAAGCGATAGCGTCCTGCGACTGGGTTCCACTTCAGATATCACATTGAATCTGCATCCCGCCCCACCGTTTTTCAATTTACAAATCTGAACTTGCTTTTTAAGTTGCAACTGAAATGATATTTTGTTTAGACTGCGAGGGAAGGAGAGGCAGCATGGTTTGAGAAGTTCAGGGAGACAGTGTTTTATTTCACCAAACATCTTGAGGATACAGAAAACAAAACCCAAAATTAGACAAAATTCGATGAGCAACATTCCCTTATCACAGATTTTGACATTACTGCTCCAGCCCTTTCCTGTTATTTCAGATTTCCAGCATATACAGTTTTTTGGCTTTTATTAGCAATTATTAGCCATCTCCACCTTTCAAAATGAGTTCTGCAAACATTTTTGTTTTCAAATTCTTTCATGGCATGTGGGCTGGGCTAGCAGTATTGTGCTTCCCTTAATCCAGAGTGGAATAAGAAGTAATACTTCGAAACAGGGTGTGGAGCTGGATGAACACAGCAGGCCAAGCAGCATCTGCAGTACCTCTTATCTCTGATACTTAGAAACAACCTGTATTTGTCGGACTGGAGTCTGATTTTGAAGAACACTGGATGAGTTGAAATAATATCACTCAGGTTCAGTGACAGCTTCATTGATTCTCCCTGCTTTGAGAAGGTGGTGGTGAGCAGCTTTCTTGAACCATTACGGTCTATGGTATGTAGGGACACCCACAATGCTGTTAGGGAGTGAACGTCAGGATTTTTGATCCAGCAACACTCTGTATTTCCAAGCAGCTTGGAGGGGAATTTACAGGGGGTGGTGTCCCCACGTATCTGCTGCCCTTGGTCTTCTAGTTGGTAGAAGACATGTGTTTGGAATGTGCTGTCAAAAGAGCCTTCAGGGGGCTGCAAGGCAATGACCATCTCCAATGAGACAATCCAACCATCTTCCCTGCACCACCATCGCTGAATCCTTCACTATCAACATCGTGGAATTATCATGGACCAGAAATGGAGCTGTACCATTCACATAAATACTGCGGCTGAAAGAGCAGGTCAGAATCCTGCAGCAATTAACTCACCTCCTGACTCCTCAAAGCCTCTCCACTATCTACAAGGAAGAAATGAGGAGTGTAATGGAATATTCCTTACTTGCCTGGACGGATACAATAGCATTTCAAGATGGTGCTGACACTGGGTGACTCTCTGTGAGCTCTCTACAGTGGATCCTTTTCCCACATTTCTTATAACCATTCTGCACTTTTAAACCTAAATTCTCAGTCTGTAAAAATGAATATTGATCTTGCTTTGCACACCTACTGTACAGTTGTAACCTTCTACGCCTTGCTCTGTTTAAGCACACTACACTCTGTACATCCTTGTTTACTGTGATCTGCCTGTACAGCTCACTAGACTTAAGCTTTTCACTGCACTTAGCTATGAGTGACTACAGTAAATTAAATCAAATCAAAGAAGCTTGACACCATCCAGGACAAAGCAGCCGCTTGATTGGCACCACATCCACAAACATTCACTCCCTCCACAGCTGATGCTCAGCAGTGTACACTATCTACAAGATGCACTGCAAGATCACCAAAGATCCTCAGAGAGCACCTTCCAAACCCACAACCACTTCCATTAGATCAGAGAGCGGGTATTAGGATGGGGAGGAATATTAGATTACTGACGTGAGGTTAGAATGGGAAACAGTTTTAGAATGGGGAAGGGCATTAGTCTAGTGAAAGCATTGGAATGTGAAGGAGCATTAAATTTAGTGAGGGAGGATTAGTGATCGTGGCTCAGTGGTCAGCGCTGCTGCCTCACAGCGCCAGGGACCCGGGTTCAGTTCCACTCTCGGGCGACTGTCTGTGTGGAGTTTGCACATTCTCTCCATGTCTGCGTGGGTTTCCTCCGGGTGCTCCGGTTTCCTCCCACAGTCCAAAGATGTGCAGGTTAGGTGGATTAGCCAGGCGGAATGCAGGGTTACAGGTAGGAGGTGGGTGAGGGTGGGATGCTCTTTGGAGGGTCGGTGCAGACTTGATGGACAGAGTGGCCTGCTCCCACAGTGTAGGGATTCAATGACCCTCTATGAAATGGGGAGTGTTATTGGGAGGTCAGGGGTGGGGGGGTAGTGCATTACTATGGGAAAGGGTATCAGATTTGTGAGGGAGTATTGGAACGAGGAGGGGTGTTAGAATGCAAAGGGGCTTTCAGTTAGTGAGGGGACTTTTGCAGTGGAAGGGTGTTGGATTTACTAACCCTGTGTGGCCTGGTCTCAGATGTTTCTGGTCCAGGTACTTCATTTGCCTCCCAGGAATGAGTTGGAAAGGACAGTGGCTTTGTGACTGGCCAGCTCAGGGAGCACAACTTTCCCAAACATCCCAGTCAAAAACTGTTGGATGTGGTGAAGGTCCAGAGTGAGAGGGAAGGAAAGGTCAGAATTTACTGAAATCAATCAGTCTGACACACACCGGTGGAATAGGGGTCCGTTTGATAGATTGGGAGGTTAGCAGAATAGGAACAGGTTAAAAATAACAAATATCAGTCAACCATTTAAACCCAGCAGCAGATTGTGTTCAGTTCTGGAGCCAAATTTTTGGAAGGATGTGGAGGCCTTGCAGAGGGAGATTGTCTCGCTAGGACCAGTGTCACCCCAGGATAGTGCACAGGAAATCAAAACTTGCTATTCCTGGAGTCATTACAAACATAAAAACCAAACTATCCAGTGTCCTCAGTTTATCAGACTGACAAACTTGGTTTAAAACACTCACCAAATGGCAGAAGAGGAACCCGAATATAACTCATAATTCTTCTTAAACTACACCTCCTTCGTTAAAAAAAAAGCCAATCCGTTGTACACACAAGCAGATTCACAAAAAGACATTACACGAATATTATGGCTGAGAAAGGAACAAGGAAAATCTCAGTCAAGCCCAAGCCAGTGACCGGTCTGGGTTACAGGTGCCGAGGAGATGTTTTCAGAGAGGATGCATTGATTCTCAATCTTTCACTCACATGTTGAAGACTCACTTTTTCCATGTCTCTCTTTTCTTTTGAAGACGAACATTTGCAGGGAGACAGACAGTGTAGCCAGCTACTGGACTCCACCCACAGAAAGGGGTCAGAGAGATGTTTTCCTCATAGAATCCCTACAGTGTGGAAGTAGGCCATTCAGCCCTAACCAACCCTTTGAAGAGCACCCCACCCAGACCCATCCTATCCCTGTAACCCTGCAATTCCCATGGCTAATCCACCTGGACACTACGGGCAATTTAGCACGGCCAACCTGCACATCTTTGGACTGTGGGAGGCGACCAGAGCACCCAGAGGAAACCCACGCAGACATGGGGTGAATGTGCAAACTCCACACAGACAGTCGCCCGAGGGTGGGATTGAACCCAGGCTGGATGGTTCTGCTGTATTGTCCAAACATGAAACAGTAGTCACTCACCCAAGAACAAAGATGTTACTCTGCTGAACACACACACACAGAGACACACACACCTGTGCAAAACCAGTCAGATGTCTGTCATTAAGCAAAACTGGACACCCACAGATCGTAGATGTCCTGACTCTTTAGCCAACAGTTTAAATAAGGGAACCTTTTAGATGCAACACAATATAATTCATTTTTATTTTTAAAAAGCAATATTTTCTTCCACGATTTAAAGCAATATATGTTCCTGATTTTAAGTCCACAACTCAAAGAACAAAAGTGGTCTTGACGCCAGGGATGGGTGTCTTAGCTGACTGCAAAGAGAGAATGGAGAAGCTGGGAGTGTTATCCTTGGAGCAGAGAAGGTCAAAAGGGAGATTGAATCAAGGCATTAAAAATCACGAAGGGGCTTTTGATTGAGGGATTGAAGTGAAACTGTTTCCAGTGGTAGGAGGGTAGGGATTGAATAGAATTGGAGTAGGGAGGAGAGGTGGAGAGTCGTTTTTGCTGCAGTGAGGTGATGTGGTCTGGAACATGCAGTCTGCAATGCCAGGGGAAGCAGATTCAAAAGGGGGGTCGGCAACAATACCGGAAGGGGAAATGTTTGCAGGGACATGGGGGGGAATTGCAGGTTGGGGAGGAGTAAGACCCTGAGGACTCATTGCATATTTCTTTTGCAAAGAGCCAGAACAAACATGATGGGCGGAGTGGCCTCCTCGTGTGCTGGGAGATTCCAAGATTTATGTTTGAAAACAAAAAAATCAATTACTTACCTTCACCAGATTGAGAATTTGATGGTCATTGTCCTCCCTGTTGAGGACCCCACCCAACCTCCACTGAACCCCTGCCCAAATTTGACCTGGAGTTCAAACCTGGAATCGGAATCCACGCAGGAAACCATAAAGGAATTCGTCTTTTGGAGATTTGCATGGGGCCTTAATGCCCCCTCTCCCAACAAACAAAATAGTTGGGGAGGGGGAGCAGTGTTTAAAGAAAATGACACACATGGCTAGTTATTGGCCCAGACAGTCAGAGAGAAGTTCATGGGTTCAGGTCCCATTCACGGGGCCGAGCGAAACTATTCTGAGCCAAGGGAGTGTCATATTACTCGAGGTGTGCGCTACCCCATGTGCCACTCTTCGGAGCAGAGTCCCGGGGCCAACATTTGAAGGCTAGCAGACAGCAGGGACAAGGAGAGGCTGATAGACTGGGACAACACATCCATAATCGAGCACGAGCCAAAAGGAGACAGGCAAGAGAATTCCTGGAGGCCTGGTATTCCAACTGGAAGTCCATCAACAAACACATTGAATTAGACACTGGGTACAGACCACTGAGAAACAGAACCTGAAGTAATACCAAACGCACCAGCAAACAGAGGCATATAAATAACAAACAGGACAGAACACCAACGCTTCACCGGCGGTGCACTGACAATGTTACCTAGCAGGGTGACCATGGCGGACGGAGTCACACAGCACATACACAGACCCTTTGGCCCAATTCATCCACATGGACCACAATGGTGAAACCTGAAGGCAATAGTAATCTGGAATTACAACACTGCACTAATGGGGACCATATAACCGCTTCAGGGGCAGGATATCTGCTGTCCTTGCCCAGCCCAGGCCTACATACGTCTGGGAAATTAGGGATGAGCAATATACACTAGGCCCCAGCCAGCAACACCCCCAAGCTGTGAATGAATTTAAGAAACATGCGGCTGGGATGCTGGGATCTTGCTGTGCATGGTGGCATTGCCTCCATCACATTTTGCGGAGAGTTAGATGGGACCAAGAGGAGTAAGGCAGTGGGGGGGAGCTGCAGGAGGGCAGACCCGTTCTCCTGGCAAAATCATTTGAGTGACAGTGGTTTGGCTGAGATGGGTTGGTGAGTGCGGGAAGTACAGGAGCCAAGCCAATGCCTTCAGTTAGCCTGCAACGGAGCTCCAGCAACTGAACTGAGCTGCATTTATGTGACGCCTTTCCCACGATGTGCACAAAACCAAAATGACCTTCCCAGCCAGGGTAGTTACTGTTGCAAACACAGGGTGGCCAGTTTGCACACAGCAGGATCCCGCAATGTGATTGTGCGTTGGACAACATGCAGTCCTTTTCGCTCACATTGGGCGAGGGGCAAATATGGCAGACCGGTGGGTTGGGGGCTCAGTCTAACACCTTCATCCAGAAGGTGACACTGCTGCAGTCCTGCGGCAGCCTGGGGGTTTGAGATCGATTGTCTGGAGCCAGATTCTCTGGGCCACTGCTTCAGTACAGGCCTGCCTGGTGTTGACACCCTTGCTCCTCACTGAAACACCACCTCCCCACCCAATCTGTTAGCATTCCTCTCCCCCCAGTTTATGCCACAAAGAGGGTGAGATGTGGGTACGGGCTGAGGAGACCCCTCAGGAATGCAGGTGAATTAGCTTTCCCTCACCCACCATGGCCTGACAAAGAGGGGGGCACCGACAGAAGGAGGGTAGCTGTAGGTTTCAAGCAGCACCCATCCATCCCCACCTTCCAAGGCCAGACTGATGGGGTGCCATTGAAGGTTTGCAAAGTGGGCTATTCATCTGGGGTTGGCGTTGCAGATCCCACTCCCTGACAGGAAGCCACACCTCTGGAGGCCAATTATCGCCCTGTCCCAAGCCTGGAGGTCCCTCACCCTCTCACCCACCCCCCACCACCCTAACATCAGCCCTTTGGTGTTATGGGTCAGCAGGAATGGAGAGGATTGAACCCGCATCAGCCTAGCGCCTCCTCTCACTGTCTGGGCTTTCTGAGTTCAGTCACTGTGCATGGGACCGGGCAACACTTTTCTGTGCACAGCAAGATTCCACAAGCAGCCAGCAGGTGACTGAGCCCAGGGACTCACTCTGGTCAGTGCTACTGGCTGGGGATCAATAACAGAAGATACTCTGATTCTACCACCTCCCCTTGCCTAAAGGAGGTGATGGGGGTTGGGGGACCGTGTTATGGGAGACAAGAACAAAGGGGCAGAATGTTAAAATAGGGAGGCAGGCCATTCAGGGCTGATCCTAGGAAGGTCTCTCTCAGCCCCCTCCCCCACCACCCTCGCCATTTCCCACAAAGAAGTGAAACCTCACATTGGTCTAGAGGCACCGAACCCAGGTCCGTGAATGAGGTGAAGGTACAAAGGAACACAGAACAGGTTTGGGGGACTGAATGGTCTCCTGCAGGCCCTGTGTTTCCCCGTTTTGGTTTTCTAGAAGGTTCTACCTCGGGAGCTAACTAGAACATGACACAGTCTGTGGTCTTTGTGACAGCTTAGCTGTAAGCGAATTTCTCACACACTGAAGGTTAGGGCTGTCTGTGTCCTCAACAAGTTGAAGCTATTCTCCAGTCTGGTTGACATGACAACAGGCTGTTGGATTTCCAGCTTCAGTTCAGTGAAGGATTATTGAGGAGAAGTAATTAACTAATTGGTGTGTGTGTGTGTGTGTGAGAGAGAGAGAAAGGCAGGAGAGAATCACCTCTCCCTCACGCACACACACACACACTTTCTTTCTCTCTCTCTCTTCCATACACACACATACTCACCCTCACACATGCATGCACGCGCGCGCGCGCACACTCACGCTCGCCCCCCTCGCGTGCACACTCACGCTCTTTCTCTCACTCTCTCTCCCTCACACACTCATAGAAACAGCAGTAGGCCTTAGAGCCTGTTCTGCCATTCAATTAGATCATCTGTGGCCTAACTCCACACACCAGCCTTTGGCCCATATCCCTTAATACTTTTGCTTAACAAAAATTTATCTAGTATGGATTTTAAATTAACAACTGATCTAGCTACCTCATACAATCTCTCTCGTGCGTTTTCTATTGTTTACATGCTCATATATGCAACTCTCACTCCAGAGGCCTGAGCTGGTAAATATGCCGAGAATCTCAGATCCAGCACTGACAGAATGCCACACTGTCAGAGGCACCATCTTCAGAGGAGACCAGGCCCCGGCTCTTCGTGCAGATGTATAAGATCCTGTATGAAAATCAGGAAGCCATCCCTGGCCAATATTTCTCTCCCTCCCTTGATAAATTTAGCCACTTGTTATGATGCAAACATGCAAATTTGGAGCAGAAGCACGTTCAGCCCATTCTGTTTGAAGTAGAGAACAGCCACTCTCAAACAATAACCGTATTGCTGGCTGGGTGTGGGACAACAGCTCAGGACAACTGGCAATACGAAGCTGAGACTTTCCTTTGTCTGGTTTCGTAGTTCCCAGAATTTCTCTGGGCTCGGCTGGTCTCATTTCCTTCCTCAATCCTAACAGGCTGAGACCTGTCCAAGGCTCAAGGTCAATGAATCAAGGGGAAGCTACTACTTTGGTCTATGGTAACAAGGTGTAGAGCTGGATGAATACAGCAGGCCAAGCAGCATCAGAGGAGCAGGAGAGCTGACGTTTTGGGTCTGGACCCTTCTTCCTTCACGGCCAAAGAGATTACCAGAGGGTTACAGTGGGAGAGAGATCCACTGAGGTCTTTCCAGAGGGAGGAGGATAACTTTTTCAAAGTAGGCATTCTTAGAAGAGGCTTCGCCATGGGGTTAAAACTCACTCAGAGATAGTAGGAACCGCAGATGCTGGAGAATCTGAGATAACAAGTTGTGGAGCTGGATGAACACAGCAGGCCAAGCAGCATCAGAGGAGCAGGAAAGCTGACGTTTCGGGTCTGGACCCTTCTTCCTACTTTGGTCTGGTAGGTGCCAAGACGCGACAATCTCCCACCCTATGGCAGGCATGGCTAAACGATAGTGTAGCAAGGCCACATGGCCATCTCCCCTACACCCACTGCCCCCAAACTGATTGGAACCAATGCTACAAATGAGATCACTGGTGAGTCTTCAGCAAACTGTCAACAAGACATTGTGAGACACTCTGCTGACAATACGACATCTCGCAATCAATCTCACTTTGTCACTGCTCAGCAAGAAGTAATTAGCCTTAACGATTAGGCCCCAAAGGCAGCATCTCACTCAGTATTACCAGCAGGACTACAGGAAAGCACTGTTCCCCTAGCGTCACTGTTCCAGGGCTCCTCCATTCAAATAGCATAAAAACATACCCTTTGACCCAACTCATTCATGCCAACCAGGTTTCCCAAACTAAACTAGTCCCATCAGACTCAGGATGACTAATATTGTGTTACATTTACAGATGTTTCATATACATGTACAACATTCGCGAACATTAACAGATATACAGTCACTAGCACATAGTCAAATAAAAATACCATCTCCCAGTTAAACAAGAGGGCCAATGAGATATCTCTGTCTGAGTTGGCGGAAAACTATCGGCCAACACAATGATTGGTTTATCATCAAAACTAACGGATTCAGCGACGATGCAATGACTGGTTAACAAGGGCTGGAGGGGTTGAGGTGGAGGCGGAGGCAAGGGGGGGAGGGGGAAGGATAGAGGGGGAGGGGGAAGGGGGAGGGGAGGGGGAGGAGTGGAGGGAGAAGGGAGGGGGGACGGAGAGAGGAGAGGAGAGAGAGAGATGGGGGGAGCGAGAGGTTGAGGGGAAACAGAGAGGAGGAGGAACAGAGGAGATGATGTGGTGGGGGTGGAAGCTGAGGGAGGGCTGAGTATTGTCAAACAGGAGCTCGCAGTGTTAGAACAACAGAGATTTTGTCAGGGAAGTGGGGTTGGGAACTGGAGGAAGTGTTTGGGGCCTGGGGTCTCAAGGAGGGTTAGGTAAGGTAACAAGTGACTGGAGCAGAGGGACTGAGGAAGGGGTGCTCCAGGGAGAGGTCTCCGATGGTGGAGTGGGAGACAAGTCTGGGATGGTTGGTGGGATTTGAAGCGGTGGGAGGGTGAATTATAGTCGGTCAGAGGAGGTCACAATGTCAGTGGTGGTCAGGGGTGTTTGGGACAACGAGGAATTCCAGGAACATGGACATTACAGAGCCTGCCTTTTCTTCATTCTGCTTTCCTGCTATCCCTCACAACGACAGAGCGAGGGTCTCAAGGCTAATACCCAAGCCCACAAACCCTTTTTTTATTTTGACATTGGCCCTTGCCACAGGATCTTACTACAACAACATGCATTCATACAGCACCTTTAATGTTTAACATCTCAAAGTACTTTCAGAAGCAATTTCCAAACAAAATTCGAGACCGAACCACAAAGGGAGATATAAGGGACAGGTGACCAAACATTTGGTCAAACAGGGGTATTAGAATGCAGCTTTAAAGAGGAGAGACAGCGAGCGAGGTGTAGAGGGTTAGGGAGGGAATGTCAGACCTCGGGGCCCAGGCAGCTGAATGCATGGTTGTGATTGGCTGAGCAAGGGGAATTGAGGGATGCACAAGAGATTCTAATTGGAGGAGCCGAACCCCAGAGAGTGTGTGTGGGACTGTACCCCAGTGAGAGTCAGTGTGTGTGTGGGA
>JAHRHZ010000214.1:3547007-3557766 GCA_024137785.1 Ginglymostoma cirratum | reverse complement strand
TCAGTGTGTGTGGGACTGTACCCCAGTGAGAGTCAGTGTGTGTGTGGGACTGTACCCCAGTGAGAGTCAGTGTGTGAGAGACTGTACCCCAGTGAGAGTCAGTGTGTGTGGGACTGTACCCCACTGAGAGTCAGTGTGTGTGTGGGACTGTACCCCAGTGAGAGTCAGTGAGGTGACAGTGATAGGGAGGGTTGTACGGGATAGAGGAGGTGACAGAGATAAGGAGGGGTTGTTGGGACCGGAGGGGGTTACAGAGATCGGGAGGTGTGCATGGTTAGAATTGAAAACAATGATGAGAATTTAGAAATGTAGAAATTATTTGACTAGGTCCCAGTGGATGTCATGGAGATATCGCAGTGAGGTCAGGCAGTGCAGAGGGAGACAGGGAATGGGATGGTGCAGGTTTGAATATGGATCAGGTGGTTAGACAGGGCAAGGTTATTGGGAGGCTGGTCCGGGGACAGTGACAAATGTTGGGGAGCTGGCAATTCCAGGAATGAGGCCTTCTGCTGCCGATCTGTAAAGCAGAACACAGGGCTTATGTAAAGATGAGGTGTGAAGGCTCAGTTAGGGCGCTTGAGAGTTACAAGTTAGCCAGGAAGGACCTAAAGAGAGAGCCAAGAAGAGCCAGGAGGGGACATGAGAAGTCTTTGGCAGGTAGGATCAAGGAAAACCCTAAAGCTTTCTGTAGGTATGTCAGGAATAAAAGAATGACTAGAGTAAGATTAGGGCCAGTCAAGGACAGTAGTGGGAAGTTGTGCGTGGAGTCCGAAGAGATAGGAGAGGCGCTAAATGAGTATTTTTCATCAGTATTCACACATGAAAAAGACAATGTTGTTGAGGAGAATACTGAGATACAGGCCATTAGACTAGACAGGATTGAGGTTCATAAGGAGGAGGTGTTATCTATTCTCAGACTTTCCAGGATTGCTAAGTCCCTTGGGCCGGATGGGATCTATCCTCGGATTCCCTGAGAAGCTAGGGAGGAGATTGCAGAGCCTTTGGCTTTGATCCTTATGTCGTCATTGTCTACAGGAATAGTGCCAGAAGACTGGAGGATAGCAAATGTTGTCCCCTTGGTCAAGAAGGAGAGTAGAGACAACCCTGGTAATTATAGACCAGTGAGCCTTACTTCGGTTGTGGGTAAAGTGTTGGAAAGGATTATAAGAGATAGGATTTATAATCATCTAGAAAGGAATAATTTGATTAGGGATAATCAACATAGTTTTGTGAAGGGTAGGTCGAGCCTCACAAACCTTATTGAGTTCTTTGAGAAGGTGACTAAACAGGTGGGGTGAAGGTGAAGCGGTTGATGTGGTGTATATGGATTTCAGTAAAGCATTTGATAAGGTTCCCCATGGTAGGCTATTGCAGAAAATTCAGAGGCATGGGATTGAGGGTGATTTAGCGGTTTGGATCAGAAATTGGCTAGCTGTAAGAAGACAGAGGATGGTGGTTGATGGGAAATGTTCATCCTGGAGTTCAGTTACTAGTGGTGTATCGCAAGGATCTGTTTTGGGGCCACTGCTGTTTGTCATTTTTATAAATGACCCGGATGAGGGCGTAGAAGGATGGGTTAGTAAATTTGCGGATGACACTAAAGTTGGTGGAGTTGTGCATAGTGTGGAAGGATGTTGCAGGTTACAGAGGGACATAGATAAGCTGCAGAGCTGGGCTGAGAGGTGGCAAATGGAATTTAATGCGGAAAAGTGTGAGGTGATTCACTTTGGAAGGAGTAACAGGAACACAGAGTACAGGGCTAATGGTAAGATTCTTGGTCGTGTGGACGAGCAGAGAGATCTCGGTGTCCATGTGCATAGATCCCTGAAAGTTGCCACCCAGGTTGATAGGGTTGTTAAGAAGGTGTACGGTGTGTTAGGTTTTATTGGTAGAGGGGTTGAGTTTTGGAGCCGTGAGGTCATGGTGCAGCTGTACAAAACTCTGGTGCGGCCGCACTTGGAGTATTGTGTACAGTTCTGGTCGCCGCATTATAGGAAGGATGGGGAAGCATTGGAAAGGGCGCAGAGGAGATTTACCAGGATGTTGCCTGGTATGGAGGGAAGGTCTTATGAGGAAAGACTGAGGGACTTGAGGCTGTTTTCGTTAGAGAGAAGAAGGTTAAGAGGTGACTTAATAGAGACATACAAGATGATCAGAGGATTAGATAGGGTGGACTGTGAGAGCCTTTTTCCTCAGGATGGTGACGGCTAGCACGAGGGGACATAACTTTAAATTGAGGGGTGATAGATATAGGACAGATGTCAGAGGTAGGTTCTTTACTCAGAGAGTAGTAAGGGCATGGAATGCCCTGCCTGCAACAGTAGTAGACTCGCCAACTTTAAGGGCATTTAAATGGTCGTTGGATAAACATATGGATGATAATGGAATAGTGTAGGTTAGATGGGCTTCAGATTGGTTTCACAGGTCAGCGCAACATCGAGGGCCAAAGGGCCTGTACTGCGCTGTAATGTTCTATGTTCTATGTTCTAGGGCGAACACCATCTGCTCCATGGTGAGTGCGTGGGAGTGATGTGTTGAAAACATTTATACATCACGGAGAGGGTAATCTAATACAACACCAACAAGCTGGGTTCGTGTCTGTCTCAGACAGAGACTGTTTCCGGGCAGTGACACTATTCCTGCACAGCCCCATTGGCAATGGGCTGCTGTCGTGTGGTTTAAACCCCACGCACACTGCCCTCCCAACCCCTCCTTATACTGGAGGGCTCACAGTGATGTTTCTCTGGGACAGCACTGTGGCTCAGTGGTTAGCACAGCTGCCTCACAGCGCCAGGGACCTGGGTTCGATTCCACCCTTGGGTGACTGTCTGTGTGGGGTTTGCACATTCTCCCTGTGTCTGCGTGGGTTTCCTCCGGGTGCTCCGGTTTCCTCCCACAGTCCAAAGATGTGCAATCTCAGTGGGTTGGCCGTGCTAAATTGCCTGTAGGGTCTGGGTGGAATGGTCTGAGGTTCGGTGTGGACTTGTTGGGCTGAAGGGCCTGTTTCCACACTGTAGGGATTCTATGAACAAGAGAGGTGCAGGCAGGAACTGCTGAGGTCCACCATCATTCATGATTGTGGCTGACCTTAGACTTCCACTCCTTGCCCAATCTCTGTTTTGTTTCACCTTCACCGTCACCACGGGACACATGGGCGCCTGGTGGGGGGAAGCCTAGAGGAGTCTATCACAACCAGCAGGAATAGAAATACACCAGCAGAGGTTGGGAGAGCGAATGTCACCCCCGGGACAAGCACTGGGACTGTCAGGGTGGAGCAATGGAAACGAGAGTCGCCTAGGGTCACGTTGTAAACTCTGGACATGGGGCTGTGGGTTTGACCAGGCCCCGAAAGCATAAGCAAGAGACAACACAGTGTGGAGCTGGAGGGACACAGCAGGCCAGGCAGCATCAGAGGAGCAGGAAAGCTGACGTTTTGGGTCTGGACCCTTCCTTCGGAAGAAGCGACCAGGCCCGAAATGTCAAGCTTTCCTGCTCCTCTGATGCTGCTTGGCCTGCTGTGTTCATCCAGCTCTACACCGTGTTGTCTCAGACTCCAGCATCTGCAGTTCCTACTATCTCTATTTCGATGTGCACTTGTGATAGCCAGCAGACGAGACTTACACGCCAAGTGTTGGAAAATGGGATTGGAGTAAGTGTTGTTTTTTGACTGGTATGGATGTGATGGGCTGAAGAGCCTTTCACTGTGCTGTCGATCCCTCTGACTCTCCAGTACCAAGTAACATTAACACCGCACAAAGACCAGGTAGTGATCGATCCTTCCACCAGCAACACCCCAAAATTCACCTGGTCCAGCCGTATAAATACCGAGGGCACAACAGCAAGTCTGAGGCTGGCCGGGGATATTTGGAGTCATGGGATTTTGTTTTTTTTTTAAAATTGCATCCAGGGCCCATATCCAGCTCTCAGCAGGACTGTTTGTACAGAGTTCAAACACACTGTATTTTCATTGTAGGGAGTTCGTCCGCTGCAGCAAGATAAAGTGTGTAGTTATGAAGTTATTTCAATCTCTGGCCCGTTAAACATTTAAAAAAAAACAAACGGCTGCTTAAAAAGTTAATAAGAAATCTGCCCCAGCAGTCACAAAAGCTGTGTGTTGGCATCACCCCAAGTGTTCATCTGGGAACTCAACAACGTTCCAGACACTGGCAGGGGAATACCACAGATCATGGCAAGTTGTGAAGTGGGCGCACTGAGCAGGGAACACAGTCTCTCTACATGTGCTACCCACCTTCGGTGTGAATTTCACTTTGTGGGCATTACTGGCTGGACCAGTATTTCTTGCCTGTCCCTAGCTGCCCTTGAGAACATAGAACTGTACAGCACAGGGACAGACCCTTTGGCCTATGATGCTGTGCTGAACGTGACACCATTTAAACTGATCCCTTCTGCCTGCCATTCTCCATATCCCTCCATTTCCTGCACTTATCTGAAAGCCCCTTAAATGCCCCTATCATATCTGCCTCCACCACCACCCCCAGGCAGCACGTTCCAGACTCCTACCCCTCTCTATGTAAAAACAAACTTGCTCCTCACATCCTCCTTTGAACTTTCTCCCTCTCACCTTAAATGTATATCCCCTGATATTAAACATTTCAACTCCGGGAAAACGATACTGACCGTCAATGCTATCTATGCATCGCATAATTTTATAGACTTCTATCAGGTTTCCCCTCAGCCTCTGCTGCTCCAGAGAAAACATCCCGAATTTTCCTAGCCTCTCCTTAGAGCTCAATCCAGGCAGCATCCTGGTAAATCTGCACCCTCTCCAAAGCCTCCACATCCTTCCTGTAATGTGGTGACCAGAATTGAATGCAATACTCGAAGTGTGGCCTAACCAAAGTTTTGTAAAGCTGCAAAATCACTTCCTGACTCTTGTACTCAATTCCCCGACCAATAAAGGCAAGTCGACCATACGCCTTCTTTACCACCCTGTCTACTTGCGTGGTCACTATGAGGGAGCTACGAACTTGAGCCCCAATATCCCTCTGTACATCAATGCTGTTCAGGATCCTGCTATTGGTCGTGGTGAGCTGCCTTCTTGAACCACTGCAGTCCGTGTGCTGTAGGTAAACCCACAATGCCTTTAGGGAGGGAATTCCAGGATTTTGACCCAGCAACACTGAAGGAACGGGGATATATTTCCAAGTCAGGATGGAGCGTGGCTTGGAGGGTGGTGGTGTTCCCATGTATCTGCTGTCTTTGTCATTCAAGATGGAGATGTTTGTGGGTTGGGAAGGTGCTGCCTGGGGACCCTGGGTGAACTTCGACAGCTCATCTTGCGGATAGTACACGCTGCTGCTACTGAGCGTCGGTGGTGTGGAGGGAGTGGGATGTTTGTGGATGTGGTGCCAATCGAGCGGGGGCTGCTTTGTCCTGGATGGTGTCGAGCTTCTTGAGTGTTGTTGGAGCTGCCCCCATCCAGGGCAAGTGGGGACTGTTCCATGACACTCCTGACTTGTGCCTTGTAGATGGTGGATGGGCTTTGGCGAGCCAGGAGGTGAGTTACTCGCTGCAGGATTCCCAGCCTCTGACCTGCTCTTGTATTTATATGACTGGTCCAGTTCAGTTGCTGGTCAGTGGCAAACTTCCAGCATAAATGTGAGCCTGACGAGACCTGTGGTGACCAATCCAACGTTTAAAGAGATTCCTGTCAGCCATAGAATCATAGAATCCCTACAGTGTGGAAACAGGCCCTTCGGCCCACCGTGCCATCCTTTGGTCTCTTAACTCCTGCACTGATGATTGTTGGACATTGGTGTAATTCAGCAAGGATCAAACCCCTGCAGGACAGAGAGGATGAGGGAATCTAAAATAGACATGGTCAATCTCACTCCGCAATAAGTGAAAGACCCCAACTCCCACCCTCTGCTCTGCATTTAGAAAGCCGCCTATCCCAGTAGAGCAGTTCCAGGCAAACACACGACCAAGTGAAATGATCTACAGCTTCGGTGAGATGGTGAAAATTGAATTTCACTTAAGACTAATGTCACTGGGACTCTCTGAATGATAAAAGCCAAACCAGCTAAATTACAGGAAGCTGCTAGTGTTCAGAGCTTTCACGAGCTGAGCTTTCACGAGCTTTCACGAGCTGAGCTGTAATCAATGACTAAATGCAAAACTCTCTGGAACAGATGAGTCATTTCAGCAAAATATTGCTCTGATCACAGGTTGAACTGAGTTTGCTTGTGCTTTCTGTGCAGGAAGAAGGCCATCAGTGAACCAGAGTTCAGAGGGACACCTGTCAGTCAGGACCACTTCAGACCCCTAGACCCAAAAGGCAAATGGAAAACAATGGTTACTGAGGGAAAATGGAAACTGGCAGCTGGACAGCCTGCTACTTGGACACCTGTCCTGTGTCCTTTTGCTCAGCCTTATCCAAGGTCTCAGTTACCACATTGGTCACCTCACTATCCAGAATGAGCAGGAATCCAACTGAGGCCTCACTTCGCTCTCTGATGAAGAGTCACCTAGACTCCAAACGCGAGCTCGCTCTGTCCCTGTGGATGCCGCTGACCCACTGGGATCTCCAACGTCTCTTGTTTTCAGTTCAGATTGCAGCACCTGCAGGGATTTGCTCCTACACTGTGTTAAAACTGGCTCCTAATCTCAGCCAGTCTGTGGCCCTTTTCATTGAGAGGCGAAGCTGTCTAGATAGAGCTACTCACTCTGGTTTGAATTAGTTGGAGCCTGGTGGTTGTGATCGCCGGTCACTGCAGGAGCTGCCCCCCTCCCTAACCTGACAGGACTAAAGAAGTTGGGATGGCTCTCCCTTAGAGAGAAGAAGGATTTGATTGAAGGTTTTCCAAATCATGGACAGAGTTGATAGCAGGAGACTGTCCCCACTCGTAAGAGGAATAAAAGTGAGAGAAAATAGATTTAGTGGTGTTGAGTAGATTTGTAGCTCGGGATGTAGATGCATGGTTTGTTCGCTCGTCGAGCTGGTTCGTTAGTTCAGAGACATTTCATTATCCTCCTGGGTAACATCATCAGTGCAGCCTCCGACGAATCCCATGCAAAGACTGTGACAAACATTACATTGGATAGACAGGAAGGAAACTGGCCACAACAAAACATGAACACCAACTAGCAACAAGAGGACACAACCAATACTTAGTCACCTCCATTCACATGGATAAAGAGAACCATCAGTTCGATTGGGACAACATCAGGATCCTAGGACAGGCCAAACAGAGACAAGCACGGGAATTCCTAGAGGCCTGGTTCTCCACCAAGAAGGCCATCAACAAACACATAGAATTAGACTCTATATATGCGAAGGGAAACCAGGAATGAGGTAACCAATTCCAAGCGACTCCAGAGTTTAAACACCAGGCAGGAAAACACAACGGCGCTTCATCAGAGGCTGCACTGATGATGTTACCCAGCAGGGTAATGAAACGTCTGCAAACTAATGAACCAGCTTGGTGAGCCAACCAATCCCACCCCCAGCTCCTACCTACTAACCTCATCACGCTGCCTTGACCTGTCCGTCCTCCCTGGACTAACCTATATCCTCCCTACCTCACCACCTACACTCACCTTTACTGGCTCCATCCCCGCCTCTTCGACTTGTCTGCCTCCTCTCCACCTATCCTCTCCTTCTATCCATCTTCTATCCACCTCCCCCTCTCTCCCTATTTATTTCAGAACCCCCTTCCCCTCCTCCATTTCTGATGAAGGGTCTAGGCCCGAAATGTCAAGCTTTCCTGCTCCTCTGATGCTGCTTGGCCTGCTGTGTTCATCCAGCTCTACACCTTGTTATCTCTTATTACAGCAGATTTAGAGATGCACAAAGTGTGGTGTGAAGAAAACCTTTCCCATACAATGCATAAGTAGAGTCTGGAATGGACTGCCTGGAAATGTGGTGGAGGCAGGTTCAGTTGGTGCATTGGATTTTTTTTTGGACGGTAATAGTGTGTAGGAATATGGTGAAAAGGCAGGGGATTAGCACTCGATCATAAAGCTTGATGAGATATTAGTGTGGGTGGAGGTACAATGAGCTAAATGGCCACCTTCTGTGGCATAACAATTCAGTGGCTTTGTCACAGAGAAGAATAGAACCTGGAGTAGACCATTCAGCCCATTGGGCCTGTTCCACTTTCAATCCGATTATAGCTCCTCCTGCAAATCTCAGGATCGCTTCTTAAGAATCAGTTTTGGATATGCTCACTGAGACACACACACACACACACACACACGCACGCACGCACGCACACACACACACACACACACACACGCACGCACACACCCCTCCAGTTCCACAATTGCAAATGTCAACGTTCATCAAACATCCTCACCACTTCCTCGAAAAACTGTTCGGAAAAATGGTCACTGCATATTAACTCTGATTTCTCTCCACGGATGCTGCCAGACCTGCTGAGATTGTTCAAATATTTCTGTTTCTGTGTCAGGTTTTCAGCATCTGCAGTTGTTTTGGTTTCTTTCCCCTCCCTCACATCCTATCTTTATCCTAGAACAGATCCCACCAGGCCCACGGGGGACTTAATGATTTAATTATTTTCAAGACCGATAATACCACCTCTTCCTTTATTATGACATGCCCTAGAATGTCAACATACCCCTTCCTAATCTACCATCAATCATGTCCTTCTCTTGGAATACCAATGTGAAATACTCACATTGACCTCACCTCACCCACTTCCTCTTGCTCCAGACACAGAAGTCCCCTCCTTTGTCCTCGAGTGGGCCTACTCTTTCCCTAGTAACCCTCTGACTCCTAAGATAAATTGCCTTGAGACTCTCCTCAATCCTATTTGCCAAGGACATTTCATGTCTCCTTGTAGCTCTCCAAATTCCTTGTTTAAGTTCTTTCCTTCTTTCTTAAGGGGCCTTGCCTGATTTCAAGTTTCCTTAACATTATATATCCTTCCTATTTCTTTTTGACTAAATTTTCAATATGTCATGTCATCCAGGCTACACAAATCTTGCCATCCTTATCTTTCATCTTGCTGCTCCTGAACACTGATCAACTGACCTTTAAAACATTCCCACATGTCAGATGTGGATTTACCCTCAAACATCTGCTCCCAATCTGATTTCTCCAGTTCCTGCCTAATATTGTAATTAGTCTTCCCCTAGTTTGGTATTTTTATCTGAGGACCAGTCTTGTCCTTATCCATATCTTAAAACTTACAAAATTATGATCACTGTTCCCAAAATGCTTCCGCACTGAAACTTTGATCACCGGGCCAGGCTTATTTTCCAATACCAAGTCTAGAAAGGTTCCTTCCCTAGTTGGACGATCTACATATTCTTTCAAGAATCCCTCCTGGGTCCACCTAACAAATTCTGTACTGAGGGAATCCCAGTCAATACTGGGGAAGTCAAAAGCATCCACACAACAACTGTTGTTGTTTTTACATCTTTCCATGATCTGCCGACATATCTGTTCCTCGACTTCCAGTTGGCTTTTGGGAGGTTTATAGTATAACCCCATCACAGGAATAAGAAAGGTGGAATCACTATGTTCTGCCCATATCGTCTCACTGGGTGAGCCCTCTGAGATGTTCTCTCTTAGTACAACTGCGCATTCTCATGGCATTGCAACAACCCCCCTCCACCCCGTTTACACCCATCTCTATCATGCCTCAATAATGCAAACCCTGGAACATTGAGCTACCCTTTGCTGAACAAAGTTTGAATTATGTAATTCCTTGGAATTAAGCTTATGTGCCCTACGGTCCTTACAATAAAAGAAATAAACTTCATACTGCCAGCCCTGCTGTGTTTAGTAGAGTCATTGAGATAAACAGCATGGAAACAAACCCTTCAGTCCAACTTATCCATGTCGACCAGATATCCTAAATTAATCTAGTCTCATTTGCCAGCATTTGGACCATATCCCTCTAAACCCCTCCTGTTCATATACCCATCCATATGCCTTTTAAATGTTGAAATGGTACCAGCCTCCACCACTTCCCCTGGCAGCTCATTCCATACATGCACCACTCTCTGTATGAAAGAGATGCCCCTTCGGTCCCTTTTAAATCTTTCCACGCTCACCTAAAACCACGGCCTCTAGTTTTGGGCTCCTCCACCCCAGGGAAAACACCTTGTCTATTCAACCTATCCATGCACCATTTTACAAACCTGTATAAAGTCATCCCTCAGCATCTGATTCTCCAGGGAAAATAGCCCCAGCCTATTCAGCCTCTCCCTGTAGCTCAAACCCTCCAACCCCTGGGGACATCCTTGTAAATCTTTTCTGAACCCTTTCAAGTTTCACAACATCCTTCCTATAGCAGGGAGACCAGAATTGAATGCAGTATTCCAAAAGTGGTCTAACCAACGTCCTGTACAGCCGCAACACGACCTGCCAACTCCTATACAGAGACGAGCACAGACCAGTTAAAGCAGGGGACAATACAGATTTGAAAGATCATGGGAGGGGTTCTGACTGAAATCTGCGAAATTCTAACAGACTCGATGTGGGGAATCAGGGAACGACCTACAGTCTCAGTGGGGAGGTCTTCTAGGACGAAGATGAGGAGAAATTCCTTCACGAAGAAGGTAGAGAACTTGGGCTATTCTCTACCACAGAAGGCAGTGCAGGCTATATCACTGAACAAGAGTCTTTGGTCATTGAAATGTTAACTCTGTCTCTCTCTCTCACAGAAGCTGCCAGACCCACTGAGTTTCTCCAGCACTTTCTGGTTTTGTTTTAAAAAAGGGCATTGATTGCCCTCTACTGGCGTCAAGTGAGAGTGCAGAAACTGTG
>JAHRHZ010000214.1:3524443-3537007 GCA_024137785.1 Ginglymostoma cirratum | reverse complement strand
CCCAACCCCAACCCCAACCCCAACCCCAACCCCAACCCCAACCCCAATCCCACCCACACCCACACACCACTAGCTTCAATTGCTGATTTAAGAGATTTGGTAAAATCAGGGGCAGCTTTATCAAATTAAATTGATTTAATATCAATTATCGAATTGATAAATTGCCTTTAGCTTCTGAAAAGCTGTTTGACACTCTTTCCGCCATGTTATTGTTGCCTGCGCTTGTAATGAACCTGTTAGTTAACTCGATTTGGTTAGTTGACGAGATTTGCCAAGTACAGAGAGGTGACAAGAGTAGGTCAGAGACAGGGAATCCTGTGGTGAGTAACTCACCTCCTGACTCCACCTGCCCACCATAGACAAGGCACAAGTCAGGAGTGTGATGGAATACTGTCCACTTGCCTGGATAAGTGCAGCCTCATCAACACTCGAGAAGCTCAACACCATCCAGGACAAAGCAGCCGCTAGATTGGTGCCAAATCCACCAACATCCACCCCTCCATCACTAACGCTCGGTAGCAGCAGTGTGTACTATCTACCAGATGCACTGCAGAAAGTCACCCAGACTCCTTTGAGAGCACCTTCCAAACCCAATACCACGACTATCCAGAAGAACAAGGGCAGCAGATAAGTGGGAACACCATCACCTGCAAGTTCCCCTCCAAGTCACTCACCATCTTGACTTGGAAATACATCCCTGTTCCTATAGTGTCACTGGGTCAAAACTGGAACACTGTTGCCAATACCTACAGCATATAGGCTACAGTGATTGAAGAAAGCAACTCACCACCACCTTCTAAAGGGCAATTAGGAATGGGCGATAAATGCTGGCCCAGCCTGTGATGTCCATGTCCCACAAGGGAATAATAAAAGAAAAAGTTCAATCAGGTGATTTTCTAATGAAAATTTCTACTTTGTGTTTCTGGGCTTAACCAATAAGGAAGCTATTTTAACAGAATTGCAGGAGAAACTCAGCAGGTTTGGCAGCGTCTGTGTAGAGAAAACAGACACTTCGAGTCCAGTGACCCTTCAACAGAACCTTCTGATGAAGGGTGACTAGACTCAAAACATTAACTTTGTTTTCTTTCCACAGATGCTGCCAGACTGCTGGGCTTTCCCAGCATCTACTTTCACATTTCCAGCATCTTAACATAGAACATAGAACATAGGACATTACAGCGCAGTACAGGCCCTTCAGCCCTCGATGTTGTGCCGACCTGTGAAACCAATCTGAAGCCCATCTAACCTACACTATTCCATTATCATCCATATGTTTATCCAACGACCATTTAAATGCCCTTAAAGTTGGCGAGTCTACTACTGTTGCAGGCAGGGCATTCCGTGCCCTTACTACTCTCTGAGTAAAGAATCTACCTCTGACATCTGTCCTATATCTATCACCCCTCAATTTAAAGCTATGTCCCCTCGTGCTAGCCATCACCATCCGAGGAAGAAGGCTCTCACTGTCCACCCTATCTAATCCTCTGATCATCTTGTATGTCTCTATTAAGTCACCTCTTAACCTTCTTCTCTCTAACAAAAACAGCCTCAAGTCCCTCAGCCTTTCCTCACAAGACCTTCCCTCCATACCAGGCAACATCCTGGTAAATCTCCTCTGCACCCTTTCCAATGCTTCCCCATCCTTCCTATAATGCGGCGACCAGAACTGTACACAATACGCCAAGTGCGGCCGCACCAGAGTTTTGTACAGCTGCAACATGACCTCACGGCTCCGAAACTCAATCCCTCTACCAATAAAACCTAACACACCGTACGCCTTCTTAACAACCCTATCAACCTGGGTGGCAACTTTCAGGGATCTATGCACATGGACACCGAGATCTCTCTGCTCATCCACACGACCAAGAATCTTACCATTAGCCCAGTACTCTGTATTCCTGTTACTCCTTCCAAAGTTCTTTGTGTTGTTGCTTTATCAGTGCTGATACCCCTACAGTCACATTATGTACATCCAGGTGCACCTCTACAGGTTTCTGAGAATTTCCGAAGTGACTTTACTAGATCTTCCCAATGTCCTTCCTCTAAGTACAAAAACATAGGGTATCTGATAATCCTGGTATTTCAGTTATTGGCCAATCAGATCATAGGAGGTTCACTCCGTGAATTGACTCTCTCTCCTTCTACATCGTTTGCACTGATTCTTGAAGCATTAACTGTCTCTCTCTTTTTCTCTTGTCATCTAAAGTGTGTGATGTATATATACATTGATACCATTTCTTTTAGAAGTTGGATTTTGACATAGTTGTATCTGGGTTTTGGCCTGTGTATGAGTGTGTTGTCAACATTTCTGCTGTCATGTTTTAATTAAAGCATCATGAGGGAGGGAATTCCTGAAGTGGTAATAGGAATTTGTTCGCATTGGGAGAGTTTTACAATTGGACAGTGCAAACGTTGAGAAAGATTAGCTTAGCTTGTGGTTTAGACGAATCAGGTATTGTGTTTGCTCGGGGGAAGAACCCATAGCTTACAAACTTTTGGGATCAGTTTGCAGAAGTCCTGGTGGAAGTTATATGTAAAAAATAGTTTATTCTAGAGAAAGGAGTTTGCTTAAGACAGTTAGGAAATAGTTTACCTCAGGGCAATGGTTTACTTTGACAGTTCCAGACCACAAGTATTGGGGTAGAAACCCGAGGGGTTATTTGAAGCAAAGAAAGTCTAAGCTCAGTTGTGTGACTGATTGAGGACAAGGTAATCACACCGTCAAGGCTGGGATTTGGAAGAATCAATTCAGTCAAACCTACGATAGAGAAAGGAAATCTCTCTGGCATTTGACAACTATAAAGTGATGCTGTTGATAGAAAACGGGATTGAATTTTTACTGCGTATCAAAATCTTTCAAATTGTTGTAACTGTAAACAGTTTGGTCTATTCTATTTTATCTTCATTTATTTTGTATAATGTATTTCTGATTTATAATATAAGTCTGCAGCATTGTATGTCTGTGTTTCAGTGAGACAGCACCTTGTAAATTTAACAAACAGTAATAAAATGAAACGGTAATGTGATCTACCAAGGCCAGATTTCAGTTTGAGATCTGACTTGTCCAGTAATAACGTAGCTGGGATCATTCCACTCTCCACAGATGCTGCCCACTGTGCTGAGAAGTTCCCACATATTTCTTTCTCGGTTTCATTTCATGAGCGGGCATTCAGGGAAGTTTGTTTTCCATCCCACCTTGAAAGAGGGCTCATGCAGCACAGAAGCACTCCCTTGCTACCGCCCCTGTTGACTAGGTGCTCAAGCCTCTGTTGTGTTGCTATGGAGCCCCAAGTTTCCAGGTCCAGAGGAGGATGTATTACCACAGTAACCATCATTTCAATTAAAATAGAAGCTGCCTGAAAATCTCAGCAGGTCTGGCAGCACCTGAGGAGAGACTAAAACAGAGTTTTAAGTCCAAGTGGCTCTCTTTGGACCTGAAGGGCCTGGAAAATGGTGCGTTTTGTGCTGTTGAAACAAAGGGGAAGGAGGAGCAAACAGAACAGATGGTGAGGTTGCCCAGAGATAAAGGCAAAGGGAGTACTAATGGTAGTCGAGGACCAATAGAGATGAAGGGTAGGTGTTAATGGCAGACATGAATAGCAGAAAATAGGTTAGGTCTAATGACAGAAAACCCATGGAAACAAGACACTGGAGTGGGTTGAGTCTTGAAGGGGCTCTTACTTGCATTGCAACTTATCTTGCACAAAAATTGGAAAAAAAGACGTTTTTCAATCATTATTTTATTGAAGTATCCATCACTTCTGGTTTATGTAGCAGACTTATATCGCAGAGCACCAGCCAAGGTTGCGCAGAACAAAACCCCGACTAACAACGTCAAGCCGAAAACCTTAGCCACATTATACCTTCTATCA
The DNA here is from genome assembly GCA_024137785.1 of Ginglymostoma cirratum. Taxonomy (NCBI): domain Eukaryota; kingdom Metazoa; phylum Chordata; class Chondrichthyes; order Orectolobiformes; family Ginglymostomatidae; genus Ginglymostoma; species Ginglymostoma cirratum. The sequence continues at coordinate 3,533,135 of JAHRHZ010000214.1, read as the reverse complement.
TCTGAAATAAACAAGAACTCGTTACTGATCTGAGTGCGGCCGACGGCATTTAATCAGCTGTTTCGGACAAAGTCGTGAGAAAGCGAATTTTCCAACCAGTTTACCCCAGCAGCCCTCTAATCTATATCAGAACACTGGGAGAATACATCCTCAGAGGGTGAATGCAAGAGCTGGAAGGTGACGTTGGGAAATGTATAAAACATGAGTTAGGTCGCGGTTAGGGAGCTGCGTGTAACCTTGGACACTGTGCTATGGAAAAGATGTGATCAGACTCCGGAGGGGGAGGGGCTGCAGAGGAAATTTGCCAGAATGTGGTCAGGGCTGGAATATTTTTGTAATGAAAAAATGCTGAATGGAGATTTAATTGACATTTACACAATTAATGAATCTAGATAGAGTGGACAGAATGACAAAAACGCTAGTTTCTGGAGGACTTAAGTTTTGAATGATCGTGTTAAAAGGATTTTATTTCGGGTTTGGTCGATCGAATTGGAATAGTTTCTTGAAAAGAAGTCTTTGAAGCTCACTGTGGCTTAGTAGAGACTTTTTAAGACTCTTGGAGGTCACATGACTAGCGATAATTGGTTTTGCTGTAGTCCCCTACTGGGACTGTTTTGAACAGTGATTTAATCAGACTGCCCTAAAGTTGGGGGTCATGGGGTCAAATTATTTTTGCACAGTTAGGATAACTCCGCAGCGCATTACAATGGGCGGGTGGAACCTGTTTTCAGAATTTCCAGCAATCCTAACATTTGCCAGCATGGCGTGAGGCTTGTTGGTTAACAAGTCCAGACTCCCAACATGGCTTCTTCATCGGAATTGACATCTCCTAGATCACAGCGATTCTGTGGTCTCAGGCCAACCTCCCTGTGAGAGGAGCCATGAACCGTCGTCTGGATGTGGGAACTTCCAAAGTAAAGCCTAAAAGGTCTAAGCCTGTAAATGTAAACCTTACACTGTAAATGGCAGAACCCTTAGGAACATTAATGTACAGATGGATGTGGGCGTGCAGGTCCACAGTTCCCTAAAAGTGGCAACATGAATGGCCCAGGTGATTGAGAAGGGATACGGCACGCTGCCTTCATCAGATGGGGCATGGAGTACAAGAGATGGCAAACCGTGTTACAGCTATACAAAACCTTTGTTCGGCTGCATTTGGAAATTGTGTGCAGTTTCGGTCGCCACATGACCAGAAGGACATGGAAGCTTTGGAGAGAGTAGAGAAGGTTCACCAGGATGTTGCCTGGTCTCGAGGGCAGTAGCTATGAGGAAAGGTTAAAAAGACTAGGCTCGTTTTCACTGGAAAGACGGAGACTGAGAGGAGACCTGATAGAAGTCTACAAAATTATGAGAGGCGTAGATAGGGTGGACGGTCAGAGGCTTTTTCCAAGGGTTGAAGTTTCAATTATGAGGGGGCACAGGTTCACGGTCAGAGGAAGAAAGTTTAAGGGAGATGTGTGAGGGAAGTTTTTCCACGCAGAGGATGGTAGGAGCTTGTAATGCACTACCAGAAGAGGTGGTGGAAGTGTGCACACTGAAGACATTTAAGAGGCATCTGGATGGTTATGTGAACAGGGAGGGAATGGAGGGATACGGATCAAATAAGCGCAGTAGGTTTGTTTTTTAGATTAGTTAGGGCATGGTGATCGGCACAGGTTTGGAGGGCCAAAGGACCTGTTCCTGGGCTGTATTTCTCTTTTGTTCATGCATCCCTACCCTAGCCATCACCCATATCCATACCCACTTATGCCTTTGTCGCACCCATTCACTGAGTATGTCCTGTGTACATAACCAATGAGCCATGTGGTAGTCACTAAGGAAGGAGAGGGTGCAAAGGAGATTCACCAGGAGGTTGTCTGAGATGGAGAATTTGGGCCTAGTTGGGGACAGTAATAGGAACATATGACATTGGGCCTGTTCTGCAATGTATGATCCCATAGCAACAACAGCGAGTGCAGAAAAGTTGAGGAAACAGAAAAGACCCTTTCAGGTATAACCTTTGGAAAAAAAGACAGCTATGAACAATCTCTAAAAAGGAACAGCCGGGCATCCAATCGAGAATCGAAAGTGGAAAAGTCAAACGCTTTCCAATTCTTATTTCTGTCCAAATAAACGGAGAGACACGAACAAAAGGGATCACAGGAAGAACAGCATATTATATCCACTTAAAGATGGCAATTGAACAAAGTCAATAATTCATTTCGCTTGTCAAAACAAAACCCTTGTGGAATTAGATTTCCACCTTTCTTTATTACTTACGCTTGACCGAAAACGCAGACCAGTGAATTATTTTTTGCTTAGCATGGCTGTTCTGACAGCACGAGAGTTGTTGACTTCGCTTGATTGTTATCTATATGTGGTCATTAGAAGCTGACTTGTTTTCTGTGATCACTTTTGTCAATGTCCACATGTACGTAGCGCCATTAGGAGCAGATGTAGGCCATTTGGCCCCTCAAGCCCATTCCCCCGCCTCCCGATTTTAGGTAAGATCACGGCTGATCTATTCCTGTCTAACCCACAACTTTGCACCCCCTTGATGACCAAGAAGCTATGTAAGACAGGTTTAACAATACTCAAAAGCTGAACGTCCACTGCTCTCCGGGAAAGCAAATTCCACAGATTAATGACCCCATTAGAGAGAGAGAAAAAATTCTCCTCTTGCTTAGTTCTCAAATCCACCTCACGGGGAAACATCACATCCACGCCTACCTTGTCCATCCCCCTCATGTTCTGATAAGATCAGTGTTCATTAAGATTAAGAATGTGTGAATGGTTTGAACCTTCTCCAAGTGACACTTTAAAGGGCTGTTTGATCGCTGTTCCGGCATCCCTACCATTTGGCTCATTGTGCCTGCACTGGCCATTACCTAGTGCCAATCCCCTGCTTTTTCTCATGCCCATGCACAATATTTCAATCCAAATGATCATCCAAGGACCTCCTGAGTGCCTCCAATTGAACCTGCCTTGACGACATTTCCAGGCAGTGCATTCCAAAACCTAACTACTTGCTGAGTGAAAGTATTTTCTCAAATCGCCTTTGTTTCTTTCGCCAATTGCCTTTAGTCTAAGCCGTCTTATTCTTGCTCCTTTTGTGAGTGGGAACAGCTTCTCCCTATCTACTCTGATCAGCCTAGACTGTCAAAGCTTCTATCAGATAGAATCCCTACAGCATGGAAGCGGGCATTTCAGCCCATCGAATCCATACTGACTCACTAAAGAGCATCTCACTCAGACCTCTGACCCTATACCCCATCCCTCTAACCCGCCTAGTCTATAGATCCCTGGACACTATGGGGCAATTTAGCACGGCCAATCCACCCAGCCTGCACATCTTTGGACTGTGGGAGGAAACCGGTGCACCCGGAGGAAACCCACGCAGACACGGGGAGAACGTGCAAACCCCACTCAGACAGTCACCCGAGGCTGGAATCAAACCCGGGTCCCTGGCGCTGAGGGGCAGGAGTGCTAACCACTGAGCCACTGTGCCAAGATCTTCTCCCAGCCTTCTTTTCTCCAGGGAGAACAATCAGATCTTCAGTGTATCCTCAAAGCTGAGGTTTCTCATTCCTTGAGCCATTCTAGTAAATCGCTTCCACACGCTCCCTGAACCATATGCATCGTTTCTACAATACGGTGACCACAACCATACACAACACTCTAACAAGAGTCTGGTGTGAGTTCAAAAGCACCTCCTTACTGTGTCAGTTTTGTTCGGCAACAAGTTTTGAAATAGGTTTCTCTTTTTCTCCTTTCCTCAGCAATGCCAGGGCAATATGTTGTAGTTCATTGATCACATGCACAGTGTCCACTTGGTGAAGGGCATTGAATGGCATGATGCGACAACAGGAGGATGCGGGGCTCTGGGGAGTGGATGTGGAGGGGGATGCCTGTTTAGGGAGTGAACTGGCTTGACGCTATACTGGGCCCTCTCCAAACCCCACCCTTGAGCAAGCACTGTTCGTGCCAGGCTGTTAAAGCACGCGGCTGGGCCTGCTCAGCTTGTGATCCTTGCTTCAGCAGTAAAATTCCAGGTCAGGTATAGTACCATGTTTATTGACGCTGAGGCTGAGAGGTCCATGGTTGTGGGGCGGGAATGTGAAATCTACTGTGAACGAGGGACCAAACAGCCTACCCCCCACTTCTGCTCCTTAACCAGCTTCCATAGATAAAGTGAAGAACGACATTTCTGCACCGCTCTCATGCCCCTGGGGAATTGGACAAGTATTTTTCGGCTGCAATATATGAAATGTAAAGTCAATTGTGCACAGCAAGATCACACAAACAACATTGTTAACTTTTCAAGGAGGAGATGGATATAAGTTCTTCCAGGGTCTTTGATGCCCACCTGGGAGAGAGTAAATATTCACCACTCCCCCACCACACACACACACACAAGCACTCACCTTAACACAAACACACACACACGCACACAAATATACACACACATACACTGACACTCTCACACACAGACACACACACGTGTGCACACACACACGCCTCACACACACTGAGACACACACACACACCCCACCCCAAATACACACACACACACACACACACACACACACACACACACACACAGAGTATGGGGAATCAGCCTGGATTACAGGCTTGAGTTTCTGAGGAAGGTTGTAGTGTGAAACCTCTCGCCTCAGACCTGGAAGGTTGCAAATGATAGAGATAATAGGAACCACTGATGCTGGAGAATCCGAGATAACAAGGCGTGGAGCTGGATGAACACAGCAGGCCAAGCAGCATCATAGGAGCAGGAAAGCTTGACGTTTCGGGCCTAGACCCTTCATCAGAAATGGGGAGGGGAAGAGGGTTCTGAAATAAATAGGGAGAGAGGGGGAGGCGGATAGAAAATGGATAGAGGAGAGGATAGGTGGAGAGGCGGCAGACAAGTCAAAGAGGTGGGGATGGAGCCAGTAAAGGTGAGTGTAGGTGGGGGGGTAGGGAGGAGATAGGTCAGTCCAGGGAGGACGGACAGGTCAAGCGCACGGAGACACACACACACACGGGAAATGGGGGTGCGGCTTGAGGTGGGAGGAGGGGATAGGTGAGAGGAAAAACAGGTTAGGGAGGCGGGGACGAGCTGGGCTGGTTTTGGGATGCGGTTGGGGGAGGGGAGATTTTGAAGCTTGTGAAATCCACATTGATACCATTGAGCTGCAGGGTTCCCAGGCTGAATATGATTTGCTGTTCCTGCAGCCTTAGGGTGGCATCGTTGTGGCAGCGCAGGAGGCCCAGGATGGACATGTCATCTGAGGAATGGGAGGGGGAGTTGAAATGGTTCGCGACTGGGAGGTGCAGTTGTTTGTTGCGAACTGAGCGCAGGTGTTCTGCAAAGCGGTCCCCAAGCCTCCGCTTGGTTTCCCCGATGTAGAGGAAGCCACAACGGGTACAGTGGATGCAGTATACCACATTGGCAGATGTGCAGGTGAACATCTGCCTGATGTGGAAAGTCTACTTCGGGCCTGGGATTGGGGTGAGCCCTCCGGAAAGCAGACAAGGGTGGGGAGGGAAAAATGTCTTTGGTGGTGGGGTCGGATTGCAGATGGTGGAAATGTCAGAGGATGATGCGTTGGATCCGGAGGTTGGTGGGGTGGTACGTGAGGACGAGGGGGATTCTTTTTTGGTTGTTATTGCGGGGACGGGGGGTGAGGGATGAGTTGCGGGAAATGCGGGAGACACGGTCGAGGGCGTTCTCGACCACTGCGAGGGGGGAGGTTGCGGTCCTTGAAGAATGAGGACATCTGAGATGTACGGGAGTGGAATGCCTCGTCCTGGGAGCAGATGCGGCAGAGGCGAAGGAATTGGGAATAAGGGGGTGGCATTTTTGCAGGAAGGTGGGTGGGAGGAGGTGTATTCCAGGTAGCTGTGGGAGTCGGTGGGCTTGAAATGGACATCGGTTTCTAGGTGGTTACCCAAGATGGAGACAGAGAGGTCCAGGAAGGAGAGAGAAGTGTTAGAGATGGTCCAGGTGAACTTCAGTTTGGGGTGGAAGGTGTTGGTGAAGTGGATGAACTTTTCAAGCATCTTGTGGGAGCACGAGGCGGCGCCAATACAGTCATCAATGTAACGGAGGAAGAGGTGGGGTTTAGGGCCAGTGTAGGTACGGAAGAGGGATTGTTCCACGTAACCTACAAAGAGGCAGGCATAGCTTGGGCCCATGTGGTTACCCATGGCCACCCCCTTTGTCTGTAGGAAGTGGGAGGAATTGAAAGAGAAGTTGTTGAGGGTGAGGACGAGTTCGGCTAAGCGGATGAGGGTGTCAGTGGAGGGGAATTGGTCAGTTCTGCGGGACAGGAAGAAGCGGAGGGCCTTTAGGCCATCTGCATGGGGAATACAGGTGTATAGGGACTGGATGTCCATAGTAAAAATGAGGTGTTGGGGACTGGGGAATTGGAAGTTCTGGAGGAGGTGGAGGGCGTGGGTGGTGTCACAGACGTAGGTAGGGTGTTCCTGGACCAAGGGGGTGAAAATGGAGTCTAGGTAGGTGGAGATGAGTTCGGTGGGGCAGGAGCAGGCGGAGACAATGGGTCGACCAGGGCATTCAGGTTTGTGGATTTTGGGAAGGAGTTAGAAGCGGGCGGTGCGGGGTTGGGGAACCATGAGGTTGGAGGCGGTGGGTGGGAGGTCACCTGAGGTGATGAGGTTGTGGATGGTTTGGGAGATGGTGGTTTGGTGCTCGGGGGTGGGGTCATGATCCAGGGGGCGGTAGGAGGAGGTGTCGGAGAGTTGGCGCCTGACCTCAGCAATGTAGAGGTCAGTGCGCCATACTACAACTGCGCCTCCCTTGTCCGCGGGTTTTATGGTGAGGTTGGGATTGGAGCGGAGGGAGCGGAGGGCTGCATGTTCTGCGGGGGAGAGGTTGGAGTGTTTGAGAGGGGTAGAGAGGTTGAGGCGATTGATGCAAATGATAGACTGGTTAGTAAAGCTAGATTACATGGGATCCAGGGGGAGCTAACCAATTGGATACAAAATTGGCTTGAAGGTTGGAGACAGAGGGTAGTGGTGGAGGGTTGTTTTTCAGACTGGAGGCCTATATTGGGATTGTGTATATGGGTGTAAGCAAGAAAATATCCAAAATATGAAGCCAGTCTCAGTCATGGTGACTGTGACAACTGTCATAAAACCCATCTAGTTTACAAATATCATTTAGGGAAGGACATGCAGGTTTTACCTGGTCTGGCCTACATGGGACTCCAGACCCACAGCAATGCGGTTGACTTTTAACTACTTTCTACAATGGTCGATTGAGCCACCTAGTTCAAGGGGCAATTAGGGATGGGCCACAAGTGGTGGCCACAAACTTCCGACCCCTCACTGAAAGAGTTAACAGAAGTTTTGCACCGAGCCTCATCGGTTGACCGAACGTTCAGTCAAAGGGGTCAGTTTGAATAAGGGGCTTAAAGAAGAAATTGAGAGAAGAGTGGAGAGGTCCTGTGAGAGAATTCCCAAGCTTGGGCAACTGAAGGCTGATAGTGGAGCAACTGAAATTGGTGAAGAGGATTGTCAAAAGGCCAGAGTTAGAGAGGTGCAAGATCGTGAGGAGTCAGGCCATGGAGGGATTTGAACATAAGACTGGGAATTTTAAAGGCAGGGCGTTACTAGGCTGGGAGTTGCTGTCAGTGAGTGCCATGGGATGAGGGTCACTCATCCAATGCTGGGGCAGCATTTGTTGCCCATCCCTAATTGCCCAGATGGCAGTTGTGAGTCAACCACTTTGTTGTGGTCTGGAGTCACATGTAGGCCAGTCCAGGTAAGGATGGCAGTTTCCTTCCCCTAAAGATGTTAGTGAACCAGATGGGTTTTTCTAAAAGTCAGCAATGGATTCATGGTTATCATTAAGCTCTTAATTCCAGATATTTATTGAATTCAAATACCGCCAACTGCGGTGGTGGGATTTGAACCCAGGTCCCCAGAACATCATATGTGTCTCTGGATTAACAGTCCAGCAATAATACCACTAGGCCATCCCCTCCCCTGAAGCACATGGGGCATATGTTAATCTGAATAACCATGACAACCTGGTAGTACATGATATGAACATTGATATGGAAGTGCCTATCCTTCCTTTGAACCATAGCCACCATTGAGTATGAAATTTACACATTAAGAGCTGCTGGGACACTTTTAATCAACTTGCTCAAGATATTATATCATGTGCTTTCTCACAGGACCCCTAAAGTGTGGAAGCAGGCCATTCGGCCTATCAAGTCCATGCTAAGCCTTCAGAGGGCTTCCCACCCAATCCCTGTAACCCTGCATTTCCCCATGGCTAACCCACACATCTTTGGACTGTGGGAGAAAACCCATGCAGACACGGGGAGAACACGCACACTCCACACAGACAATTGCCCGAGGGTGGGATCAAACCTGTGTCCCTGGTGCTGTGAGGCAGCAGTGCTAACCGCTGAGCCACCGGGCTGCCCCTGCTTGGGGCAGGTGGGACTTGTTCGCAGACCTTCTGGCTCCAAGATGGATGCCCCTACTGTGTCGCAAGTGTCAGGTTTACGTGTGGTTATGAATTGGGGAGCTTTTGCCTGCTGGGTAAATGTGAGAACCACTACACTACAGAAACACAGCCTTGATAACAAGCATGGGGCTGGATGAACACAGCAGGTCAAGCAGCATCATAGGAGCAGGAAAACTTGACGTTTCGGGCCTAAACCCTTCAGGGTTTAGG
>JAHRHZ010000214.1:3494431-3520336 GCA_024137785.1 Ginglymostoma cirratum | reverse complement strand
AGCGCTGACCCTCCGACAGTGCAGCGCTCCCTCAGCGCTGACCCTCCGACAGTGCGGCGCTCCCTCAGCGCTGATCCTCCAACAGTACAGCGCTCCCTCAGCACTGACCCTCCGACAGTGCGGCACTGCCTCAGCACCGACCCTCCGACAGTGCGGTGCTCCCTCAGCGCTGATCCTCCAACAGTACGGCGCTCCCTCAGCGCTGACCCTCCGACAGTGCGGCACTCCCTCAGCGCTGACCCTCCGACAGTGCAGCACTCCCTCAGCACTGACCCTCCGACAGTGCGGCGCTCCCTCAGCACTGACCCTCCAACAGTGCGGCGCTCCCTCAGCACGGACCCTCCGACAGTGCCCAGTCCCTCAGCACTGACCCTCCGACAGTGCCCACTCTCTCAGCACTGACCCTCCAACAGTGCAGCACTCCCTCAGCACTGACCCTCCGACAGTGCAGCGCTCCCTCAGCACTGACCCTCCGACAGTGCCCACTCCCTCAGCACTGCCTCTCCGACAGTGCAGCACGTCCTCAGCACTGACCCTCCGACAGTGCGGTGCTTCCTCAGCGCTGACCCTCCTACAGTGCGGTGCTCCCTCAATGCTGACCCTCTGACAGTGTGGTGCTCCCTCAGTACTGACCCTCCGACAGTGCCCACTCCCTCAGCACTGCCTCTCCGACAGTGCAGCACGTCCTCAGCACTGACCCTCCGACAGTGCGGTGCTTCCTCAGCGCTGACCCTCCGACAGTGCGGCACTCCCTCAGCGCTGACCCTCCTACAGTGCGGCACTCCCTCAGCACTGACCCTCCTACAGTGCGGTGCTCCCTCAATGCTGACCCTCTGACAGTGTGGTGCTCCCTCAGTACTGACCCCCCGACAGTGCGACGTTCCCTCAGTGCTGACCCTCCGACAGTGCGGTGCTCCCTCAGCACTGAACCTCCAACAGTGCCCACTCCTTCAGTACTGACCCTCCGACAGCACGGCACTCCCTCAGTAGTGACCCTCTGAAAGTGTGGCATTCCCTCGTGCAATCCCAAAACTGAAGCTAAGGGAATATTTGCGATTAACTCAGTGGGCTGTAATTCGAAAGTGAGTGTATTTTGTTTCAGGTGTAAATACCTTGGTCAGTCCACATCGCCTTTGTTGCAAGGGGAATGGAGTATAAAAATACAGAGTCATGCTACAACTGTATGTGGCTTTGAAGAAATCACACCCAACGGACTGTGTGCAGTTTTGGATTCTGTATTAAAGAGAAGCAGAGTAACATTGAAAGCAGTTCAGAGAAGGCTCAATTCGCTGATCCCTGTGACAATGGGCTTGCTTTATGAGGAAAGGTTGAGCAGATGGACCTATACTCATTAGAGTTTAGAAAAATGAGAGGTGACCTTACTGAAACATATAAGACCCTGGAGTGGGGCGGTGGTATGGCAGGGAGGATGCTGAGTGAATGTCTCCTCTTGTGGGACAGGAATACTTCAGTACACAGCGTGTCTTTGTGTATGAATTGCAGAAACCTAGTGCAACAGGTAACAAGGAAGGCAAATGGAATTTATTGCTAAAGGAACAGAGTGTAAAAGTAGGGAATTGTTGCTGCAAATGTGTAAGGCATCAGTGAAACCTCACCTGGAGTGAGTACTGTGGACAGTTTTGGTTCCTTACTTTGAGGAAGTATGCAACTGCATTGGAGGCAGTTCAGAGAAGGTTCATGATTAATTGCAGAGATCATAGAACTCCTACAGTGTGGAAACAGGCCCTTTGGCCCAACAAGTCCAGACTGAACCTCAGAGTCCCACCTAACCTACACCTCCCTGAACACTACAGGCAATTTAGCATGGCCAATCCCACCCTACCCTGCACATCTTTGGACCGTGGGAGGAAACCCACACAGACACAGGGAGAATGTGCAAACTCCACACAGACAGACACCTGAGGCTGGAATCGAACCCCGGTCCCTGGTGCTGTGAGGCAGCAGTGCTAACCACTGAGCCATCATGCCACTTGTGTTATGAGGAGAGATTGAATATTTTAGGCCTATGTTCTCTGGCATTTAGAAGATTGGGAGGAGAGCTAATTGAGAGATTTATTGCTCAAGGGGACTGACAAAGTAGATGTGGAGAGATGTTTCCTCATGTTGGGCAATCTAGAATGTGGGATCTAGATTTAGGAAAAAGGATGGCAGGTTCAAACCAGAGATGAGGAGGAATTACTTCTCTCAAAGGGTCATGGGTCAATGGAACTCACTATCGAAGAATGCGATGGATATCGGGATGCAATAAATTTGATGAGGAGGTTGATTTTTAGAAAGTAATGGGTTAAAAAGTTAATGGGATTGGGCAGGAAATTGGAGTTGAGACTGACATGAGGTCAGCCATGATTGTATTAAATGGCAGAGCAGGCTCGATGGGCTGAATGGCCTATTCCTGCTCCAAGTCCTTATATTGTTATGAATATATTCAATGACCTCCCTCCACGTCCATCCATGAGAAAAAAAATCTCCTCTTCAGCTCCCCCTCTTAAATGAGAGACTTATTGTCCTTAAACCATGTCCCTTTGTTCTAGTCTCTTCATTGAGATAATAAATTGTCTTTTTACCATTCTGTGCAAAATGGAGAACTGTTTCTTACTTTCTGCCTCCTTGCCTTTTTGAATAAAGGTGTTACATTAACATTTTTCCAGTCCACTGGAACCTTTCCCACATTCAGGGAATTTTGGAATATTACAACCAACGGATCCCCCTGTCTTTACTACCACTTCCTTTCAAGCCCTGGGGGCTTGTCTGCCTTTACTTCCAATAGTTTAGTCAGCACCTTGTCCCTAGTGATGGTGCTTGTTTTAAATTCCTCATCTTCTGTAACTCCTGCATTATTTATAACTGCTGGAATGATTTCAGTATACTCCACTGTGCAAACAGAGGCAAAATATTGATTCAGTATCTCTGTCATTTCTACGTTCCCCACTATTAAACCCCGCCCCAGTCTCAGCCTCCAATGGATTAACATTCACATTAGCTACTCTTCTCCTTTCTATATATTTATAGAAGCTTTTGCTATCCATTTTTATATTTTACATCAGTTTTCTTTTATTACTCTTTTTATTACTTTGCCTTTAGAAATTTTCCGATCCTTCAGCCTGCCACTAACCTTTGCAATATGGTGTGCTTTAGTTTCTATCTTTATAGAGCCATAGAGACATACCGCACAGAAACAGACCCTTCAGACCAACCTGTCCATGCTGAACATTATCCCAAACTAAACTAGTCCCACCCACCTGCTCCTGGCCCAAATCCCCCCAAACCTTTCCTATTCATGTACTCATCCAAATGTCTTTTAAATTTTGTAACTGTGCCCACATCCACCTCTTCCTCAGGAAGTTCATTCCACACACGAACCAGCCTCCGTGTAAAAAAATTGCCTCTCACGTCTTTTTTAAATCTCTTACCTCTCACCTTAAAAATGTGCCCCGAATCTTGAAATCCCCCATCCTAGGGAAAGAGACACCTACTATTCACTATATCTATATCCCTCAAGATTTTATAATCTTCTATAAGGTCGCCTCTCAACCTCTTACGCTCCAGCGAAACAAATCCCAACATATCCAGCCTTTCTTTATAACTCAAACCTTCCATACCCGGCAACATCCTAGTAAGTCTTTTCTGAACACTCTCCAGCTTAATAATATCCTTCCTATAACAGGGCGACCAGAACTGGGCACAGTGCTCCAGAGGAGGCCTCACCAATTTCCGGTGTAACCTCACCATGATGTCCCAACTCATATACTCGAAGGACTGAGCAATGTAGACAAGCGTGCCAAATTCCTTTTTAACCACCCTATCCATATGTGAGGCTAACTTCAAAGAATGATGTAGCTGCACTCCTAGATCCCTCTGTTCAATGGCACTATCATTAATGGTATAAGTCCTACCCATTATGTTATCTTCCTTGCTTAGCTATGGATGCTTTCTGCCCCCTTACAATCTTTCTTCCTCTTTGGATTATATTTTAGTTTGGAGGAATTGATTATCTTCTCCCTTTTAGCCCTTCTGTTCAGTCCACTAGAGCCAAATCTGTCCTCATGCCAATATCATTATTGTTGACTGCCAGAAGACTGGTGTAGGACTCTTGCTACTCAAACTGAATTTAAAATTCCAACAAGTTATGACCATTCTTCCCCCAAGGATCCTTTACCGTGAGATCATTAATGATTTCTCATCCCAAAAATCGGCTTCATGGTTGGTCGCCCAACATAGCCCTCCAAGAAATAACGTCTCAAACTCTCTATGAAGTCTGCCATGATACTACCATTGCCAATTTAAGGCTGAGTTAGACAGATTTTTGATTAGGAAAGGAACTGAGGTCCATCAGGGGTGTGCAGTTGTGGGTTGAGACCACAATCAGATCAGCACAAATTGCTTTTCAACTTCAATCTCTTTTCAAAGGATAATTCCTGATCCCAGGAATGAATTTGACAAACCTTTGCTGTACCTTTCCAAGGCAAGTACGTCCAAATCTCTTTCAGGAAAAGGCCAAGACAGTAACAAATTCGGTAACAGCCCAGTCAGTAGGACTCATAGTCCTGATACTACAGGCAGTTTGAACCAGGATGATCAGTAGTAGAATAGGGAGGCAGGGAGTGGTGAGGATCAGTGGAGAAGGTTTAAGTGCCTGTAACACTGCTTCTTAAAGCAACGGGAAACGTGAGTAACAAAAGATCGCACTGCAAATGCCTACAGTCACTCTGACGGCCAACTGCTCCCTCGAAAACACGCCAGCACGTTACTTGTGCTTTTCTAAGCTACGTCTGAAGCCTCAAACTAAATTTTATTTGGTGAATGAGTAAACTGTACATATTTAGCACCTTTGCTGACGTCTGAAGGTTTTACAGACAATGAAATATTTATAAAGCTCAGCTGCTGGTGGTAATTCAGGAATTGTAGCAGCCAATTACCAAAAGCAACAATGACTCAGATCATCTATATCTGACGTGTTGATTGAAGGATAAATATCAGCTCCAGGGACCAATAGTTCCCCACCATCCCACTCTTCTTCCAAACCAGACCGTGTACCCACGAAAGACGAGTTAGGATCTCAGCTGAACATCTCACTGACAGACCACACCTTCAGCAACACAGCCCTGGCTTGGTGCCACACTGGGATTATCACACTCAGGGTTCGTGAGTGAGGCTTGAACATCCAACTTGCCAACTCAGGAATGAGCGTACTCCCAACTGAGGCACGACTGACATGTTTACAATCAATACACTGAGGGACCTTAGCTTCAAGGTATGGATAAACAAGAGTGGGCTTATACGATTAATGGTAGGGACGTGGGGTAGTGTTGTAGGGTTCAGGTACATAGTTCTTTTGAAATTTATGTCACATGTAGGCAGGGAGGTTAAGAAGGCATTTGGCACACTTGCCTTCATTGCTCAGACCTTTGCATTTGTGAGATGGGACGTTATGATGAGGTTGTAGAGGATGATGGTGAGGCCTCTTCTAGAGCACTGTGTACAGTTCTGGTCGCCCTGCTGTAGGAAGGATATTATTAAATTGGAGAGGGTTCAGAAAAGATTTACCAGGTTGTTGCCGGGAATGGGGGGTTTGAGATATAAAGATAGGCCAGGTAGGCTGGGACGTTTTCACTGGAGAGTAGGAGGTGAGGGGTGACAATATAAAGGTTTATAAAAGTATGAGGGGCATAGCTAAGGTGAGTAGCAAGGCCCTGTTCCCTAAAGTTGGGAGTTCAAAACGAGAGGGCATATTTTTAAGGTTAGAAGAGAAAGACTTAAAATGGACATGAGGGGCAACTTTTTTACACAGAGAGTGGATCATATATAGAATGAACTGCTAGAGGAAGTGGTGGATTTAGATACCTTAAGAACGTTTAAAAGACATTCGGACAAGTACATGAATAGGAAAGGTTTGGAGGGATATGGGCCAAACAAAGGCAAGTGGGACTAGTTTGGTGGTTCGGGAACATGGGTCAGTGTGCATGAAGGGTCTGTTTCCATGCTGTATGGCCCTATGGCTTTATGTCAATGCTTGAGCAAAGAAAAATAGCTGGGAGCATTCATCTTGTTGCAGTAATCATGATCAACAGCAAAGCTTTAGCCGTAGGGCACAAGCATCTCTAAATGAGACATCCACATGATAGCACAGAGACCGGGAATTGCTAGGATTTGATGGCTTGTGTCCACAGTGATTTCTCAGCCTGACTTAATACGAGGCCTGAATAATAGGAAGGATTAGGGACAGTGTGTAAAAAGGGCCCTGATTCCCTCAACACTACTTAAAGTGAGGAGCCAGAGGAGGACTGAGATTTCTGTTAACAGGACAGAAGTCTGTTAAGATGAGAAGGAGTATATTGAAGTTACCCTCACTTCCAGTAGTGATCAACATGTCAACATTCAAGATACAATTGGAGAGAAAGGACCGGATCAACCAACATTTAGATAGTGAAGGTCTGATTAGGAATTGTCAGCATGGATTTGTGTGCGGGCACTCATGTCTGACAAATCTTTTAGAGTTTTTCGAAGAGGTAACTAAGAGAATGGATGAGGGTAGGGTAGTGGGTGTTGTCTATATGGACTTTAGTAAGGCCATTGACAAGGTACTGCATGGCAGGCTAGTCATGAAAGTTAGGTTGCATGGGATCCAGGGAGAACTAGCTAATTGGATTCAAAATTGGCTCAATGGTAGGAAGCAGAGGGTGATGGTTGAAGGTTGTTTCTCGGACTGGAGGCCTGTGACTAGGGGTCGGTGCTGGGACCTTTGTCATTTGTTATTTACATAAATGAACTGGATGTGAATGCACAAGGCATGGTTAGTAGGTTTGCGGGTGCTAAACATGAAGAGGAATCATTGATAGCGAATGTTATCAAAAATTACAGAGGGATCTTGTTCAGATGGGGAAGTGGGCTGAGGATTGGAAAAAGGCATTTCAATACAGATAAATGAGAGGAGTTGCACTTGGAAAGTCAAACTAAGGTAGGACTTATACAGTAAATGGTAAGATCCTGAGGAGTGTTGTGGAATAGAGGGACCTTATAAAAGTAATTGGTGAGGCCGCACTTGGAGTATTGTGTACAGTATTGGGCAGTGTTATCAGAAAGTCATAGTTAAACTGGAAAGCGTGCAAAGATTTACGAGGATGTTGCCAGGACTAGTCAGCCTGAGTTATAAGGAGAGGTTGGCCAGGATAGGACTTTATTACTTGGAATGTAGGAGAATGAGGGGTGACCTTATTGAGGTGTATAAAATCATGAGGGGCATAGATAGGATGAATGCATATAGTCTTTTTCCCAGGGATGGGGAATTGAAAACAAGAGGGCTTAGGTTTAAGGTGAGAGGGGAAAGATTTAAGAAGGACCTGAGGGCCAAATTCTTCACACAGAGAGTGATGCGTATATGGAATGGGCTGCCACAGAAAGTGATTGAGGCAGGTACAATAGCAACATTTAAAAAACATTTGGAAAGGTACATGGATAAGAAGGATTTAGAAGGATATGGACCGAATGCAGGTAATTGGAACTAGCTGAGTGGGCACCATGGACCAGTTTGGGGTGAAGGGCCTGTTTCCAAGGTGTATCACTCTATGACTCGACTCTGCCATTCAATGGGATCAAGGCTGATCTGATTATTCTCAACTCCACTTTCCTGCCTTTTCCCCACAACCTATGATTCCCTTACTATTTTAAAATCCTTCTCGACCATTGAATATATTTCAATAACCAGCCTGGACAGTCCTCTGCAGGAAAGAATTTCAGAGGTTCACTCTCCTCTGAGAGAAAAATTTCCTCCTCAAATTCCTACCTCCAATGGCAGTATATCTTTCTCTAGACAAGGGGCCCAAAACTGTTCACAGTATTCCAGCTGTCTAACTTGTATCTTTGCTTACAGCTTCAGCGACATTATAGCTTTTATAAGTTTTCCCTATATCTACACTCCATTCCTTTTGAAATCAAGGTCAACATTCTATTTCCCTTCCCTATCATCTGCTGAACACGAAGGCTAGCGTTTAGTGATTCCCAAAGTTCTCTGTTCCGTGGCTTTCTGTGGTCCTTCTCCATTAAAATAGTATTCAGCTCCTCTATTTGTCCCGCCAAACTGCATAACCTCATATTTTCTCACATGATATTTCATCTGCTAGGTTTCGCTTTACCTGTCTATATCCCTCTGCAAATTCTCTGTGTCATCCCCATCACTCTCCTTCCCACCAATTTTTATGTCATCCACAAACTTGGCTATATATGATATATTCACTTTCCTCATCCAAGTCATGAACACATATTGTGAATAATTAATACCGTGGCACTGATCCCTGTGCTAGTCCACCAGTTATAAGTTGCCATCCTTAAAATGCCCTCCCTTATCCCAACTCTCTGTTTTCTATTAGTTAGTCAATCCTCTATCCATCATAGAATCCCTTCAGTGCGGAAACTGGCCATCCAGCCCAACAAGTCCATACTGACTCTCCGAAGAGCATCTTACCTAAACTCACCACCTTCCCCCCCACCCCCCCGCCATCCCTATAATTCTGCATTTTCCATGTCTAATCCACTTAGGCTACACATCTCTGGATACTAATAGGCCATTTAGCTTGGCCGATCCACCTAACCTGCACATCTTTGGACTGTGGGAGGAAACCGGAACACTCGGAGGAAACCTACTCAGACACGGGGAGAATGTGCAAACTCCACACAGGCTGGAATTGAACCTAGCTCCCTCGCACTGTGAGGCAGTAGTGCTAACCACTGAGCCATTGAGCCAATCCAGTGAACCCTATGGGCAGGGACCATTCAACTTCTTTACCCCTGCCCACAACCCCTTCTTTTTGGCCTGTCTGTATGTGTGTGGAGGGGGAGTTTATAAGGGCCTTGGAGTTTTAATTAGTCGAGTTATTTGGCAACAGTTTGTGATTGTTGACCTGTAGTTAGAGTAGTAATAAATAGTAATGTTTGCCAAGTTGAGTTATTCTGAGCGCTTTCTAAAATAAACTTTAACCTTTGCGTTGACATTGGAAATAGTGGGGCTTAATTTTCAGCGCATGACTCCAGTGAGACGTGACACTTTGCAATTACCCATATTTAGGTTGTTTCCAACCCATGTTTCACCCTCTTAGTGATTATGTGGAACATTTTATGATCTTTTGACCACGTATAGGCAAATAGAATTTTAAAGTATAGAAGAAGGCTGTTGGATCTATCATGTCTGTACTGATTCCTGAAAGAGCTAGC
Organism: Ginglymostoma cirratum; assembly: GCA_024137785.1. Taxonomy (NCBI): domain Eukaryota; kingdom Metazoa; phylum Chordata; class Chondrichthyes; order Orectolobiformes; family Ginglymostomatidae; genus Ginglymostoma; species Ginglymostoma cirratum. The sequence continues at coordinate 3,511,111 of JAHRHZ010000214.1, read as the reverse complement.
TTCTCAGCTAGTTCCACTCACCAGCTCTATCTCTGTAACCCTCTTAATTCATCACTTTCAAATATATATCCAGCTCTGTTTTGAACCTATGGAATCCATCTCCACCACTTTCCCAGCGCGTTCCAAATCCTAACAACCCTCATCTCACTGCTAGGTCTCTTGCTGACAACCTTGAAATTGTAATCCCAGTTATTGACACACCAACCAGTGGGAAAAAAGAATATCCTTCTTTACCCTGTCAAAATTGGTCATAATTTTGAACATCGTAATAAGGTCACCTCCTTAATCTTTTCTGCTCCAAGGAGAATGAGCCTAAGTTCTCTAATCTTTCCTTGTATCTAAAATCCATCATTCCTGGTACCATTCTAGTAAATCTCCTTTGCACTCTCTCCAGGGCTTAAATATCCTTCTTTAAGTGAGATGCCCAAAACTGAACGCAACAGTCCAAATGCTGTCTGACCAGTGGTTTGTAGCAGTTAATGTATTTGGTTCTGGGTGCTGAATTCGCTTGGTTTAAACAGGGTGTGCCTTGTGTAGTAATGGCTCTTTCAGTCACTAAGAATTTTCTGGGGGTGGAAGAAGTGACTTTGGGACTTTTACAAAAAATGAGCAAGGCAAAGCTGAAGGAATTAGCAGACAAGCTGGAGGTGGGTTTGCCTTTGTCTGTGAGAAAATAGCAATGGCTCGACATTTAAATTTGCTGTAAATGCCTTCAGAATCTTTGGAAATGACTAGAATTTAATTGCAGATGAAGCAGGTTGAACATGAAAAGGAAATGAAACAGTTTGAATTATGATTAAAAGCAGAGGATAAAGAAAAGGAGAAAAAGGCCCTTGCAGAAGAAAAGAGAGAAAAGAAAAGCAGGAGAGAGAGTTTGAACTTCAGAAGTTGGCAATTTGAGAGGGAAGTCGACTTAAAAGGGCAGAGGTGAGGGTAGAAGGGAGGCTCAATAAGGAGGATAATGATGACGAGCAAACCCATCATAGCCAATGACCTGGTGGGGATCTGTCTAAATATGTCCAAGCATTGTCTAAATTTGACAAGGCGATTGTAGAAGACATTTTCATCTCATTTCAGAAAGTGGCTAAACAAATGAAGTGGCCGGTGACCAAGTGGGTTTTGCAGATCCAAAAAAAGTTGGTAGGTAGAGCCACTGAGGTATTTGCATCACTATCAGAGGAGGTATCTGGAGAGAATGAGGAGGTGAAGAAAGCCATCTTAAGTGCATATGAGCTTGGACCAAAAACCTACAGACAACATTTCAGGAATCTAAGGAAGGACTCTGATCAAACGTACATTGTGTTTGAAAGGATCAAACAAGGTAATTCTGATAGGTGGATAAGGTCATTAAAAATAGACCAAACGTCTGATGCTCCTGGAGAGACGATTATTTTGGAGGAGTTCAAAAATTCACTTCCTGAGGTAATGAGAACTCATGTGGAAGAGCAGAGAGTGAAAACTGCCAGATTAGCATCTGACATGGCTAATGGTTATGGGTTGGTTCATAAATCAAATTTTGGCTTCCAGCATCAATTTCAATCTGTGAGGGATAGAAACTGGAGAAAAGAGAAATCCTCAGGTGGTAAGGGAAAAGGAGATCCCATTGAAGATAATAAAGATAGTTTACCGTGGGGTAAAAAGGAAACACATGGTGGAGAAAGAGAAGTAAAAAGGCTCAGTTATTTTCATTTAAAATACATAGGCCGCATGAAATTGAAGTGTCAGTGGTTTAGAAAAATCACTGGGAAGATAGATGTGGGAAAAAAGGTGAGCCAGGAATATTGTTGAAGTGGGAAAGGAAAGCACAGTGGAAGCTAAAAAGCTGCACCAGAATGTACAATTTGGTTGGTTGAGGAGAAAGTGCCAGATCACTTTAAACCATTTATTTGAGAGGGTAAGGTTTTTCCGCATATGTCAGGAGAAGCAGGTCAAGAAATTACAATTTTTAGAAATACGGGAGCGTGTTAATCTTTGATGGTGAGAGATGAAAAGATACATAATTCAGAAGGCGCATTGTCAGAAAATGTGAAATTATGTGGTAATACGTGGAATTCACGATAAGATGAGAAATGCTCCATTATATAAACTGAGGTTAGAGTGTCCAGTGAAAAGTGGAGAATTGGTGGTAAGAATACTGGAGGAATTCTCAGCTCCAGGAATACAATTTGTTGTTAGTAACAATATAGCTGGATCGCAGGTGGGAGTGATGCTTACTGTGGTTGAAAAGCCAGTGGAACATCAGGCAACTGAGGTATTACATGAAGTATATGCTGGGATTTTTCCTGACTGTGTAATAACAAGGTCACAAAGCCACAGGGTGAGGCAGGAGGAGAATAAAGAATAAAGATAAGGAGGTTGAAGTAGAATCATCACAGACCATGTTTGATCAAATGGTTGACACTAAACACGAACAAGTGGAGGACAAAGTGGATATTTGTAGTTCAGAAAAATTGACTGATTTACAAATGAGATGAAAAACGGAAGCAGTTGGATCAAACTGCATACACAGAAGAAGAATCTGAGTGTATCACAGAATGTTACTACCTTAAAAATGAGGTCTTGATGAGGAAATGGAGACCATAACATATTCAGGAGGATGAGAAATGGGCAGAAGCTCATCAACCTTTATTACCAGTGGGTTAGAGAAAGGAGATGTTGTGGTTAGCACATGACTTAGCAGGAGGAAGTCATTTTAGAGTAAGGAAAACTCAAGCCAAAATACAAAAACATTTTCAGTGGCCTGGACTGCATAAGGATGTAGTTGAATTTTGCCAGACATGTCATATGTATCAGGTAATTGGAACACCTCGTCCACCTCAAGCCCCACCCCCATCTCCTATCTACTAACATCATCCCGCACCCTTGACCTGTCCGTCCTCCCTGGACTGACCTATCTCCTCCCTACCTCCCCACCTACACTCACCTTTACTGGCTCCATCCCCGCCTCTTTGATTTGTCTGTCTCCTCTCCACCTATCCTTTCCTCTATCCATCTTCTATCCACCTCCCCCTCTCTCCCTATTTATTTCAGAACCCTCTTCCCCTCCCCCATTTCTGATGAAGGGTCTAGGCCTGAAACATCAAGCTTTCCTGCTCCTATGATGCTGCTTGGCTTGCTGTGTTCATCCAGCTCCACACCTTGTTACCTCTAATACCCATTCCCGCATTTGAGGAAGCTTTTACAAGGGTCTTAACCGATTGCATTGGACCCCAACCTAAAACAAAATGTGCCTATCAATATTTGTTGACCATTATGGATATGTCCACTAGATTTCCAGAGGCCACTCCATTACGCAATATCACAGATAAAAGGATTATAGAAGAGTTACTTAAATTTTTCACTTGATACAGACTACCCACAGAGATACGATCAGATCAAGGGTCAAACTTTACATCAAAATTATTCAATGAAGTTATGAATAGCTTCGGAATAAACCAATTCAAATCCACTGTGTACCACTCAGAATTGTAAGGGGCATTAGAAAGATGGAATCAAGCTTTAAAGACCATGTTAAGGGCTTATATCAAGACTATCCAGATGATTGGGATAAAGGAATTCCACTTGTACGTTTTGCAATTAGGGATGCACCAAAAGAATCCACCAAATTCAGTCCATTTGAATTAGTTTTTGGGCTTGAGGTGAGAGGACACTGAACTCAATTGATTAGTGAGTCAGAGTTCCAAGACAACATATTTGGATTAAGTGTCAAATTTTAGGGAAAGATTAAATAGAGTGGGTGTGTTGGCTAGACAGCATTTAAAAGTAGAACAGCATATGATGAAACAGGAAGCAGACAAGAAATCAAAACCTTGCAATTTTGCTAATGGAGATAAAATGTCAGTGTTACTTCCAGTGATTGGTGAACCTTTAAAAGCTAGGTTTAGTCGACCATATTAAATCAAAAGGAGATTGAGTGAGGTGAATTATTTGAGAAGGACTCCAGATAAAAAGAAATCTCACAGAGTGTGTCATATGAATATGCTCAGAAGGTATTTTGATAGGGAAGGGAAGCAAAAGGAGAATGTGTTACTGGTTACAACAAAGAGTGAGGAACCAAGTCCAGAGGATTCTAAATTGGACATTACTCAAAATAAATTGGACAACGAGGAAGTTCTCAAAGTTGGGATGAATCAGTGAGTTACCTTCCCGGGGAAAATCAAAATGACCTGAAAGATTTATTACTATCGCATGGGGAGATCTGTCAGAGTAAACTGGGTAGTATTAATCTGATGATGCATGATGTAGATGTAGGAAATGCTGTTCTAATTAAGCGCATCCTTGTAGACTTAACTCTCTAAAGTCGACACATGTTCAAAAAGAGATTGAACGCGTGCTCAAAGACAAAATAATCGAAGTGAGTTGCAGCGACTGGAGCTCACCCATAGTAATGGTACCAGAACCAATAGTACGAATGACTATGTGTGGACTATTGCAAAGTCAATGTAGTTCCAAAGTCTGATTCATACTCTATTCCACGTTTAGAAGACTGTATTGAGAAGGTCAGACAGGCAACTTATATTTCAAAGTTGGACTTAATCAGAGGATACTGGTTGGTACGTTTATCTGAAGACAATTTTGGCTTTTATGACACCGAATGGACAATGCCAATTTAAAGTCATGCCATCTGGTATGAAAAATGCACCAGCCACATTTCAAAGACTAACCAATAAAATCATTTCTGCATTAAGTTGTGTGCCGTGCTTCGATGACCTGCTGATTTTTAGTCACACATGGATGGAACACTTGCAACTGTCATGACGTTCGGCAGAGTATTTGTGAATTGGAAGGCAAGGTGTTAGAATTTTTTGTAAAAATGATAGGGGGCAGAGTGCGTGGTCTCTTTAAGAGGTGATGTACATTTCTAAGCTTGAACGTTAAAAAGTGTCTGCAAGCAGCTGCGGATGCACAGATAGTTCTGAAATTGAAACGTGTCTCAATTGGCTGTGTGGTTGGCCACTTGGGCTTGTTTTGATGTTAAAGCAATTAGCTTGAATATCAGCCAATTAATTTAAACCAGGCACTTAGAGACTGGAAACCAACTGAATTTAAATTGAATTTAATTGACAACCTAGGACCTATCCTATTATAAGAAAATTGACAGGTCATCAAGTGTATATAAGAAGAGGGTTTTTGAAAATCAGTGTGAGAGTGAACTGCCATTGGAAGAGTTAAGCGCTGGCTCTCACAGAAATCTTTAAGCTCGCTGATTAAGCGACACAGCACTCTTAGCTAATATCGTTGTCATAAGAATTCGACAAAGAATGAATTTCTGGCTGAAGAATAGCGGAAAAGGCAAAAAATATTCTGGAAGACGCATCCTGACTGTAGTTTTGAGAGTCTAAGTTTTAATTTTTTTTTCTTATTATTTGGGTTTATATATGTGGGACTTATATTCATTAGAACACATACCACTAGATTTTTGTTTTATTAGGGAATAGTTAGTAACTGGAAGGAATTGTTTAGTTCGTTAGTAGTTCTATTAATTTGATCACTGTTACAGTTAGATAAACAAATTGTTACTTGTCGCGTATAGTGAGTATCAGGGAGTTAATTTCATTTAACCACCCCTCTGTAACAGACTGGGGGCTAAGCTGAGGGTTATACCAATTTTTCACATTTCCTTTAACAGATCACAAGACAAGGTGAGCTTCTCTGTGTGTTTCTGGTTTAGTTATCAGAGTGGGGGCTGCCCTCTCCTTCATAACACAACATTTACTGGAATTGTTCAATTGACTTCGGGAGGCAGACTCGCTGATAAACCTGGCTAAGAGTGAGTTCGCAAAAGCCATGTTAATGAACAGGGTCAGATGGCTCCACACAATGTGAAAACAAAAGGTTTTGGGGAGTTTCCCATACCATCGATGAACAGGGCAGTACTACAATTCCTGAGACTGGGAGATTTTTAGTCGGAAGTTTGTACCGAATTTTAGCAGTGTGGTTGCTCCCCTAACTAACTCACTGAAGAAGTGCAGAAAATTACTGTGGACAGCCGACTGTCAGAAGACATTTGACAGCCAGAAGTTGCGTTAACCACTGACCCAGTGTTAGCCACACCTTACTTTGCAAAGCCATTCAGGGTGGCTATCGACGTGAGTGATGTCTGGGTGTCGGTGCTGTAATGTTACAAGGAGATGATGAGAAGATAGAAAGACCTATTGGGCATTTTTCCAGAAAATTGAACAGTCATTAACAGAAACATTCCACAATTGAGAATGAGACCTTGACTTTGGTGTTGACGTTACAACGTTTCAACATTCGTATTGCCAGTAATGTGTCTGAGACAATTGTTTATACTGATCATAACCCATTAAAATTTTTGGAGAAATTTAAGGACAAAAATTCCATTCAATTTGAAAATTATACATGTGGCAAGATGAGAGAACACAATTGCTGAAGTGTTGTTGTGACTTGGACGAAGGAAGATTGAGTCATTTGGTGGCAGGAGTAAACAGGTTGAAATGGAATGCAACAGTGAATGTTTGCATGCCTGGAGTCAATGTAATGTATCTGTAATGTAATGTACTAATAGCGTAAGACTAAGGGTTTTAAAAATGAAGGCACCTTTCTATATTGACGGTTCAGTTTTTTTAAAGGGGGGAGGTGTGAAGATGCTGAGGCTTTAAAAGGGTTACTTTGTCCCAGGTTTTTTTTTTGAGAAGAGGTTGTAAAGGCAGATGTGCCAACTGGCTACAGAAAATGGCATAAGTGAATAATTTAGGAGGCCCTTAGATGTTTTTTAAAACAGTTGGAACAATGGAAGGGTTGGGGCTAGCTCTCACAGACCAGGCTTCCTAGATAACAAGCATGGGGCTGGATGAACACAGCAGGTCAAGCAGCATCATAGGAGCAGGAAAACTTGACGTTTCGGGCCTAAACCCTTGATCAGAAATGGGGGAGGGGAAGAGGGTTCTGAAATAAATAGGGAGAGAGGGGGAGGCGGATAGAGGATGGATAGAGGAGAGGAGGCAGACAAGTTGAAGAGGCGGGGATGGTGCCAGTAAAGGTGAGTGGAGGTGGGGAGGAGATAGGTCAGTCCAGGGAGGACGGACAGGTCAAGGGGGCGGGATGATGTTAGTAGATAGGAGATGGGGGTGTGGCTTGGGGTGAGAGGAAAAACAGGTTAGGGAGGTGGAGATGAGCTGGGCTGGTTTTGGGATGCGGTTGGGGGAGGGGAGATTTTGAAGCTTGTGAAATCCACATTGATGCCATTGGGCTGCAGGGTTCCCAGGCTGAATATGATTTGCTGTTCCTGCAGCCTTCGGGTGGCATCACTGTGGCATTGCAGGAGGCCAAGGATGGACATGTCATCTGAGGAATGGGAGGGGGAGTAGTTTTTTTAAGCTGTAGCATTCAGAAGCTGTTTGGTCCAAGGAGAGTTGGAAGCTTCAGTAAATGATTCCTAGCTGCTACTTTCCCTGAATTCTCTCTTGATGTTGTTTTCTCCTAGATTGGAGAACTGCACATAAGAATCTGTAATTGAATTTAACTTTTTACCAAGGGTGGGTTTGTGGGATGTTACTGTTTTTTTTCGTTTATTCGTTAACGGGATGAGGGCATCGCTGGCCAGTCAGCATTTATTGCCCATCCCTAAGTGCCCAGAAGGCAGTTAACATTCAACCACATTGCAGTGGGCCTGGAGTCACATGTAGACCAGACCAAGTAAGGATGGCAATTTCCTTCCCTAAAGGACATTAGCCAACCAGATGGGCTTTTTCCAACAATCGACTATGGATTCATGGTCATCATTAGATTATTAATTCCAGATATTTTATTGACTTCAAATGCTACCATCTGCTGTGGTGGGATTCGAACCCAGGTCCCCAGAACGTTATCTGGGTCTCGTAATTAACAGTCCAGTAATAATACCATCTCGCCTATCGCCCATCGCCTCCCCTTACTATACTGGGACGGTTAATTAGTAAAAGCTACCGTACCTGTTATTTTGTAAAGTTTAACAAAAGTTGTTATTTCAAAGTTCTGTGATAACAAGGTGTGGAGCTGGATGAACACAACAGGCCAAGCAGCATCAGAGGAGCAGGAAAACTGACGTTTCGGGCCTAGACCCTTCCTCAGAAAAAAGGAGAATCTCAGATTCTCCAGCATCTGCAGTTCCTGCTATCTCTTATTCTAGCTTCTTCTTTCTTTTGTTTGTATTTTAACTATAGTGTGAAAATAAATTGTGTTCTGCTTAAAACATCAAGCAGTTTGATCAGTTGGAACACAGCATTTCACACCTATCTTTAAAATAAGAAAAAGTTAGGGTTTAGGTGACCTTCTTAAAATATTTTGAGGGGGGTCTTGTCTGGTCCATAACAGGATGCTGTAGACAAATTGGTACTGAGCTGCTGTTATGCTCAGGCCTGCAGCTGGTTGGATGTTCAATTGGTCGAATTAAGGAAGGTCCAACCCCAAAGAATGTTCATTGAAAAGAAGAAAGAAATCAAGAAAGAACTGGTTCTGATGGGTAGGAGGTAGTGTGATATTTGAAGTCTTCTGGAGATGGTGCTGCTCAGTCTTGCTCTCTCTAGTTTCTCTCTAGTTATCAAAGGTTCTGGGAAAAGTATCCCAGTCTGTAACCACTAAGTAAGCATTTCTAAACGTCTGTGGAAACAGTTTGCATTAACTGCTGTCTTCAGAATTCAAGCCAGAGATGCAGTTTTATTTACTTGTGAACTATGCATAGTCCAAGGATTTTATAAAGGCCCGATATCAATTATTTAAAACTGTTTATTGAACTGACAAATTACAATTTTTTCATCTTTTTAAAAAAACTCCCTTAACTATGCCTGTGTGTCAGTGAGGTCATGATCGAAATAAATTGGGCTTTAGACCACAGATGAAGGGTCTAGGCCCGAAACGTCAGCTTTCCTGCTCCTATGATGCTGCTTGGCCTGCTGTGTTCATCCAGCTCCACACCTTGTTATCTCATTGTTTATCTGAATTCTGTTAAAGTCACAATATTAATAATAAATTGCTCATTTTTGTTTACATTTTAAAGCTGGTGTTGAAGGTCTGATATTTGTAAAGTTTGGTGAGGAACAATATTGCAGTTGGGTCATTGAATGTTTTAATTTCTCGCTGTTGCAAATCCAATGGCAGTGAGGTTTATTTGGCTTGGCTGGCTATCCTTGGGTCGCAACGTCATGTAGTCCCTACTATTGATCACGCAGAACTATTAGTGATCATCTGGAATCTACTACTGATCATGTAGTCTCAATTAGTAATTGTGTAGGCACCACTGGTGATCAAGTGATCCTTATCGTTGATTGAGCAGAACTTATGAGTGATCATGAATTAGGAATCATTTGTGATCTTGTAGACCCCATTTGTGATCACAGCCTCCATGAGTAATCACACAGAATCTATTAGTGATCATGCAGACCCCATTACTGATCATGTAAACCCTGTTAATGGTCATGTAGACTAATTAGTGATCATGTGGAACACAGAACAGTACAGGTCAGGAAAAAGTCCTCTGGCCCCCCATGTCTGTGCTGACCATGATGCTTTTTTAAACTAATTCCAACTGCCTGCACATGTCTCTCTCTATCCCTCTATCTCTCTATCCTCTGCCTGTTCACATGTCTGCCTAAATGCACCTTAAACGTTGTTATTGTATTTGCTTCTATTTGGACCCTATTGGTGATCATGTCTTCCCTAATTCTGAGCATTTAGTTTTGATTGGCACAGACCTGATGAGCCAGAGGGTTTTCTCAGTGCTTTATGATTCTGTGATTCAGCGGCGGGAGTCCGGAAGGAGGTGCGAAGGCAGCCTGGGAAGGTGAGCTTCTCCTTTAAAAACTTTCCTCGTGAATAGGTGGAGTGCGCGTCGAGCAGGAGCAGACACGGGACGGTTGAGTGAGGTAATATATTTGGGCGGTTGCTTTACCCGAAACACTACCAAAGTAGTGTCTCCCATCCATCCTCCTCCAACCAAAAAGGGTCTGAGTGCCGATTTGGTAAGTTACTAGTTTTTTTTTCCAATAGTCTGTTTTTTAGAATTCAGAACAATGGAATGGATGTTAGGGCAGTTGCATGCTCCTCCTGTAGGATGTGGGAGGTAAGGGTCACCACTAGTGTCCCCGCTGACTTCATCTGCGGGAAGTGCACCCAACTCCAGCTCCTTGGAAACCGCATTAGGGAACTGGAGCTGGAGCTGGATGAACTTCGGATCATTCGGGAGGCTGAGGGGGGTGATTGAGAGGAGTTACAGGGAGGTAGTCACACCTCAGGTACAGGAAAAATGTAGATGGGTTACAGTCAGGGGACAGAAAGGGAACAGTGCAGGGATCCCCTGTGGCCATTCCCCTCAATAACAGGTATACTGTTTTGGATACTGTTGAGGGGGACGACATACCAGAGTAAGCCATGGGGTACAGGTCTCTGGCGCAGAGTCTGTCCCTGTTGCTCAGAAGGGAAGGGGGGAGAGGAAGAGAGCATTAGTCATCGGGGACTCCATAGTTAGGGGGACAGACAGGAGATTCTGCAGGAACGAGAGACTCATGGTTGGTGTGTTGCCTCCCAGCTGCCAGGGTCCATGATGTGTCGGATCATGTTTTTGGGATCCTTAAGGAGGAGGGGGAGCAGCCCCAAGTCGTGGTCCACACAGGCACCAACGACATAGGTAGGAAAAGGGACGGGGGTGTAAGGCAGAAATTCAAGGAGCTAGGGTGGAAGCTTAGAGATAGAACAAACAGAATTGTTGTCTCTGGTTTGTTACCCGTGCCACGTGCTAGCGAGGCGAGGAATAGGGAGGGAGAGCAGTTGAACATGTGGCTACAGGGATGGTGCAGGAAGGAGGGATTCCAATACCTGGATAATCGGAGATCATTCTGCGGGAGGTGGGACCTCTACAAACGGGATGGTCTGCACCTGAACCAGAGGGGTACCAATATCCTGGGGGGGAAATTTGCGAATGCTGTTCGGGAGGGTTTAAACTAATTCAGCAGGGGGATGGGAATCTGTTTTGTAGCTCCAGTGTACAGGAAGTTCAGAGTGGTGAGGTCATGAATAAGGTTTCAAGGTCACAGGAGTGTACTGGCAGGCAGGAAGGTGGTTTGAAATTTGTCTACTTCAATGCCAGGAGCATCCGGAATAAGGTGGGTGAACTTGCAGCACGGATTGGTACCTGGGACTTTGATGTTGTGGCCATTTCGGAGACATGGATAGAGCAGGGACAGGAATGGTTATTGCAGGTTCCGGGGTTTAGATGTTTCAGTAAGATCAGGGAAGGTGGTAAAAGAGGGGGAGGTGTAGCATTGTTAGTCGAGGACATATTACGGTGGTAGAAAGGACGTTTGATGAGGACTCGTCTACTGAGGTAGTATGGGCTGAGGTTAGAAACAGGAAAGGAGAGGTCACCCTGTTGGGAGTTTTCTATAGGCCTCCAAATAGTTCCAGAGATGTAGAGGAAAGGCTAGCAAAGATGATTCTGGATAGGAGCAAAAGGAACAGGGTAGTAGTTATGGGGACTTTAACTTTCCAAATATTGACTGGAAACGCTATAGTTCAAGTACTTTAGATGGGTCAGTTTTTGTCCAATGTGTGCAGGAGGGTTTCCTGACACAGTATGTAGATAGGCCAACAAGAGGCGATGCCACATTGGATTTGGTACTGGGTAATGAACCAGGCCAGGTGTTAGATTTGGAGGTAGGTGAGCACTTTGGTGATAGTGACCACAATTCGGTTATGTTTACTTTAGCGATGGAAAGGCATAGGTATATATCGCAGGGCAAGAGTTATAGCTGGGGGAAAGGCAATTATGAGGCGATTAGGCAAGATTTAAGATGCATAGGATGGGGAAGGAAACTACAGAAGCTGGGCACAATTGGAATGTGGAGCTTGTTCAAGGAACAGCTACTGCGTGTCCTTGATAAGCATGTACCTGTCAGGCAGGGAGGAAGTGGTCGAGCGACGGAACCGTGGTTTACTAAAGTAGTTGAATCTCTTGTCAAGAGGAAGAAGGAGGCTTATGTAAAGATGAGGCGCGAAGGCTCAGTTAGGGCGCTTGAGAGTTACAAGTTAGCCAGAAAGGACCTAAAGAGAGAGCTAAGAAGAGCCAGGAGGGGACATGAGAAGTCTTTGGCAGGTAGGATCAAGGAAAACCCTAAAGCTTTCTATAGGTATGACAGGAATAAAAGAATGACTAGAGTAAGATTAGGGCCAGTCAAGGACAGTAGTGGGAAGTTGTGCGTGGAGTCCGAAGAGATAGGAGAGGCGCTAAATGAGTATTTGTCTTTTTCACGTGTGAATACTGATGAAAATGTTGTCGAGGAGAATACTGAGATACAGGCTATTAGACTAGACGGGATTGAGGTTCATAAGGAGGAGGTGTTATCTATTCTCAGACTTTCCAGGACTGCTAAGTCCCTTGGGCCGGATGGGATCAATCCTAGGATTCTCTGGGAAGCTAGGGAGGAGATTGCAGAGCCTTTGGCTTTGATCTTTATGTCGTCATTGTCTACAGGAATAGTGCCAGAAGACTGGAGGATAGCAAATGTTGTCCCCTTGGTCAAGAAGGGGAGTAGAGACAACCCTGGTAATTATAGACCAGTGAGCCTTACTTCGGTTGTGGGTAAAGTGTTGGAAAAGATTATAAGAGATAGGATTTATCATCATCTAGAAAGGAATAATTTGATTAGGGATAGTCAACACGGTTTTGTGAAGGGTAGGTCGAGCCTCACAAACCTTATTGAGTTCTTTGAGAAGGTGACTAAACAGGTGGATGAGGGTAAAGCAGTTGATGTGGTGTATATGGATTTCAGTAAAGCACTTGATAAGGTTCCCCACGGTAGGCTATTGCAGAAAATTCGGAGGCATGGGATTGAGGGTGATTTAGCGGTTTGGATCAGAAATTGGCTAGCTGGAAGAAGACAGAGGATGGTGGTTGACGGGAAATGTTCATCCTGGAGTTCAGTCACTAGTGGTGTACTGCAAGGATCTGTTTTGGGGCCACTGCTGTTTGTCATTTTTATAAATGACCTGGATGAGGGCGTAGAAGGATGGGTTAGTAAATTTGCGGATGACAGTAAAGTCGATGGAGTTGTGGATAGTGCGGAAGGATGTTGCAGGTTACAGAGGGACATAGATAAGGTGCAGAGCTGGGCTGAGAGGTGGCAAATGGAATTTAATGCGGAAAAGTGTGAGGTGATTCACTTTGGAAGGAGTAACAGGAACACAGAGTACTGGGATAATGGTGAGATTCTTCGTAGTGTGGATGAGCAGAGAGATCTCGGTGTCCATGTGCATAGATCCCTGAAAGTTGCCACCCAGGTTGATAGGGTTGTTAAGAAGGCGTACGGTGTGTTAGGTTTTATTGGTAGAGGGATTGAGTTTCGGAGCCGTGAGGTCATGTTGCAGCTGTACAAAACTCTGGTGCGGCCGCACTTGGAGTATTGAGTACAGTTCTGGTCACCGCATTATAGGAAGGATGGGGAAGCGTTGGAAAGGGTGCAGAGGAGATTTACCAGGATGTTGCCTGGTATGGAGGGAAGGTCTTGTGAGGAAAGGCTGAGGGACTTGAGACTGTTTTCGTTAGAGAGAAGAAGGTTAAGAGGTGACTTAATAGAGACATACAAGATGATCCGGGGATTAGATAGGGTGGACAGTGAGAGCCTTTTTCCTCGGATGGTGACGGCTAGCACGAGGGGACATAACTTTAAATTGAGGGGTGATAGATATAGGACAGATGTCAGAGGTAGGTTCTTTACTCAGAGAGTAGTCAGGGCATGGAATGCCCTGCCTGCAACAGTAGTAGACTCGCCAACTTTAAGGGTATTTAAATGGTCATTGGATAAACATATGGATGATAATGGAATAGTGTAGGTTAGATGGGCTTCAGATTGGTTTCACAGGTCAGCGCAACATCGAGGGCCGAAGGGCCTGTACTGTGCTGTAATGTTCTATGTAAAAACTATTAGTGATCATGGAGACTCCACTGGTGCCATGCAATTCCTATTATAAATCACATAGAACCTATTAGTGATCCGGGATCATGTAGACCTCGGGGCAGCACGGTGAGTCAGTGGTTAGCACTGCTGCCTCATAACGCCAGGGACCCGGGTTCAATTCCAGCCTCAGGTGACTGTCCACGTGGAGTTGGTACATTCTCCCCATGTCTGTGTGGGTTTCCTCCGGGTGCTCTGGTTTCCCCCCGCAGTCCAAAGATGTGCAGGTTAGGGTGGATTGGACACGCTAAATTACCCAGAGTGTCCAGGGATGGGGGAGGGTTGGTTCTGGGTGGAATGCTCTTCGGAGAGTTTGTGCGGACTTGATGGGCCGAATGGCCTCTTTCCGTGCCATTAGGATTCTGAGTGATCATGTGCCCCAACTAATGACCAACTAGGCTCTATTAGCGATCAAGCAAACACTGATAGTGATCATATATTCCGTGTAAGTGACAATGTAGATTCCATTGGTGATCAGGTAGATTCTATGTGTGATCCTGTAGTGATCATGTAGTCCCTATTTGTGATCATTTAGAACCTATAGCATAAAAGAAGCCCTTCAGCCCATCGTGTCCTACCATCTAACTATTCTAATCCAATTTTCCTGCATTTGGCCCATAGCCTTGCATGCCTCGGAAGCACATGTAAAAACAGAAGTTGCTGGAAAAGCTCAGCAGGTCTGGCAGCATTTGTGAAGAGAAATCAGAGTTAACAGTTCAGTTCTTTCAGCTTTTATTTAATGCACATCCTAAATACTACTTCAATGTTATGAGGGGTTCTACCTCGACCATCCTAACCCTAACCCCGGGCAGTGATTTCTAGTTTCCCACCATCATCTGTGAAAACTGTTTTTCCTCACATGTCAAAACTTTCTGCCCCTTACTTAAAATCTACGCCCCCGATCATTGATTCATTCATCGGGGAGAAAGGTTTCTCCCTGCCTACTCTATCCAAGCCCGTCATAATTTTTTTACATCCCAATCATGACCCTCTCAACCTTGTCTGGTCTAAGGAAAACAATCCCAGTGTGTCCAATCTCTCTTCATAACTGAAACTCTCCAAACCCAGCAACATTCCAGTAAATCTCCTTTGCATTCTCTCCAGTGCTTTCGTGTGCCTCCTGTAATGTGGATTCCAGACCTGCACACAATACTCTGGATGTGGCCTAACCAGTATTTTCTACGGTTCAGGCACGGCCTCTTAGCTGCTGTGCATCGCACAATAAGGGCAAGAATCCCATAAACCTCCCTATCCACCTGCCCTAATAGCTGAAGGGACTGGTGGACCTGCTCACCACGTCACTTTGATCCTTGGTGCTTCCCAGGGTCATGTATTTGTCGCCTCATTTGTTCCTGGTCAAATGCATCAGCTTTTATTTGTCCGGAATAAATTCAATGTGCCGTGGATTAATCCATTTAACCAGACTGTCTGTATCGTCTTGGAGCCTAAGGCTTTCCTCCTCATGATTTACCACACCACCAATTTTTGTATCCATAGAACCGCACATGAGGAGGCCATTCGACCCATCTTGTCCACGCTGACCCAAAGACATCCAGATGCCCTTTCTAACCGCAGCTTCCTGCACATAGTGCACATTGCCCATGGCCTTGTAACTTACAGCATTGCAGTACCTGCAGATCCAGGTAATTTTTAAAGAGTTTAGGGTCTCTGCGTCCACCACCAACTCAGGCAGTGAATTCCAGGTACTCACCATCCTCTTCTGCAAAAAATGTTTTTCCCCTTGTCCCCTCTAATCCTTCTGCCACTTAGCTTGAATCTATGACCCTTGGCTTTTGAACTCTCGGCCAAGGCAAACAGGTTCCTCCTGTCTACTCTATCTCTGCCCCTCACAATGTTGTATACCTCAATCATGTCACCCTTCAGCCTTCTCTGTTCCAAGGAAAACAATCCCAACCTCTCCAAACTCTCATCGTAGCTACATTTCTCCAGCCCTGGAAACATCCTAGCAAGGTCTTAGCGAAAATTTGTAGCTCAGGTTGTGGGTATAGTTGTATGTTAGCTCGGCAAGCTGGTGGTTCTGGTGGGCAGATATTTCGTTACCTTTCTAGGCAACATCATCCGTACGACCTCTAATCGAAGCGTTGGTGTTCTGCTTCCTTCCGGATTTATATGATCCTCTGGTGTGACGGTCTTGTTGCTCCCAGTTCTGTTATTTTAGCAGTGGTCTGTATACAGGGTTTATTTCCGAGTGTTTGTTAATAGTCCCGTGTTGAGAACCAGGCTTCCAGAAATTCCCTTGCATGTCTGGTTCTTCACTTGTCCTAGTCAGGTCAATTTGTCCCAGTCGATCTGATGGCCTTCATTGTCTGTGTGTATTGAGACAAGTGAATATTGGTCGTGTCCTTTTACTGCCAGCTGGTGTTTGTGTATCCTGTTCGTCAGTTTCCTCCCTGTTTGCCCAATGTAATGTTTATTGCATTCGCTGCACGGTATTCTGTACATCACATTGTTTACTGTCGGTATAGGGTCTTTGATAACAATTGATGCAGTGTTGCTGTAGGTTTGTGTGCAATCATGACCTTAAGCGGTCTTAGGAGCCTGGTAGTCATTTCTGATATATTTTTGATGTTGGGCAGCGTCTTAAGTGTCTTCTGTTGTACTGTGTCTGTCGTTTGTTTTGTAGGCATCTGCGAATGAAACTTAGAAAACAAGGTGTGGAGCTGGATGAACACAGCAGGCCAAGCAGCATCATAGGAGCAGGAAAGCTTGACGT
>JAHRHZ010000214.1:3474113-3494031 GCA_024137785.1 Ginglymostoma cirratum | reverse complement strand
GAAGGGTCTAGGCCTGAGACGTCAAGCTTTCCTGCTCCTATGATGCTGCTTGGCCTGCTGTGTTCATCCAGCTCCACACATCGTTATCTCAGATTCTCCAGCATCTGCAGTACCTATTATCTCTGCGGATGAAACTTCTTGGGTATCTGTTGTCAGTGAAAACTTTGTGTAGGTGTTCCTCTTCCATTCTCTGGAGTTCTGGGGTGTTGCAGTGTGATGCAACTCATTTATTTAAACATTGTACTTTGTTTCCTGTTACTAAGCCAACTTTGGGTCCAATTTGACAAAATACCCTGTATCCCATGGGCTTTGGTTTTTTTGACCATTCTGCCATATTGGACCTTGTCTTAAATGCTTTACTAAAGTCCATGTAGACAATACCCACTACACAGCCCTTACTGATCCTCCTTGTCATTTCCTCAAAGAATTCATCCAAATCTGTAAGGCATGACTTTCACTTAACAAAGCCATGCTGATTAACCCTGACTAGCCCATGCTTTTCTAAGTGACAATCTGTCAATCTTTCAGGACTGATTCTAACAATTTGCCCACCAGCAAGGTAAAACTAACTGGCCTATAATTGTTTGGCATTTCCTTTACACCTGTTTTAAACAAGACAATCATATTTGCATTTCCCTAGTTCTCCAGCACTCACCGGTGACTAGTAAAGATGGAAAGTAATCCTCAGAGCATCTGCTATTTCCTCACTGACCTCCTTCAACATCCTAGCGAACTATCCACCTGACCCTGCGTGACTCAAGGATTCCAGCTCCTCTAACACTTCCTCTCTGGTTATGATTATTTTGTCCAGTATTTCCCGCTGCTCCTCTTGGATTACTATATCCTCATCATCCCTTTCCTTTGTAAATCCTGAGTCCAAAAATTAATTCAAAATTCTTCCCATATCCTCTGCATCTTCAGATAAGTTCCCCTTTTTCATCTCTGGTAGGCTTTCCTTAACTATCCTTTTGCTCTTTATATACTGGTAAAACATCTTTCAGCTTTCCTTTATCTTATTTGCTAATATTTTTTCATGACTTTTCTTTGACTTCCTTATTTCTCTTCTCATTTGATCTTTGTATTTTCTATTATCCTGGAGGCTATCTGCAGCGCTGTGATGCTTGTGACTATCATAAGCTTTATTTTTCTGTTTAATATTCCACTGTATTCTTCCAAATAATGGGAGTCTAGATTTGGCAGGACCACTCTTATGTCTGGGGGGCATATGTCTGCATTGTGCCCTAGGGATCTCACTATTTAGTGCCTCCCATGGGTTTACCACTGCTTTATCCTTTAGCAGTCTTGTCCAGACCACCACAGCCAAATCACTTCTCAGTTTCGTAAAATTTACCTTCCCCCAGTTAAAAACCTTTACTCCTGATTTATCTCTGCCCTTTTCCATAATAATGCTAAATCTAACCGAATTGTGGTCACAGTCCTGGATATGGTCACCTACTATGGTTACCTCTGGTCACTTCGCCCACTTGCCCATCTTCATTTCCCAAAATCAAATCCAGAATTACATCACGTCTCATTGGGTTTGTCATATAATATTTAAAAAAAAATTCCTGGATATGGGACATGAATTTATTATCCTCAATGCCCCTTGTATTATTTGAAATCCATTTGATATTGCGATAAAGTCCCCGACTATTACTGCGCTCTTATTCCTATTGGCAGGAATTTGTCTACATACATGTTCTTTATCTCCCTCTCACTATCTGGGGGGCAATAGTATACTCTTAGTATTGTGACTGCCTTCTTTATGGTCCTAAACTCAACCCATAAAGCCTCATTTATTAATCCTGATCATGCAAACTTACTGGCCAACCCTCCTACATTCAGGTCTAAATCATTTATATAAACCACAAACAGCAAAAGCCCCAGCTCTGACCCCTGTGGGACACACTGGACACAGATTTCCAGTCAGAAAAATGCCCGTCAACTATTGCCCTCTGCTTCCTGCCACTCAGTCAATTGTGGATCCTATTCGCCAGGTTTTCTTGGATCATGGGGGCTCTTATCTTTGCAATCAGTCTCGTATGTGGAATCTTATCAAGAGTCCAAGCAAACAACACACTCTTGCACCTCATTGATACAAATGGTCACCTCTCTGAAAATTCAGTCAAGTTGGTCAGCCATGACCTCCCCTTTACAAAGCCTTGCTGTCTGTTGTTCAATCCCTGCCTCCCCAAATGCAGAATAATTCTGTCCCTCAGAATTGTTTCCCATAGTTTCCCCACCATTGAAGTTAGATTGCCAGCATCTGTGAAGGAAAAGACAGAGTTAACGTTTCGGGTCCGGTGACCCACCCTCAGAACTGGGCACCGGACCCGAAATGTTAACTCTGCTTTTTTTCTTCACAGATGCTGCCAGACCTGCTGGGCTTTTCCAGCAACTTTGTTTTTGTTCCTGATTTACAGCATCTGCAGTTCTTTTGGTTTTTATTGAAGTTAGACTGACTGACTTGTAGTTTCCTGGTTTATCCCTTGCTCCCTTTTTTTGAAAAACTGTAACACATTGGCTGTCCTCCAGTCATACAGCACCTCTCCTGTGGCCAAAGAGGAATTGAACATTTTTGCAAGTACTCCGCTGTTTCCCCCCTTGACTCGCTCAACAACTTGGGATGCATTTCATCTGACCCTGGCGACTTATCTAATTTTGAGTCTGTCAGATCATCTAAAGCCTCCTCTCTGACTTTGCTAATTTCTTAAACTGTAGCAGAGCCCTTCTCCCTGATTTTATACCCATCGTGTCTCTCTCACTAGTGAATACTGACATAAAGTATACACTGGTCCTTAATGGGAACCATTCTATCTTTTGTTATCCTTTCACCTGCAATGTATCTGGAAAACAATTTGGGATATTCCTTTATTTTCCTTGCCAGTGTCCTTTCATTTCCCTTTTTAGCTTACTTAATCTCCTGTTTAAGTTCCATCTTGCACATTCTATATTACTCTATGGTTTCTGCTGCTTTGAGCTCTTATTTGACATAAGCTTCACTTATCTTAATCCAATGCTGTTATCTCCCTTTACATTGAGGGTTCACATGATTTGATGGTGGTTCAGTGGTTAGAATCGCTGCCTCCCAGCACTAGAGAGCCAGGTTTAATTCCACCCTCAGGCAACTGTCTGCGTAGAGTTTACACAGTCTCCCCATGTCTGCGTGGGTTTCCACTGGGTGCTCTGGTTTCCTCTCACGGTTCAAAGGTGTGCAAATTAGGTGGATTGGCCATGCTAAATTACCCATAGTGTGCAGGGACGTGTAGGTTAACTGTGGAGGCCATGGGAAATGCAGGGTTCCAGTGATAGGGTAAGGGGATGGGTCTGGGTGGGATGGTCTTTGGTGGGGGGGGGAGTCAGTGGGGACTCATTGGGCTGAACGGCCTGTTTCCACATAGTAAGGATTCTCTGCATTATTATGGTCACAACCAGTATTACGTTCTTTACTAGGGCATGTTGGCTCAGTACTGTGCATATTTCCTTCTTGAATACACGCTGCTGTTCTGGGACCTGAAAGTATCTGTTCCCAGTCCACCCTGGCCTGATCTTACTAAAATCCCCCCCGTTGAGAACTTTCATTTCAGACCCCTCCTTTTCCATCTCCATGACAATCTTGAATCTTAGTGATCGTGTCATCCCCAATGAGTGATCACGTAAACTCTGTGGTGAAAATATGGTGCACATGTTCTATAGTAAATACTTGAAATGATAGCGACAATTTAGACCCTATCAGTGACCATGTCCCCCATGTTAATAATCATGTGTCCCATCAGAGGTCCCTGGTGCCCTATTGATGACTTTGAAGATCCTAGTCCAACAGGAATGTCTCCATCATGAAGGTCTGTTGATAAAACGAAGACCAGAAGTTGCTGGAAAAGCTCAGCAGGTCTGGCAAGAAAGAAAAATCAGGGTTAATGTTTCAGGTCCAGTAACCCATCCTCAGAGCTGATGCTGCCAGACCCGCTGAGTTTTTCCAGCAACTTTTCTTTTTGCTCCTGATTTACAGCATCGGCAGTTCTGTTGGTTCTTATTTTGTCCGTTCATAAAAGCATGGCCCACTAACAAGGCAGTAGGCCAGTACCATCAATTCTGTTATTCCAGTTTATTAAACCATACTGATAAAACATAAAGCACCATACACCAAAAAACTCTCAGTATTTACAAAATCGAAATCCCAACATATGTGTAAAACATTTATAAATGACAGTCCAGTCAAAAAAAAATTTATGGGACACATCATAAGGCAACCACATAGGCAGTTTTTCGACAAAGTAAAAAAGTCCAGGAAGCAGTTACTTTGTGGAGACATTGCAATTCCTAGGCAGCAATTCTTGGGAAGCTAGCAATTTGCAGCTCTCTGGGCTGGGATCTTGGAAGGATTCTGTAGAAGAAAGAAAGCAAATCAGACCTCCATGGAACTGACCACACAAACCATTTCTTAATCACGGCTGGTCTCGGCATTTCAGCCCAATCTTCAGTCAAGATTACCGGATCCAAGCCAGATGGGGCAAGTGACTTAGCAGTTTGGAATGTGAGCTGGTTCCAACAGAACTAGATGGTATGTGTACAGAACCTGGTTTGATAAGTGAAGAGAATGGGAACATACGATGGCTCCTTTCAACATGGACGATCCCAGAGATCTATTGGCTTCCCAAGGATAGATATGGATTCAAACACAGGAATGCTGGAACTAGGGTTTTGAGCAGGGGCTCAATGTAGTGTTGCAGCCAGTCACAAGGTTCGAATCAGAAAGTCTTACAGAAGGTGGCCATTCAGCCCGTCTTGTCAGTGCTTGGTTCTCATTAAACACTATCCAATTCAGCCCCAATCCTTGCTTCCCCCACCTACCAGCCCCAGTCTGCTGTTACATTGCCCCACAAACCAGTCCACATTCCAGTCCAGTCAGTTGCGGGATATTAATACAACTCCAAGGGCTCTTTGACTCATTGTCAACAAAATTATAACCAATAAAGGCCTGGGTACCTATGTAGCATGGTGTCTCATCCTTCAAAAACAGCCCAAAGTTGTCAAAACTAGCTATCTGAGGCCAATGTAAATGCAATGTTAGTGTTCATTTCAAGATGGCTAGAATACAAGAGCAGAGATGTACTGCTGAGGCTGTATAATGCTCTGGTCAGGTCCCATTTGGAATACTGTGGGCAGTTTTGGGCCCTGTATTTAAGGAAGGACGTGCTGGTGTTGGAAGGGGTCCAGAGGAAGTTTGACAAGAACGATCTCGGATGAGGAGCTTGTTATATAAGGAGCAGTTGAGGACCCTGGGTCTGTACGCGATGGAGTTTAGAAGGATTAGTGGGGATCTGATTGTAGCTTACAAAATACTGACAGGCCTGGATAGAATGGACTTGGAGAAGATGCTTCCACTAGTAGGAGAAACTAGGACCTGAGGGCGTAGCCTCAGAGAGAAGAGATGACCTTTTAGAACTGAGATGAGGAATTTCTTCAGCAAGAGTGTGGTTAATCTGTAGAAATCATTGTGGAAGCCAAGTCATTGAGTGTATTTAAGACGGAGATAGCTCTTGATTAGTAAAGGGAACAAGGATTAGAAGGAGAAGGCAAGGGAATTATGCCTCTATAACGGAGTTAAGAAACATATCAGCCATGATTGAATGGTGAAGGAGACCTGATGGGCCGAATAGCCTAAATCTGCTCCTATATCTTATGGTCTTATGGGTCGCTTAGAAAACAGTAAAAGGAGGAGACCATTCAGCCTTGCAAACCTGCTCCACCCTTCAATATAGCAGTTGGCATGGCAATGTTGGGTGCACAGTGAGATCCCACAAGTTATTCACAAGACGGCTAAGTACTTCTGCTTTTTAAGTCAATCCTGAAAGGTTCGGGGGGAGCTGGAATGGTGTCTATGATACTGAAACAACAGATCCCACAACAAACCAGCAAGGAGCTGGAGCAAGATTAACTTCACTACTGAACTGGGGTATTGCAATGGTAATGTCACGACACAAGTAATCCAGGGGCACTAGGGAGATGTGCTGAAATCCTATCATGGCAGATAGTAAAATTTGAATTCAATTTAAAGAAATCTGGAATTGAAAGCTAGCAATCATGTCAACTGTCATTAAAATAGAACCATCTGGTTTGCTAATGTCTTTTAGGGATGGAAATCTGACATCCTTACCCAGTCTGACCTACACGTGACTCCAGTTCCAATGTGATTAAATCTTAATTGCCCACTGAACAATTAGGGATTGATAATTAAAGCCGACCCAGCCAGTGACACCCACATCCTGTGAACTAATAAATTAAAAACATAACGCCTGTTAATATAAACATGGTCAAATGTCACACGAAGGAATCTTGTGCAGGTATAATGTGCTGCCTGGGGAAGCTTCACTTCGGGATGCCTCTCCTGGTTTATTCTCCTTTCATCCCATTCCATTCTGTCCCCTTTCATAACGTTTACCGCATCTCATGTCCCCGCAAGACACCCACTGTCTACCATCTAGGCCAGGATAAGGACACTCCCCTTTTCAACGAGGGCGGCACGGTGGCTCAGTGGTTAGCACTGCTGCCTCACAGCGCCAGGGACCCGGGTTCGATTCCAACCCCAGGTGACTGTCTGTGCGGAGTTTGCACTTTCTCCCCGTGTCTGCGTGGGTTTCCTCCGGGTGCTCCGGTTTCCTCCCACAGTCCAAAGATGTGAAGGCTAGATGAATTGGCCATGCTAACTTGCCCATAGTGTTCAGGGGTGTGTGGGTTATAGGGGGATGGGTCTGGGTGGGATGCTCCAAGGGTCGGTGTGGACTTGTTGGGCCGAAGGGACTGTTTCCACACTGTAGGGATTCTAATTCCCTAAACCATGTGTTTCACAGTCGGTACTGACACCACCACACACACACACCCCTCCCCCACAACAAATCCCTGCTCCAAATTCTCACCCTGCTGACCAAACAGCCTGAGGTTATTCAATTCCCTCCTGGCTGGAAGTCTCCAATGATAGCAATAAGCTGGGTAGAACGGGCATGATGCCAAGGCAAACTGTCCGATAGTCCAGCCTGCACTACCAGCAAAGTAAACTGCAGCGCACCATAGTAACACACCCGAACGCCTTCTGCAAAGTATTTCCAGTGTAGCACCAGGGTCATTTGGCCCATCTAGCCATTGCTGGAGTTTCTGCCCTTTATGAAGCTCCTCCCAATGCCCTCTTCATTTTACCCTGTAAACATGCCCTTCTCCTCATTTCCCCCTTGTGAGTTCTTCCTGCCTCCTGTTAAATCTTTTGATATATATAAAAGAGAAAACAGGTAGGCCATTCAGCCCTTTGATCCTGCTCTGCCACTTACTATTAATGTGGCTGCCCCTGTTCCTGCTTTTGCTCTGTACCCTTTGATCCTCTTAACAATGTTCACCTTGACCAATTTCTTCCTTTGGAGCCACGGATGTCAAAAATATAAAAACAGATCCTTCAGCCCATCATGTTTGCACCAGTCAAAGACAACGAACTAACTGTGCTAGCCCCATTTTCAGACAAGAAAAACAGAAATTGCTAGGAAAATTCAGCAGGTCTGGCAGCATCTGTGGATTGTAAACAGAGTTAATGTTTTGAACTCAAAACATTGATTGATTAGAATAGAGCGGAAGACACGATCTTTCCGGAAATAAAAGGTACTGCAGATGCTGGAGAATCCGAGATAACAAGCATGGGGCTGGATGAACACAGCAGGTCAAGCAGCATCATAGGAGCAGGAAAACTTGACGTTTCGGGCCTAGACCCTTCATCAGAAATGGGGGAGGGGAAGAGGGTTCTGAAGGGTGCAGTTGTTTGTTGCGAACTGAGTGCAGGTGTTCTGCAAAGCGGTCCCCAACAAACAACTGCACCTCCCAGTCGCGAACCATTTCAACTCCCCCTCCCATTCCTCAGATGACATGTCCATCCTGGGCCTCCTGCAATGCCACAGTGATGCCACCCGAAGGCTGCAGGAACAGCAAATCATATTCAGCCTGGGAACCCTGCAGCCCAATGGCATCAATGTGGATTTCACAAGCTTCAAAATCTCCCCTCCCCCAACCGCATCCCAAAACCAGCCCAGCTCATCTCCACCTCCCTAACCTGTTTTTCCTCTCACCTCAAGCCACACCCCCATCTCCTATCTACTAACATCATCCCACCCCCTTGACCTGTCCGTCCTCCCTGGACTGACCTATCTCCTCCCTACCCCTCTACCTACACTCACCTTTACTGGCTCCATCCCCGCCTCTTCGACTTGTCTGCCTCCTCTCCACCTATCCTCTCCTCTATCCATCCTCTATCCGCCTCCCCCTCTCTCCCTATTTATTTCAGAACCCTCTTCCCCTCCCCCATTTCTGATGAAGGGTCTAGGCCCGAAACGTCAAGTTTTCCTGCTCCTATGATGCTGCTTGACCTGCTGTATTCATCCAGCCCCATGCTTGTTATCACGATCTTTACGGACTTCAGTAAGGCATTTGTCAATGTTCCTCATGGTAGACTGGTTAGCAAGGTTAGATCACATGGAATACAGGATGAACTGGCTAGTTGAATGCAGAACAGGCTTGAAGGTTGAAGACGGAGGGTGGTGGTGGAGTGTTACCTGTCAGACTGGAGGCCTGTGACCAACAGTGTGCCACAAGGATCAGTGCTGGGTCCAGTGCTTTTTCGCCATTTATATAAATGCTTTGGATATGAACACAGGAGGTATGGTTAGTAAATTTACAGATGACACCAAAATTGGAGGAACAGTGGACAGTGAAGAATGTTACCTCAGAGTACAACGGGATCTTGATCAGATCGGCCAATGGGCCGAGGAGTGGCAGATGGAGTTTAATTTATATAAATGCAAGGTGCTGCATTACGGAAAGGCAAACCAGGCAGGATTTATATAATTAATGGTAAGGTCCTGCGGAGTGTTACTGAACAAAGAGACCTTGGAGTGCATGTTCAAAGTTCCTTGAAAGTGGAGTCCCAGACAGGATAGTTAAGAAGGTGTTTGGCACGCTTGCCTTTATTGGTCAGTGCATTGAGCATAGGAGTTGGGAGGGCATGTTGCAGCTGTACAGGACGTTGGTTCGGCCACTTTTGGAATACTGTGTGCAGTTCTGGTCTCCCTGCTTTAGGAAGGATGTTGTGAAACTTGAAAGGTTTCAGAAAAGATTTACAAGTTTGTTGCCAGGGTTGGAGAGTTTGAACTATAGGGAGAGGCTGAATAATCTGGGGCTATTTTCCCTGGAGTGTTGAAGGCTGAGGGGTGACCTTATAGAGGTTTATGAAATCGTGAGGGTCATGGAAAGGGTGAATATTCAAGGTCTTTTCCCCGAGGTGGGCGTGACCAATAATGGAGAGCATAGGTTTAAGGTGAGAGGGGGAAAGATTGAAAAGGGACCTAAGGGGCAACATTTTCACACAGAGGGTGGTGCGTTTTTTGAAATGAGCTGCCAGAGGAAGTGATAGAGGCTGGTACATTTAAAAGGCATCTGGATGGGTATATGAATAGGAAGGGTGTAGAGGGATATCAGCCAAATGCTGGCAAAAGGGGCTAGATTTATCTGGGATATCTGGTTGGCAAGGATGAGTTGGACTGAAGGGTCTGTTTCCGTGCTGTACATCTCTATGACTCCATGACACTGTAACTGAAAATCTACAGCCCAGGCAGTATCTACATGACTGCTTGGAGTCAGACTAGCCCATACTCAAGAACTCAGCTGCCAACATGAATGATTATGCCACAACCATCATAGACTTCATCAATAAGTGTGTAGAAGACTGCATGCCAAAGAAGATAAACCAAGTGTTCCCCAAACAGAAACCATGCATGTACTAGAAGAGCCACTCCCTACTGAAGTCTTGGCCTGAGGCATTCAAGTCAGGTGACCTTAACCTCTACAGGAAATATAGGTATGATCTTCACAAAGCCGTCAGGGATGCCAAGAGACAAACTAGACCCCCAGACTGACCACACAAACACAAGTCAACTGTGCCGTGGCTTATAAGATTTAACGGGCGACATAGTGAAATCCAGTCGAATCGCTGACGACAATGCATCCCTCCCTGATGAGCTCAATCCATTTTATGCTCGTTTTGAACAGAAGGTCAGTGAAATGACCAACAGCCTCACGTGTGCTTGTACCCACAGTCACTGCCCACAGACATCAGATCGGCCTTTTTGAGAGTGAACCCACTCACAGCGACTGGCCTGGAAGAATTCCATGACTGTGCATTCAGATCTTGCATGGACCAGCTGGCGGGAGTATTTGCAGGCATCTTTAACCTCTCCTTACTGTAACGTGAGGTTCCCACCTACTTCAAGAAGACCACTATCATTTTGGTGCTAAAGAAAAATCTGGTAATGTGCATTAATGATTACCACACGGTAGCTCTGACATCCATCATTATGAAGTGCTTGGAGAGGTTGGTAATGGCACACACATAATGGCTGCAGTTGCATCTGTCCATGACAGTATCGGTAAGCGTGACCATCGCACAGTCCGTGTGGAGACAAAGTCCCGTCTTCATATTGAGAATAACCTCCGTGGTGTTGTGAGGCATTATCATGTTGCTAAATGGAACAGGCTTCACACAGATTTAGCAACTCAAGACTGTGCATCCATGAGGCGCTGTGGCCCATCAACAGCAGCAGAACTGTACTCCAACACAATCTGTAACCTCATGGCCCGGCATATCTCCCACTCAACCATTACTATCAAGCCAAGGGATCAACCCTGGTTCAACGGAGAGTACATGAGGGCAAGCCAGGAGCAGCACCAGGCATACCTGAAGATGAGGTATCAACCTGGTGAAGCCACCAAACAGGATTACTTGTACGCCAAACAGCGAAAGCAGCAAGTGATAGATAGAGTTAAGTGATCCCACAACCAATGGATCAGATCTAAGCTCTGAAGTCCTGCCACATCCAGTTGTGAATGGTGGTGGACAATTAGACAACTCACTGGAGGAGGATGCTCCACAAACATCCCCATCCTCAATGATGGAAGAGCAGCACATCAGGGCAAAAGATAAGGCTGAAGCATTCGCAGCCATCTTCAGCCAGAAGTGCCGAGTGGATGATCCATCTCAGCCTCCTCCAGTGGTCCCCCGCATCACAGATACCAGTCTTCAGCCAATTCGAATCACTCCACGTGATATCAAGAAACGGTTGGAGACACTGGATACTGCAAAGGCTACCGGCCCTGACAACCTTCCCAGAATGGTGCTCCAGAACTTGCCACTCCCCTAGCCAAGCTGTTCCAGTGCAGTTACAACACTGGCATCTACCCGACAATGTGGAAAATTACCCAGGTATGTCCTGTACACAAAAAGCAGGACAAATCCAACGCGGCCAATCACCGCCCCATCAGTCTCCTCTCGATCATCAGTAAAGTGATGGGAGGTGTCAGTAACAGTGGCATCAAGCAACACTTGCTCAGCAATAACCTGCTCAGTGACGCCCAGTTTGGGTTCCGCCAGGGCCACTCAGCTCCTGACCTCATTACAGCCTTGGTTCAAACATGGACAAAAGAGCTGAATCCCAGAGGGGAGGTGAGAGTGACAGCCCTTGACATCAAGGCTGCATTGGACCAAGTGTGGCATCAAGGAGCCCTGGCAAAACTGAAATCAATGGGTATCAGGGGGATGACAAAGGCAGCAGATATATGGGAACACCACCACCTCCAAGTTCCTCTCCAAGTCACACCATCCTGACTTGGAAATATATTGCTGTTCGTTCACTGTCGCTGGGTCAAAATCCTGGAATTCCCTCCTCAATAGCATTGTGGGTCAACCCACAGAAGGAGGAATGCAGCGGTTCAAGAAGGCAACTCACCGTCACCTTCTCAAGGGCAGTTAGGGATGGACAAGAAATGCCGGGCCCAGCCAGCAACACCCACATCCCACAAATGAATAAAAGAAAACATCAGCTCCAGCCTCCCAGATTGCCTTGACCCACTGTCATTTGCCTACCGTCGCAACAGGTTCATGGCTAATGCCATCTCCCTGGCCCTATGCTCATTCCTGGAACATCTGGATAACAAGGGCACCGATCTCACACTCCTATTTACTGACTTTAACTCCACCTTCAACACCATAATTCCAACAAAACTCATCTCAGACTTGGAGACCTAGGACTCTGCTCCCCACTCTGCAACTGGATCCTCAACTTGCTGACCCAAAGACCTCGATCAGTAAGGATAGGTGACCACACCTCCTCTACAATAATCCTTAATGCCGGTGCCCCGCAATGATGTGTACCAAGCCCCTTACTATACTCATTATACACTCACAACGGGGCGGTGAAATTCAGATCTAACCCCATTTACAAATTTGCTGATGACACCCCCGCAGTTGGTTGGATCTCAAACAATGACGAGACAGAGTACAGGGAAGAGATAGACAGCTTTGTGGTATGGTGTAATGACAGCAATCTCTCCCTCAATATCACCAAAATGAAAGAGCTGGTCATTGACTTCAGGAAGCTGTTATGGACCAGACTAAAGCCCCTCAAAATATATTAAGCAGGCATTTAGCCTAGACCCTAACTTTTTCTTATTTCAAAGGAAAGTGTACTGCATTGCATTCCAGATGCAGCTCAATTGGTCAAACTATTCGACTTTAAGCAAAACACGCTTTTTTTTTAATACCACAGTTAAAATACAAAATAAAAACAAAAGAAAAGAATTAGCTTAACTGTAAGTCTATCGAAACGTTTAACAAAATTACATAAATATTCATTATTACTAATTAACTGTTCCAATATAGTAACATCCATAAACACACGCATGGCAAACGTGACTTCAGTAAAACAGATTGTCTCACATACAATTCTAGCAGCAGGAAGAGAACCCCACAGCTTTTAGCTGCAACATAGACAGGAATAAGAGATTCTGCATCCAACTTCAAGACTCCAGCAACTGCAGAAAGCTAAAACTAAAAATCCTGGTTCTGTGGGAGCTTGATCCCACCCATTCAGGCTGCTTCTATTGTTCCAGCTTTTTTAAAAAAAAAGTCAAGGCCTCACAAATTGTTTCCTCTATTGGCATTGAGCAGACTGCTTGATACCTCTGTCTCAACCTTTCTTCATAAAAAACCCAGGACAAAATACACCTCTTGAAGCCATTGTAATGTCACAAAGTAGAGTGAAGGACACACCACTGTCTGTATCAATGGTGCTAAGGTGGAGGTGAGGTCAAGAGCATCAAATTTCAAGGAGTAAATATGACCAATGAACTATCAACCTATCATCAAGAAAGTACGCCAATGCTTCCACTTCTTCAGAAGACTAAGGAAATTCAGCACGTCCACAATGATTCTTACCAAATTTTTAAAAATACAACATATGGTAACTGCTCTGGCAAGACCACAAGAAACTAATGTTACAAAGTTGTGTAGAGTGTGTGGTTCCTTTAAGAGATAACGTGCTTTTCTAGGCTTAGAGATTTATACAGAAAAAAAGTGTCTGCACGTAGCTGAAGATGTACAGTGGTTCTGAAATAGAAATGTGTATCATTTGGAAACCTTAGGCTTGCTTCGATGTTTTGGCAACCAGCTGGAATCAGCCAATTAATTTAAACCAAGCACTTAGCAAATGAAAGCCAATTGAATTTAAAACTGATGGTCTTGACAACTTGGACCAATGCTATTCTAAGAAGATTGATATGTCATCCAAGGTAGATAAGGAGAGGGTTTTTGAAGATCAGTGTGAGAACAAACTGCCATCTGAGAAATAGGCACCTAGCTCTTACAAGAAATTGCTAAGTTCTCCAAGAAAGTACCATTTTATCCATAAAAGGTACCACGGCACTTCCAACTAAGAGTCTTCATAGAGAAAACATCTCTGACAGCAGGATCAGAGGAAGAAAGACGTTTCTGACTTGGGAACAGCAGAAGAAAGGCTTTTATGATTTAGAGAGATAGTGGCAAATACACAGCCATCTGGAAGACACATTCTGTGTGGACCTTGAGAGATTAAGTTTTAATGTTCTTTTCTTACTACTTGGGTAATATAAGTGGGACTCGTGTTTATTGAAATAGCACACCACTAGAACTTTAGAGATAACAAGCATGGGGCTGGATGAAACTTTGTTTAGTTAGGGAATAGTTAGGAGTTGGGAGGGGGGTTAACTTGTTTGGTTTGTTAGTAGTTCTGTTAATTTGTTCACTGTTAGGGTTAAACAGGGATTTTCTTTCACTTAACCTCTCCTTCTCCGTAATACTACAGAGAGCCAGCTTTTCCTTCCATTGACTCTGTCTGCACTTCCCACAGCCTTGGGAAAGCAGCCAACGTAATTAAACACCCTTCCCACCCTGGTTAAACCAACCCTACTCCATCAGGCAGAAGATGCACAAGTTTGAATGCACATTTGAGAACAGCTTCTTCCCCCCTGTTATCAGACTTATGAACAGGCCTCTCATATATTGATTGCTCATTGCGCCTTTAGGGTAGCTCAGTGGTTAGCACCACTGCTTCGCAGCACTAAGGGCTTGGGTCCGATTCCAGCCTCTGGCAACTGTATGTGAATGTGGAGTTTGCACATTCTCCCTGTATCTGTGTGATGTTTCTTCCCGGAGTCCGAAGATGTGCATGTTAGGTGGATTGGCTGTAAAAATTGCCCTTAGTGCCTAGGCTAGGTGGGTTAGCTGCAGGGTTATGGGGACAGGGTGGATGGAACCCTCTTTGGAGGGTTGTTGGGGGCTGAATGGCCAGCTCCTACACTGTAAGGATTCTAAAATTCTCTGTATTCTGTTCTATTACCTTGATGTACTTATGAAAGGTATGATTTGTCTGGGTAGCACGCAAAATAATACTTTTCACTGTACCTTGTTATATGACACTAATAAAGAAAATCAAATCATCCTGGTAAATTTACTCTTCACTCTTTCCCGTGAAATCACATCCCTCCTATAATGTGGATTCCCCAACTGTGGCCTAACCAACATTTTATACAGTTCCAGCATAACCTCCCCGCTCTTCAACTCTATGCTCGGCTAAGAAAGGCAAGTATCCTACACATGTTATACATCTGTCCTGGTAACTTAAGGACTGGTGGGCATGTACACAATGGCCCCTCCGATTCTCGTTACTTTCCAGGATACTACTGTTCATCATGTATTCCATTGCCTTGTTTGTCCCGGCTAAGTGCATCCCCTCATAATCAGCTGTTGAATTCCACTTGCCACTGATCAGCCCATCCGACCAGTTAATCTACAGCCTCCGGTAATCAAGGTTATCCTCCTTACCATCCCACCCTTTTTCTTTGTCATCTGCAAACTTTCTGATCAAACCTCCTACATTTGAGGATAAATCATTTAGACCATAAGGTACAGGAGCAGAATTGGGCCATTGGTCCATTGAGTCTCGTATCTGGTTGATGTATTTCTCAACCCCGTTCTCCTGCTTTCTCCCTGTAACCCCCTTAATAATGAAGAACCTATTTCTCTCTGTATTAGACTGCAATAGAATCAAAGATGGTAGCAGAGTTGGATGCTTCAGCCAGAGCTTGTCCGCTCCGAGCGTTTCTTCTTTTTAAATGTTTTTTGTGTTTCTGTTCTGTCTTCTCTTTTCTTACTTCTTTCTGCTCGACCTCAGACTCCCTGCCTCAGCCTGGCCTCGGACACCTGGCCTCAGATACCCAGCATGAACTCCAGGCCTCAGGTACCCAGCATGAACTCCTGGCCTCAGATACCCAGCATGAACTCCAGGCCTCAGATACCCAGCATGAACTCCAGGCCTCAGATACCCAGCATGAACTCCAGGCCTCAGGTACCCAGCATGAACTCCTGGCCTCATTGCAGACCTGGTGAACATCCCCTTGGCCTGGCGTGGTGGTCTCCCTCCTGGACTGGCGAGACTCCTCCTGGACCAGCGTGGCAGTATTTTGATCTGGTGTGGTGGTCTCTCGGCCTAGCATGGTGGTCTTTTGGCGGTATGTGCTGGTTCCTCGGCCTGGCGTGGAGGTCTTTTGCCCAGCATGGCCTCAGTGTTGACTTCCAGTCTGGAGGGGATTCCACAGTGGTCTCCCAGCCTTGAGAATCTTGAGGTGAAGCCTGGCACAGTCTGGAGCCAAGGCCTGATGCAGACTGAAGGCTAGCAGCTAGAGTGGACTGAGTTGGAAGGGCTTTTGTTCTGAACTTTTAAATCTCTCTATTTTCTAATTTATTCCTACAATCTGCAATACTGGGCTTATTATTTCTCTACTTTCTAATTTTTTTTTCCAAAGAAATTGTACTGAAGAATCTGTGCTTTTTTTTTCTATATTCATTCAGAGGATGAGGGCGTCGCTGGCCAGGCAGCATTTATTGCCCATCCCTAATTGCCCAGAGGGCAGCTAAGAGTCAACCATGTTGCTGTCACATGTTGGCCAGACCAGGTAAGGATGGCAGTTTCCCTCTCTAAAGGACATTAATGAACCAGTCGGGTTTTCCCCTTAACAATCGACAATGGATTCATGGTCATCATTCGACTCTTAATTCCAGATATTCATTGAATTTAAATTCCATCATTTGCCGTGGCAGGATTTGAACATGGGCCCCCAGAACATTATCACTAGGCCATCGCCTCCCCTATGTACCTAAAATGACAACTTGTAAACTTTTCACTGTAACATCCGAGTACGTGACATTAAAGCTAATTCAGTTCTTAAATATGCTCAATGACTTGGCCTCCGCAGCCCTCTGTAGCAATGAATTCCATAGATTCATCACCCTCTGGCTGAAGAAACGCCTCCTCATTTCATTTCTAAAGGGTCGTCCCTTCACTCTGAGGCTGTGCCCTTGGGTCCTTGTCTCTCCTATTAGTGGAAACATCTTCTCCATGTCTTATCTACCCAGACCGCTCAGTATTCTGTAAATTTCATTGAGATCCCTCCCTCTACTTCTAAACTCCATTGAGTACAGACCCAGGGTCCTCAGCCGCTCCTCATATGACAAGCCCTTCATCCCCGGGATTGTTCTTGTAAACCTCCTCTGGACCCCCTCTGATGCCAGTACATCCTTCCTTAGATACAGAGCCTAAAACTGCTGATCAAGTTCCAAATGCAGTCTGACCAGAGCCTTTAGCAGTCTCAGCATTACATCTCTGCTCTTGCATTCTAACTCTCTTGAAATGAATTCTAACATTACATTTGTTTTTCTATCTACAACTGAACCTGCATGTTAACCTTAAGAGAATCCTGAACTAGGACTCCCAAGTCCTTTTATGATTGCCTCTTGCCTCAAGAGTGGAACAATCCCTCTTCCGCAGCTACACTGGCCCTAAACCCCACCTCTTCCTCCGTTACATTGATGACTGCATCGGTGCCGCGTCGTGCTCCCACGAGGAGCTCAAACAGTTCATCCACTTCACCAACATCTTCCACCCCAACCTTAAGTTCGCCTGGACCATCTCTGATACCTCTCTCTCCTTCCTCGACCTCTCTATCTCCATCTCCGGTAACCACCTGGAAACTTTCCATCTTCTCTCCAACTATCTTCTCCACTATCCACCTTCTATTATCGCCACCCCGTCTCTATTTATTTCAGAGCCCCCTTCCCCTCCCCCATTTCTGAAGAACGGTCCAGACCCAAAACATCAGCCTTCCTGCTCCTCTAATGCTGCCTGGCCAGCTGTGTTCATCCAGCTCCACACCTTTGTGATCCCTTTATGATTCAGATTTCTGAAGCCTTTCCCCATTTGGAAAATAGTCTGTATCTCTATTCCTCTGACCAAAGTGCATGGTCTCATGGTTGTAATGGACTCTAACATCTTACCAACTACCGAGGTCAGGCTAACTGATCTTTAATTTCCTGTCTTTTGCCATCCTCTCCCTTTTTAAACGGCAGGGGGTTGGGGGGGGGGGGGGAGCGGGGTTACATTAGCCATTTTCCAGTCCTCTGGGACCCTGCTTAGCTCCAGTGATTCCTGAAAGATCACCACGAATGCCTGTACAATCTCCTCAGCTACCTCCTTCAGAACTCTGGGGTGTAGTCCATCTGGGTCTGGCTGATTTATCTACCTTCAGATCTTTCATCGTTAGTGATTAGGGGCCTCTACACTCACCTCTGTCCCCTGACTGTCTTGAAGTTGTGGTGTGCTACTGGTGAACACTGATGAGAAGTAACTATTCAAGTCAACCAATTAAGAAGGGAGAGAGGCAGAAGACAGGAAATTATGAGCCAGTTTGCCTGACTTCGATCACTGGTAAGATTTTAGAGTCTATTGTTAAGGGTGAGATGGTGGAGCACTCGGAAGTGTTTGGTAACATAAGGCTGTGTCAGCACAGCTTCATCAAAGGGAGGTCATGTCTGATAAATCTGTTCGAATTCTTTGAGGAGGTAACGAACAAGTTAGACAAAGGAGAGCCAGTGGACCTGATCTATTTGGATTTCCAGAAGGCCTTTGACAAGATGCCTCACAGGAGGTTGCTAAATAAGAGCACATGGTGTTAGAGGCAAAGTACTGGAGGCACAGATAAAGGATTGGCTGACTGGCAGAAGGCAGATAAAGGGATCTTTCTCAGGATGGTATCTGGGTGACTTGTGGAGTTCTGCAGGGACCACGATTATTCACATTATACATTAACCATTTGGACGAAGGAACTGAGGGCATTGTCGCTAGGTTTGCAGATGACACAAAGACAGTTAGCATTGAGGAAGCGGGGAGGCAATAGGACAGGCTGGGAGATGGAATACAATGCAGCAGACTGTGAGATTATGCACATTGGTGGGAACAATAGCAGCACAGATTATTTCTAAATGGGGAAAGGCTTCAGAAATCTGAAGCACAAAGGGACTCAGGAGTCCTGGTTCAGGATTCTCTTGAAATCAACATGCAGGCTCAGTTGCAGCGAAGAAGACAGATGCAATGTCAGCATTCATTTCAAGAGGGATAGAAAACATGACTACAGATGTAATGCTGAGGTTATATAAGGCTCTGGTCAGACTACATTTGGAACTTGGTCAGCAGTTATAGGCCCTGTATCTAAGGAGGGGGTCCAGAGGAGGTTTATAAGAATGATTTTGGGGATGAACGACTTATCATATGAGGAGCAGTTGGGGACTCTCAGTCTGTGCTCGACGGTGTTTCAAGGAATTGGTGTTGGGGGGAGGATGTGAGTGAAACTTACTTAATACTGAGATGCCTGGACAGAGTGAACGTGGAGAAGATGTTTTCACTCGCAGGAGAGACTAGGACCTGAGGGCACAGCCTCAGAGTGAAGGGACGACCCTTTGGAACTGAGATGAGGAGGAATTTCTTCAGCCAGAGGGTGTGAATCTGTGGAAAGCTGTGGAGGCCAAATAACAGAGTGTGGTTAAGACAGATAGATAGGTTCTTGATTAGTAAGGGGATCAAGGGTTACGGGGAAAAGGCAGGAGAATGAGGCTAAGAAACATATCAGCCATGATCAAATGAGGGAGCAGGCTTGTTGGACTGAAAGGGTTAATCATGCTCCGAGAAGCGTATGGTCTAATGGACAGTTCCTCTTCCATTTCTTTGCTCCCCATTACTAATTTTGCAGCCTCACTTTCCAGCTGTCCAATGTCCACTCTTGCCTCCCTCTTAATGGTTATAACATCGAAAATAAACTGTTCCCATCTCCTTTTCAATTACCGAATAGATTAACGTCATATTTCATCGTCTCCTTTTCCTCAGTTGATCTCTGATGGTTTTTAAAGGCTTCGCAATAACCTTCACCATGTTCCGTGTCTTCCCTATGGCTACTACACTGTTACTGGTTCCTCTTGTCAGCCACCGTCAGTTCGTCCTCACGAAACCCCACGACACCCCGACCAACACCCAACACCCACCCACCACCCAACACACACCCCCACCACCCAACACCCACCCACCACCCAACACACACCCCCACCACCCAACACCCACCCACCACCCAACACACACCCCCAACACCACCCAACACACACCCACCACCCAACACGCACCCCCAACACCACCCA
>JAHRHZ010000214.1:615543-630470 GCA_024137785.1 Ginglymostoma cirratum | reverse complement strand
TGATGCTGCTTGACCTGCTGTGTTCATCCAGCCCCATGCTTGTTATCTCGGATTCTCCAGCATCTGCAGTACCTTCTATCTCTGATACAACTTCATCTGGTCATTTCTTTTACAGTGAAAACACTTCAAGTTTTATACCTCTCTTTCCACCTCATGGGTTTCTTTTTACCCTGTAGTAAACTATCTATACTATCTTCAATGTGATCTTCTTTTCCCTTACCACCTGAGGATTTGTCTTTTCTTCGATTGCTCTCCCTCACAGATTGTAATTGATGTTGGAAACCAAAATTCAATTTATGAACTAACTCATAATCACTTGCCATTTCAGCTGCTAATCTTTCAGTTTTACCTCTCTGCTCTTCCACATGAGATCTCACTACTTCACGAAGTGGATTTTTGAAATCCTCAAAAATAATCGTCCATCTAACAGTATCATATGCTTGATCTATTTTCAATGCCCTCATCCACCCATCAAAGTTATTTTGTTTGATCCTTTTAAACTCTACCTACATTTATTCAGGTTCCAGCTTTAGATTTCTAAAACATTGTCTGTAGGCTTCTAGCACTAGTTCACATGCACTTAAAATGGCTTTTTTCACCTCATCATTCTCCCCAGATACCTCCTTTGAGAGTGATGCAAACACCTCACTAGTTCTACCTACCAATTTTGTTTGAATCAATAATACTCAATGGCCAGTGGCCAATTCATTTGTTTAGCCACTTTCTCAAATGAAATGAAAAAGGCTTCTATATCCTTCTCATTGAATCTAGGCATTGTTTAGACATATTTAAACAGATCGCCACCAGGCTTGTGGCTGCAATGGTGTTTCTCATTAGTGTCCTCATCACTCCTCCCAAATTTTATCTTTGCCTCTGCCATTTTAATTTGACTTCCACTTTTCAGTTCCAACTTCCAAAGTTCAAAAGTTTTCTCTTTCTCCCTTTCTTCTCTCTCTTTATCCCTTTCTTCGTGCGCTCTCCCCCCCTTTCTTCTCTGTCTCGTTATCCCTTTCTTCTGCATTTATTCATAACTCAGTGTTTCATTTCCTTCCCATACTCAACCTGTTTCATTTGCAATTGAATTTTAGCCATTTCCAATGAGTCCAATTGTATTTTTGGTGATTGTAAATGCTGACCTTTCACTGCAGTTGCCAATCCTTTCCTCAAAGGCAACTACACATTCAGCTTCTCTGCTGATTCTGAAAGTTTTGCATTGCTCACCTTCTGCAAACCACCCATGTGACTTCTTCCACACCCAGGAAACTCTTAACTTGATTTGATTGGATTTGATTTATTATTCTCGTATGTACTGAGAAACTGTCAAAAGTATAGCTTTTCGTGCTAGCCAGACAAATCATTCTTGGCCTAAATACATCAGGGTAACAGAACAGAATGCAGAACATAGTCTTACAGTCACAGAGAAGGTGCAGGAAAAGATCAACTCTAATAGATGAGATCTCCTTTCCTAAGTATAAGAACTCTTGACCTCTTAAAAAGCCATTATTACATGAGGCTTATTCAATTTAAATCAACAGAATGAAACACCTGAAAAGAGAACACCAACAATCAGCCCTCACTGTCTTTGAATCCAAAGACTCTAAACCCTACCAGCAAGAACCCTGAAATGTGTTATGGACCAGATCAAACCCCCTCAAAATATATCAAGGAGGTTGACGAGGCCCTAATGTTTATCTTATTTAAAGGCAAGTGTAAGTTGCTGTGTTCCACATGTGATTCAACTGGTAAAACTACTAGGCTTTAACAAAGACGCATTTTATCCTTACACTACGGTTAACATACAGACAAAAAAGAAATATTAGCAAAGGATTATCTCTATTAAAATACTTAATACCACTAATATACTATTTAGTTACTGCTCATCAATTGTTCCAAAATATCAGCATCCCATAAACACGCGCTTGGCAAAGGCAAATTCAGCAAAACCGATTTCCCTCACTTGCTATCTCCTCCAGTCCAGGACAAGGGAAAAACTGCAAGAATGCATCTTGCAACAGAAGGAGAACTCAGCCTTTTTGCTGCAGCAGACAGACAGAGCCGTACCTAGCAGCTTCAACTCAATAAAAAAGAACCAATTTCGACAACTGAAAGTAAAACTAAAACTAAAACCCTACGTCAGTGTGAGTCTGACTCCACCCACTCATTTTCTTTTATCTAATTCAAAGAAGAAAGCCAAAGCTATTTACCCTGCTTTCCATGAAACAGACATCTCTGTCCCAGGTTTGCAACGCATCTCCAGGAGCCAGAGCAGAACAAACCTCTCTTCAAGGCACATAGCATTACACACTTGGTAATCAAAAATTTATCGACCCCCGCCTTCAAAATAATTACACCCGCACTGCAAAGAAAAAAGGGCAGCTTTGACTTTTAATCTCTTGAGTAGCAAAATGAAACTAATTTAATTGCAGTATTTTGGATGATTAATATAAATCATGCTGTAAGCTTTGATCCCCACTTTCCCTGTTCTGTCAGGTTTGCTCTCAAAATCAATAATCCAGGGCTGTCTTAGAAATATGATAAATGCTTCATTTTTTTCCCATATTGGCTAATCCAACAAATTCAGCGTTTCTACGCACAATGACAGGAAGGGTAGGGCTAGAAGTTGGTCATAGGTTACAGAGACATAGATGTGGTGATCAGATGGGCAGAGCAGTGGCAGCTGGCATTTAACCTTGATAAGTGTGAGGTGATGTGCTTTGGAAGAAGAAGCAAGACAAGGGAGTATCTAATGAATGGCAAGACACTGGGTAGTTTTGAAGAACAGAGGAATCTTGGGGTAATTATTCACAGATTCCTGAAGTCAGCAAAGCACTTGAATGGGGTAGTTAAGGAAGCATATGTTTCATCAATCATGGCATAGAGTATAAGAGCACGGAGATAATGCTGGAGCTGTACACAGCATTGGTCAGGCCACAGTTGCAGTTCTGGACACATCAGGATGTGATAGCAGTGGAGGAGATACAGAGGAGGGTCACCACAATGTTGCCTGGGATGGAGAAATTGAGCTATAAGGAGACACTAGACAGGCTTGAATTGTTTTCTTCACAGCAGAGGAAACTGAGGGGGTACATGATTAACGTATATAATCTTATGAGGGGGGTAGACAGGGTGAATAGAGAGCATCTATTCACCTTGGTTGAGAGGGGAATCATGAGAGGAAATAGTTTTAGGGTGTTATAGATCAGGCCAAGCCTCCTCAAAATATATTAAGAGGATAGCCTAGACTCTAACTATTCTTATTTTAATGGCAAGTGTCAGGAATTGCATTCCAGATGCAATTCCATTGGTCAAACCATCAGTCTTGAAGCAAAACACCCTTTATTCATACAGTATAGGTAAAATACAACAAATGAAAGAAGGAATTGAAATAACTGAACTCGACTAGTAAACTTAACAGAACAATAGATTATTTAACCACTAATAGTAACTCTTCCAGTATAATTAGTCTGATCCATAACACCCTAAAACTATCCCCTCTCATGACTCCCCTCTCAACCAAGGTGAATAGGTGCTCTCTATTCACCCTGTTCACCCCCCTCATAAGCTTATACACTTCAATCAGGTATCCCCTCAGTTTTCTCTGCCATGAAAAAAACAATTCAAGCCTGTCTAGTGTCTCCCTATAGCTCAATTTCTCCATCCCAGGCAATATCGTGGTGACACTCCTCTGTATCTCCTCCAATGCTATCACATCCCATAAACACAGCCTTGGCAAATGCAAATTCAGTAACGTAGTTTGTTTTATATGCAATTCTCCAATCCAGGAGGAAAAGCATCAAGAAAAAAATATTCTGAGAGAGGGAGAGAGAGAGTAGATGGGAGTGATGTCCTGCAGCTTGCAATTCCAGCTTCAAGAATCCAGAATGGCCACTGAAAAACTAAAACTCCAAATCCTGGCTCTGTGGCTGCTTCAATTGTTCCAAACTTAGAAAAGAAAACCCAAGGCCTCACAAGCTGTTTACCTTATTGGATTCAAATAGACAGCTCTGCATATCTGTCTTAAAGTCTTTCTTTATATAAAAAAGACAAAATGCACCTTTTAAAGCCATTGTATTTTTACACCTCCTCCTGAAAAGAAACGAGCCATCAATAGATAAAAGTGGCTTAATTTTGAAAAACCTTTAGCATTACATTATAAGTAAACAATACACATACACTACATTGACCCGATACATGCAAACATTCACTACTGCAGTCCGTTTCAGTACATTTTTTTCTCATCACCGAACAACTCCATCTTCCTTCATCGAAGATGTGAAAATACATTGACAATTATTTTCTTTCATCCTGCTATGTGCATAATTTTCAAATTGAATGGCTGCAACAATAAACCCCATGTAAATCGTCTGGAATTTTTGCACCTGAATTTCTCCAAAATCTTTAAGGAGTTATGATCAGTAAATACTATCGTCTCATTACTGGAAACATAAGTTTTGAAATGTTGCAACACTAGCACCAAGCTCATTTGTGGAATATTTTTGTTGATGTTTATTCAATTTTCTGGAAAACACCCAATAAGTCTTTCTATCCTCCCATCGCCTTCTTGCAAGATTGCAACACTGACACCCATATCAACACCTTGAATGGCATTGCGTAATTAGGTGTGGCTAACACTGGGGCAGAGGTTACCACAGCTTTCAGGCTATCAAATGCCTTCTATCATTTCTCCATCCATGAATTTTTTTGCACTCCTTCTACAAGTTAGTCATTGGAGCAGTATGTTGCTAAAATTCAGTTTCACCTGATGGCATGTGTCAGTTAGCTCAGTTCGTTGGATGGCTGATTTGCAATGCAGTGTGTCCCTGCTCATTTTAGATTTTTGCAAGGGAGCAGACATTCGGTCATGATCCCTTGAAATCTTCTTTGTTTCAATAACATCATTCCAGGAAGGATGTGGTTACACAAGAAAGAGTGCAAAGGAGGAATACCAGGCTCTTGCCTGGGCTGAAGTTTTTGAACAGTGAGGAAAGATGGGATAGGCTGGGACAATATAGTGTGGAGCTAGAGGAACACAGCAGACCAGGCAACATCGGAGGAGCGGGAAAGTTGACATTTCAGATTGGGACCCTTCTTCAGATTTTCTGGGCTGAAAGCTGGAAAAGGGAGTTTCGTTGCAGGCAGATCTTTGGTGACTGGCATGCACACAATGGGCTGAACAGCCTCCTTCTGTGCTCTAAATGAGTGCAATGAATCACTGGAATGATGCCACAACATTTAGACCTCCTTTCAATTTCTGTTCAAGGGTTACTCCTCATCTCTGTTTCTCTTTTCAGCCAATTTGCAAAACAAAACTTCTGACCTTTTGTGGTCTTTCAAAAAAATATGTTCACCTACTATATAATATCCTTCGCTCTGTAGAATTGCGTCTGAGTGCAGGCGAGTGCCTGAAAGTGTTAGTTCAATGACTGTGATTAATACAAATCCCCACTGAGTCATCATTGATACAGGAGACTGTTCCCAGTATAATATGTACGAGGAATCATCTCTGGCTGCCAGTGGAATCCTTGTTTCTCCTTCAAAGTGTTGAGAGGACCGACAAAAAATGCTGGAATTGTACAGAACATCAGGTTCGAGCCAAAGTGAGAAATCGGGCTGGTCCTTGCTTGCTCTGCTCAGGATACAGTTTGTTTTTCGGGATATACAGAAACTGTACTATCCCATCCTGGCAGCTTTTGGTGGTCCTTGTAAGTTACTGTTTCCAGATTTTATGTTTGTAACACATTTTAATGCTACGATCGCTGCTTCCATTTACTATCCATCAGCCAAAAGCCTATTTTACCTGTCAACTCACTGTATCATGTTGCAAATTGTGACAGATCTCTTTATTTGGATAGCAGTTGATTTCACTTGTTATCTAGTTGTATGGGGAGAGACTGGATTAGTTTACTGGGGTTTAGAAGAATGACGGGGAAACTCAGAGAAATCTACAAAATTCAAACTAAATGAGACAGGGAAAAGGCAGGAAAGATGTTCCCAATGACCTGGGAATCCAGAACCAGGGGTCACTGTCTAAGATTCAAATCCCCACCTGGAAAAAAGATGAATCTGAGCAGATTGTTTTTTTTAAAAAAATAGCTATAAGAAGTATTTAGACATTCACTTACTTTGTTGAAGCCAGTGGGCTAACAGCTAGAAAACAGAGTTTAGTTGCAGGCAGATCTCTGGTGACTGGCATGCACACAATGGGCTGAACATGTCTATGAGTGCATTGCATCACATTAATGATGCTACAATATTTAGACCATCTTTCAATTTCTGTTCACGGATTATTCTTTGCCTCTGTTTCTCTCTTCAGTCGATTTGCAAAACAAAACTTCTTACATTTTGTGGTTTTAGAATAATGTTTTCTTTGTGTATAATATTCTTTGCAACATAGAAATGTGCCTGAGTGCAAGCAAGTAGCTGAATGTGTTTGTTCAATGACTGTGTTTAATCTTAATCCCTGAGGGGCCATGATTAACACAGGAGAGGATTCCCAGTATAATCTGCAGAGGACTCACAGGGTCAGCAATTTAGGGCTGAGATGAGGAGAAATGTCTTGACTCAGAGATTGTTGAGTTTGTGGAATTTTCTGCCCCTGAAGGCAGTTGAGATCAGCACACTGAATATCTCCAAGAAGAAGTTAACTAAATTTCCTAGGGTTAAAGGTGTCAAACGATTTGGGAACGAGGTGGACTCAATTAGATGATAAACTGTGATCAGATTGAATGGAGGAGCAAGTTTGAAGGGCAGAATGGCTTTCTCCTACTCCAATTTTCTATGATTCTACGTTATTTCCAAGTTCAAAGTTAGCTAGTTCAAAGTTCCAAGATTGCCTGCATAAACTTTGTCCTACATTGTTTAAATATGATTGATGTTCAACCTTCTTTAATTCCATTTTTGACTTCCACCAGGTATATTACATTGTTTCATGATTGAAAATTTTCCACCTTTTGTCAGCATGACGATAGCACAATTGTTTATTCAGTTTATTGCTGTCATTTTCATATTTCTATTTGCTGTAGTGCAGCCTTTTTAAGGTTGTTAACTTTTTATCATCCATAAAGTCATGAGCATTGCTTCATGATGAACATCATGAGTTAAATGTTTTCGTTGGAGAGTCTTTAAGCACTTACCATGCATTAGAACAATGACCTGAAGGACAATAATTCAGTCTGCTAAGTTCCTGTGTGATGAGGACCCATTTCAGATTACAAATGATTGTCACTCTTTGATAAAAAGGCAGGTCTAATCATTTATCTCAGTCTTACCTTGTGTTTGCATCACTATTTCTCGGAGCTACATTACATGTGCAGACAGTAAAATTGTATTTTATCATTTAGATAATGATGAAAATACATTATTTGTATGACTGTGCCCTCATTTCTTACTTTATTCTTTCATAAGAAAATAACGAGAGGTGCGAGCAGTGTAGGCTACTGGGATATTAGCACCTATTCCACAGTCACTAAGATCATCATTTGTTTGATGTGGAACTGATCCCATTTTCCTGCCTGGCGTCATATCACTTATTCATTAAAAGTTCTTTTTTACCCAGTCTACAATATATTGCCTGACCCAGGTTTCGCAATTTGCTGGAGAGAGAAGTCGAAACACACGAAAAAAAAAATGTCCTTGTCTACATCTGGAATGGAGGCCTCTTATTTTGTAGCTTTTCCCCTTTATACAAAAGTGTATCACAAGGGTATCGATTT
Organism: Ginglymostoma cirratum; assembly: GCA_024137785.1. Lineage (NCBI taxonomy): Eukaryota > Metazoa > Chordata > Chondrichthyes > Orectolobiformes > Ginglymostomatidae > Ginglymostoma > Ginglymostoma cirratum. The sequence continues at coordinate 622,758 of JAHRHZ010000214.1, read as the reverse complement.
AAGGAAAATAGTGGGACGTTTAGAGAGGATTTAAAGATGGACATTTCACTGGTTGGAGGTGAGTATTTGGAACTTACCACCTGAAAGGGTGGTGGAAGGAACCCTGAAGACATTTAAGAAGTATTTTGATGAACCATTGAAATGCAAGGCTATGGGGACAAAGTAGAAAAGTAGGATCAGAGTAGCTAAGTGTTTGTTGATGGGCACAGATATGATGAACAAACAAAGAACAAAGAAAATTACAGCGCAGGAACCGGCCTTTCGGCCCTCCAAGCCTGCGCCAATCCAGATCGTCTAACTAAACTTGTCACCTATTTTCCAAGGATCTGTATCCCTCTGTTCCCTGCCCATTCATGTATCTGTCCAGAGTTGAAGGGCTGTAATACCCTATAAAGCTATGACTTGAAGCTTGACCACCTTATTATCATTTTTTTTTTCAAGACAGCCAACATTCTCCCAGCATCTATTCTGTCAAACTCCCTGAAAATCTTGCATGTTTCAACAAGATGACCTTTCATGTTCCTAATCTCCAATGGGTGCAGGCCCAAACTGCTCAACCTTTGATACTAAGATAAACATCTTCATCTCAGGAATCAGCCAAGGGAGCCTTCTCTCAACGCCACCAATTTAACTTTGTGTCTCATTCATGTTGGTGAACACTGCAGGCAATATTCTGAATGCAGACATCCCAATGCTCTGTGCAGTTGAAGCAATCCGTCCCTCCAATCCAATGCCATCCCCTTTGCAATAAAGGCCAGCATTCCATTTGCCAAACTGATTTCTTGGCACACATATTAACTGACCTGTTGTGATACATGGACAAGGTCGCTCTGTGCCACAGTATTTTGCTCCCTCACAATTTCAATATTGCTGTGAATGTCTATTCTTGTCATGAAAGTAAACAGACTCATATTTCCCCATGTTATACTCCAAATTGTTGCCCACTCACTGAACCTTTTTTCCATTTTTGCGAGCCCTTCTCAATTTGCTTTTGCAAAACTGATTCACATCATCTGCAAGCTTGATAACAATACTCAGTCCCTTCATTAAAGTCATTAACATAGATTGTAAATGCTTGCGATCCCAGTTCTGATCTCTAGCATCATTATAGTAGTTACAGTTTCCACCCAGAACATGAGAGTTATCCCAACCTATTCTGTGCCGAGTAGCCAACCCTCTATCCGTGCCGATAGGTGATCACCAAAACCATCTGCTATTATCCTGTATACTGGGGCTTCCTGGGATACAAATGTGTTCCATTCCTGAGTACATCTGTTCAATAATTTGTACACAATCAGAACGCAATATAGTTAGCATAAAAATCCATTCAAAAAAACAAGTGAATGTTTACGAATGCTGATCATGGGGGGATTCAGTGATGGTAACAGCTTTAAATGCCAAAGGGTAAAATTTAATATTAATGCAGGATCTTATTCATTAGTACAGGCATTTACAACTCAAATGTTCTTCAACTGGGGACACCTGTAGTAATTATTAGTGTGTAACCTTATTGAATGATTTTTGGAAAACCAAACACATTACATTTACCAGTGTAAAAACAAAAAATGCTGAAGAAACTCAGCAAGTTTAGCAGTATCTGTGGAGAGAGAAACGGAGTTAACATGTGAGACCAATATCACTCTTCCTCAGATCATCTATTGGTTTCCCTTTATACATTTTGTGTCTTACATCCTCAAAGAATGCAAATATATTTATCAAGCACACCTTCCTGGGAACATCGCAATGTATGGTCACATTCTTTTTATTCTCTCATGGGATGTGGGTATCTCTGGTTGGCCAGCATTTGTTGCCTAACCCTAGTTTCGCCTTGAGGGGAACTCGTGGGAATCATGTTCCCATGTACCTGCTGCCCTAGTCTTTCTAGATGGAAGTGGTCTTAGATTTAGAAGTTTCAGTCTAAGGATCATTGGTACATTCTTGCAGTGCATCAGGTAAATGGGGCACCCGACTACAACTACTGAGCATCAGTGGTAGAGGGATTGAATGTTTATGGATGTGATGCCAGTCAAGTGGCTGCTTTGTCCTGAATGATGTTAAGCTTCGTGAGTGTTTTTGGAGCTAAACTCATGCATGCAAGCGAGAAATATTCCATCACACTCCTGACCTGTATCTTGTAGATGATGGACAGGCTCTGGGGAGTTAAGAGCTGAGTTAGTTGCTGCAGTAATCTTACCCTCTGAAGTGGTCTTGTAGTCACTGTATTGACATGGGTCACTTTCTAGACAATGGTAACCTCCAGAATGCTGATCATGGGGGGATTCACTGATGGTAACAGCTTTAAATGCCAAAGGGTAAAATTCGCTCCTATCAGAGATGGTCATTGACTGGCATTTATTAATGCCATTTTTCAGTTCAAGCCTGGATATTGTCCAGTTCTCCCTGCATTTGGACATGGACTGCTTCAGTGACTGAAGAGTCGTGAATGGTTCTGAACATTGTGCAATCATTGACGTTAGTGAAATACTTCTGATGTGACAATGTTGTTGCACTCCAGATACCTTTTGATAAAATAATGTTGGCAGCATAATTTCACAGTTTGTACGAAAATATTGAAACATTACAGTTTCAACATGCAACAGTTATAGGAGGCAATGAGTTATGAAGTGCTCATACTTATGAACATGATTTCATACAGGGCTGTAACTTTATAGACCCAATACACAAACATCTCCTGTAGTTACCAATAGCTCCTTTATATTGTCGTGCATTGTGCTCAGAATTGCACGGAGATTGACTTTGAACCCATTCACAACCCCAGGGGCTGCCTGTAATGTTTGTATTTTCCATACTGGCGTTGAACAAGGACGTACATTAGGAGCAGGAGTAGACCTGTTGGCCCATTCAATAAAATATTCTTGCAGCTTCAAATCCCCATTCCTGTTGACCCTCAACAACTGGTAGAAATGAAAGAACATTAAGAACATTTCTTTACGATGTTATTGACCATGGCTTGACAGCAGTCTTTGACATAACCTGGGCTAGCATTAGCAAAGTAATAGTCTTGCCCAATCACAATTATTAATAGTCCATTTATTATTTGCTTTTGCAGGATCCCCAAATCACTATGTTGTCACTGCTAATCTTCAACTAAACTCACCCTTTCATTTCAGTCTTTGTCTTAATTCATCTGGGTCTCTTTTGTCTTCTTTGATGAAGAGAAGTCAAAACGGCTGGTGTTGTCCCCCTTGGAATAGGAAGGGTTGGCATGAAGTTAACCGCCACTGAAAATGATGAAGACCCCTGACAGAGAGAATATCGAGAAACTGTCCCCATGGCCAGGATTGTTAACAATGAAATGACACAGATCATGGTAATTGACTAAGCTTCCACTGGAGGGATGACTTATATTGAATGATTATGAGAATGCTTAAAGTCTGATGACACTACGACTTTAAGGGGTGTATATTATGAAGAAGAGTTGAGACAGAGGTGCCAAGCTATTTGCTCAAAGCCAATAAAAGAAAGAGCTTACGAGGCCTTGGGTTTTAATTTTAAGTTGGAACAATAGAAGCAGCCTCAATGGGTGGTGTCAAGCTCCCACAGAGCCAGAAGTTTTAGTTTTAGCTTTTGGCAGCACGGGGTATAGAAGCTCTTATTCATTTTTCTGTTACAGCTAAAAGATGGGCTTCTCTTCCTGCTGCTAGAATTGCATGTGAGACAACCTTTTTTACTGAACTTGCCTTTGCCAAGGCTGTGTTGGGGATGGTACTTTATTGGAAAGTTAATTAGATGTAGTTTATATATATATATTTGTTAAGCATTTGGAAAGAGTCACAGTTAAGCCAGTTCTGTTTGTTTATACTTATTTTGTTTGCATTTTAACAGTAGTGTAAAAATACAGTGTGTTTTGGTTAAAATCAAGTAATTTGCCCAACTGAATTGCATCTGGAGTGCAGCAGCTTACACTTAGCTCCAAACTAAGAAAAGGTTAGGGTCTAAGCTATCTTAATATATTTTGAAGGGGTCTGGTCTGGACCACAACAAATGCAGCCAGAAAATTACTCACACTGCCTGGAAATCTGGTGGAAACAGATTAGATAGATAATGTAGTTAAGAAGGCTGGGATAATTGCCATTTTCAGCCAAGGTATTGAATACAAGAGCAATGAAGTTATTAGAGAACTACATAAAACATTAGCCAGGCCGCAGCTGTAGTATTCTGTTCAGTTCTGGTCTCCATGTGATAGGAAAGATATGATTGTATGAGAGAGGGTACAGAGGAAATTCATCAGTATGTTGCATGGGCTGGAGCAATTCATCAATGAAGAGAGACTGGATACATTGGGATGATTTCATTAGATCAGAGAAAACTTTGGGGATGAGGGCTAGAGACTAGGATGGGGTGCCAAGATAAATCTTCACTTCTGAGGGGCATAAACAGGACAAAACCTTTTCCCTTAGTACAGTGTTTCACAACTAAGCGACACAGTTTTAAGGTAAGGAGCAGGAGGTTGAGAGGGGGTTTGAGTAGAAATCACAGAATCCCTAAAGTGCAGAAAGAGGCCATTGGGTACATTGAGTTTGCACAGACCCACACTGGACACTAAGGGGCAATTTAGCATGGCTAATCCACCCAAGCTGGGCACCTTTGGACTATAGGAGGAAAGCTCAGCACCTGGTGTCAACTCACACAGACATAGGAAGAATGTGCAAATTCCACACAGGCAGTCGCCTGAGGCTGGAATCAAACCCGGATTCCTATTACTGGACGGTGACATTACTAACCACTGAGCAGCATTGAGAGATGTCTGTAACCAAAGGGTCGTACCTATTTGGAACTCGCTGCTAAAATGGTGATAGAAGCGGATACTCTCAGGAGTGATTTAGGTGAGCCATTGGAATCCGATGGCATGCAAGGCGATGTCCAAGTGCCAGAAAATTGTATTCAATTAGGTCGATGTTTGATGATCAGTGTGGACGTGATGGGCAGAGATGTGCACAACAGAATTCCCTAAATAATCGAAGGGGATAACTATGGGAAGAAGTGGCAGTTATGGGCCTGGCTAGATTGTCTTTAAAAATATAGAACACAGATAGTCTGGAATGATTTATTTTCTCCTGTGCTTTATGATGTTGAATTACATTTTTTTAAATTCAGTGTAGTGACTCTGCTTAGGACTGATAGTGCCCTTAAGACTCTAATCTTAAAATATGAATGATGAAAAATGCCTGAAGAAAATTAATTACAGCTAATCTGGGCATATCTGAAATAAAATCTATATCCTTGCTCCACTGTAGCAGATTCCGAACAACGAGTTCTTACATAGATGGATCTTCCTCTCGTCTTCAGGTCACTGGATAGTGACAAAGGCTGAAATCATTGCTTATCCTTCTTGTTGAAAGAAATACTGAAGCGTGAACAGTCATCATCAATAATCCAGCATCACCCAATCAAATTAAACCATTGTTTCTTACTTCTTCAATGCCTTCTGAGAATGTTCTTCACAGTGTTTTAATTCCCTGTTAGAACCCACGCTGCTAGCCATAGTGGAATCATTTCACATTTTCTCATCATCTCGAACCTCGATTAATTTAAAATAGTCCATGCCATTATTACTATTTGTCAACACTTTAACTTGACAGCTGATTAGCTGATCTATCACAAATGAGATCGTGAATTTGACAGATTCATAACCCTTTAAGAGAATTCCTGCTCATTTCCGTTTTAATTTGAGACTCCTTCTCTTCAAACTCTGACATTTTCTTTGAGATTGCCCCACAAGGGGAAACAGCAGTTCTTTATATAATGCTAAAATTCCATCATTATTGTCTTTTCATTTATTCTAATCAGTCCTGTTTGCTTCCTTCCAGTTAACGTGATGACGATCATAATTCTGTCTCGCAGAAAGTGCGGCCTTTCTAGGTGTGTCACATGTTACCTGGTAGCCATGGCAGCAGCAGATCTACTGGTCATTATCTTTGATCTAGTATTGAGGCATATTCCATCTGTTTATCGTATAGAATTCATCTTCATGAAGCTTATCCCAGTCTGTAACATCCATGCTGTTGTGCTCTACACAGTTACTGACTGTTCAGTCTGGTTCATGGTCAGTTTCACATTCGATCGCTACGTTGCCATTTGCTGCAGGAAGCTGAAAATGAAATACTGTGTGGAGAAAACAGCGACTGTGATTCTAGCAACAACTACTGTGCTCTTCTTGTTGAAAAATATTTTCTGGTACTTTATGTACGGGATTGAATACTATCTGTCAAATCTATCATGGCTTTGTAGAATGGCACAAAGTGTTGCACAATCAAAGGTGTGGGGGGCCATTGAATTCTTGCACTACATCTTAACCCCTTGCATTCCATTTGTTTTGGTCTTGCTGTTCAATGCTTTAACAGTCAGGTACATCCTAGTGACTAACAGAGCCCGCAGCAGACTCAGGAGTCATGGGCGTAGGAAGTGTCCTAGTGATCCAGAGATGGAGAGTCGTAGGAAGTCCATGATTATCCTGTACGCCATATCAGGGAACTTCATATTGTTATGGGCAGTATATATGATTTATTGTATTTATTGGAGAATGGCTTACCTCGGCTATGAGTCTGTGTATATCCCTGTGTTCGTTAGAGAGATGGGGTTCATGCTTCAGCTTCTCAGTTGCTGTACCAACACCTGTATCTATGCAGTAACACAGCACAAATTCCGAGAAGAGGTGAAATATCTGTTATTGTTCTCATTTGTTATTCATAAAAAATAATTCAAATAGGAAAATAAATTATCACCAGTGCATCAGTCGGTCTGTGTTTTTATGTATTTATTGCTTACTGGTTTCTACACTGGCATATAATGCACAATGCGCATTGCTTTGCAATAAAGAGTAGCCATGTGATTGTTCAATGGGGCGAGGAAATGAATGGAGCTAAATGTCAGCAAATGTATGTTCCCATTAAAGAATTTTTAGAGTGGGTCCTAAACAAATAAAACCTATTGCTGTGCGAATCAAGTTGAGATTCTATTTGAACACATTCTTACAAAGTCATGGAGAGGTACGACAAATATAAAATGGAAACTTATTCTTAGCATTTATCTCAATGGGTGTGGATCCATATTATTACACAGTGCTGTCGAGCATTGATCAAACGCTATTTGAACACCTGAAACCAGAACACAGAATGTATTGCGTACAACAGAAGCGTGACAACAGCAACGATAAAGATCAGGATGTCAGCTGCCGATCTGCTGACCCAGCCG
>JAHRHZ010000214.1:484206-615533 GCA_024137785.1 Ginglymostoma cirratum | reverse complement strand
AATTGCTCTTTACTCTGGTAGGATAATGCGTTTAAATTGACTAGGTGGGATATAAAATATTTAATTTTGAAAGGTCTGGGAGGGGATGGGTAAACCAGTTGGGCAGTGAAAGGCGACACAAAACGTCCCTGCGCCTTCCTCTTGCTCCATCTCTGCCAGTCACAAAGATGGCGGCGGCAGGGGCGTCAGCCTGAGGGCTGCTACCAGTCACAAAGATGGCGGGGGGGGGGGCGGTGCGTGAGGAAATGGTTAAAACGCGGTGACGTCAATACGACAGATTGGCGCCGAATTCGAGCGCGCGGGAAAGAAGAAAACTGCTGAAAACAAACCGGAGAAGGAGGCACGCAAATAAGGCGAGAAACAGGAATAAAAGCAGAAAAACTGGGGTAAGTACGGCCAGAAACTGGTGTAAAAACGGGGAAATGCTGTCAGGGAACGGGGGCCTGGCAAAAGTAGAGAAACTGAGTTAAAGTACAGCTAAAAACTGGAGTAAAAATAGAGAAACTGAGGTAAATATAGCCAGAAACTGGGGTAAAAATAGAGAAACTGGGGTAAATATAGCCAAAAACTGGGGTAAAAGTAGAGAAACTGAGGTAAATATAGCCAGAAACTGGGGTAAAAATAGAGAAACTGGGGTAAATATAGCCAAAAACTGGGGTAAAACTGGAGAAACTGAGGTAAATGCAGTCAGAAACTGGGGTAAAAGTAGAGAAACTGAGGTAAACGCAGTCAAAAACGGGTAAAAATAGAGATACTTAGGTAAATACAGATAGAAACCGGGAAATACTGTCAGGAAACGGGTAAGAACTGAGAAACTGAGGCAGATACTGCTAGAAACAGGGATTAAAATAGAGAAACTGGGGTAAATACTGTCAGAAAGGATAAAAATAGAAAAAACGGGGCAATAGTGAGAAGCTGGGGCAAAAAAATAGAAAAACTGGGGAAATACAGCATGAGGTTGAGATAAATACAGACAGAACCCCAGACTGAAAATAAAGAAGCTGGTAAGTATAGCCAGAAACTAGGGTAAAGTTAAGAGAACTCAGTAATACTGAGAGAAACTGGCATAAAACTGGAGAAACTGAGCAAAATACAGAGAGAAGCTGGTGTAAAAATACAAGGGAAACACAACCAGAAACTGGGGTTAAAAAGAGAAATCGAGGGGGAAAAACAGCCAGAAACTGGGTAAAAATAGAGAATCTAAGGGAAATACAGCATGAGACTGGAATAAATACAACCAGAAATCTGGATAAAATTGAGAAACTGTGAGGAATCTAGCCAGAAACTGGAATAAAATTAAGAAAACCTGGGGAAATACAGCTGGAAACTGGTGGTAAAACAGCAAAGCTGATGAAAAAGCAGCAAGTGAGATCAAAATGAAGGGAATAATAACAAACAGGTAGACTGAGGGAGTAGGTGGACTGACTTGAGGGGATATACTAGGGCAGACATACTGTGTTGGGGTCAGACAGATGGATTCAGGTGGCAGACAGTGATGGTGTGGTGGGTGTAGACAGACTGACATGGGGTTGCGGAGACAGTGACTGGCTGGGGGTATTGGGCAGTCAGAGACTGACTGGGAAGGGTGTTAAGCAGACATACTGGGGGTGGGGAGTGGTATGGCAGGCAGACTGACTGGTGGATGGGGGTAGCAACTGAAAGACGTGGGGAGCAGTCACAGACTGATTGGGTTTTGGGGCAGGCGGAGAGACTGGCTGAGGGCAAGAGGAGGAAGGACACATAGAAAGGCAGGGAGAAGTGTGCAGACATGCAGAAATTTAGGAATGGGTGGGTCTAGTCATATGTGTTGGGGGGGTGCTTTTGTGCGGGGGTGGTGGGCATGAATGGAAGAGGGCAGTGAAGGAAGTAGATGAGTTTGAATGGGGAGACAGGGGATGTGATGGATGTGAGAGATCCTGACCCCTTTCTCACACTCTCTGTTACTGGCTTTCTCTTCGTTTTGCAGCTCTTCGCAGTCATGCCGGTGTTGAGATCGAAGAAAGCCACCCCCGGCTCTGAGAAGGGGTTGTGCATGTCTCCGGCAAGCGTTGCTGGGAGTGTCGAATCGCGGTTTTCGAGCCCAACGTATTTCCGCAGAGAGCAGGTGGCGGAGCTATTGATCGGAGATGACCCGGACTCTGAGTAAGTGGCTGTCTCCCTGAGGAGGTGCAAGATTTGTCTGCAGTATACCTGTGCCCTCCTGCAACAGTGTCTCATTTTCATACTATGAATTCCCAACCTCTGGATGTTGTGCTCCTAATCAGCCTCGTTACATTGCTTGGCAGTTCAGCATTGTTGATGGTAAACTGAGGTGCCATCTGTCTGCTCAGGTGAATGGCACTGTTTGAAGAAGCAGATCAGCTGAACATAAATCCATAGCCTGCGTTGGTTAGTTAACTGCGATACAAGTCATTGTCAGCTCTCTTCACTTCTGATTCCATTTCTCTTTCTGACTATAGTCCAAGATAAAACTGCAGCCTCGGGTGTCGCATTTGATCCCAAGCTTCCCACCTCTTCCCGCCAAGACCTCTACGTCTTAACCGAAGGCAGATCAATTGGCCAGTCAGTTGTCCGAGGGACATCAGTGCTTGTATTAGAGTTCCCAAATCTGCACAGTTCTGCACAGGGGCACTGAAAGCTATGTGATCTGTTACCTAGCCCTTTATCTGGAACTGCAGCATAGAGAACTGTCTCTGTACGCTGATTCCTCGAGCTCTAACTCTCTTTTCATTCTTTCCCAGCGACATAACGAGTGAATCTGAGTCTGACACTGGGAGCGATTTCGAGGATACTTTGAAGAAAGGGAGAAAACAAATGGCCTCTGCTCCTCCCAAGGCCCCAGTAAGTGATTGTGCCCAGCGCAAAGCGGGAGCTTTCAGCTCTGAGTTGGTATCGTTGGGTAATAAGTTTCTCTGACTGTACAGATTTAAGAAGTCTGACCTGAGAATGACAAAAATAAATGGGATCAAATTTAAAAGTTTTTCAGATGACCACCAAAAGCAATTTGACCATGCACTACATTCAACCCACACATTCAGGCATTCAAACCGAAATATATAGAATTGCACAGAGCTTGTGCCTAACTTGCCAGGCTTTTGTACTGAACAAGGAGACAGTATTTATTGCAAAGAAATTAATTCTAACCACGGGCAAGCAAAACTAGAAATTATCAACAAGCTCAACTCGCTGAAACTCTAATCCCCTTAAACCCTTACTTATACAAGTGGACAGGTACAGACAAGCTAACAAATGTTAATGTTATGGGTGGATAAAAAGGTATTGGGGAAACACAGTTTAATAATGCCAATATTTGATGAGGTGTCCACTTTGCTGTTTAAGTTTCTTTCAGTCATTTGAAGATACAGGACGTTTGGCACAATAATTGTACTGTTTTTCAGTCACTGGTTAGAAGCAATAGCTGAGAGCAACTGGTGGGAGACAGGCTTTCGTTATTTAATTGCAGATAGAGACCTTGTCTTTTCCTACAGTTTGGAGGTTATTGTCCACGTACTGTCTGTTCACTTGCCCAGGAGCCAGTCAGAGTTGTTATACTAATGACTCCTAGCCTCTAAAACTGGTTCTGATTGGTTTGTACAATCAGAAGTCTGTCTCTGGGAAAAGCTTACTTTGCACCTGCACACCCCTGGTATGGTGGCATCTTAGACCCCTTCCTCCACTGCATGAGCAAAGCTACAGTGTAAATACAACTCTCGATGAGTGCCAGTAACAAAAGCAGAAACTGCCGGAGAAACTCGGCAGGTCTGACTGCGTCTGTGGAGAGAAAGCAGAGTTAGAGTTCGGTGACTCTTAGGTAGAACCGCTCTAGTAACTTTGTTTTAAAAATGTAGTGACTTTTACTATAATCTTTCATTTAAAAACACCCTTTTATCTATTTTGGTACAGAATATAAAGTAAAGAAACCTTTGACTTTTGTTCTGTCTGTTCCTCTTTAATTTTCTTTATTCCTTGCTCTCTCTTGCAGAATTTTAGAGATGCAGAAAGGGATCTAGGTGTGTTCGTATGTGAATCACAAAAATCAGTGTGTAGGCACAGCAAGTAACTGAGAAGGCTAATGGAATGCTATCCTTTAGTCCCAGAGAATTCAACATACTAGTAATGGTATTGTGCTTAAATTTTACAGGACATTGGATAGACTGCATCTCAGATATTATGTAAAGTTTTGGTCTCCTTATTTAAGACGTTAGATACAGAGTGAAGCTCCCTCTGTTTTTTTAAAACTGAACGTAAAGCTCTGGTTACTGTTTATGGCTGAAAGTAAAGCTGTTTGTCCACTGTCCACATCAAACACTCCCAGTGCAGTTATGACATGAAATTAGATACTGTGTAAAACTTTTTTACAGAGGGCTAACATTTTGCAAACCTGATTAGATGATGTTCTTGTTCTGTCTGGCATCTGCCTATGATCTTTGGTAAGCTGAATTTTTGCGGTGGAAGCTGGGGTGCCAGGCAGAAGTGTATTGGAATAGTCGGGTATGGAATTAACTGAAACACAGACGATGCCTTCTTCCATAAATAGGCTGTGCCTGGCTGAGGCATTTTGTGAAATTTCTGGTGTTAACATTCTGTTTGATGTCCTGATGTATTTACAGCCCCCTAAGAGGCCAAGGCATACACCAGTGGAGAAGAAAGTGGCCCTGCAGAAGAGGAATCCTGGCAAACAGCAAAAACCTAGCCCTGTACAGCAGTCAGTGAACCTGGCAAAGAATGCCCCACAGGTGGGTGTTAGTGGTAGCAGCTGGGCAGCAGGCCTCAACACTACAACAGGAGGGCAGTGCTCCCTTGGCACAGACCCTGTAATGGGAGGATACTCCCTCTGCACCAACTCTCTTCCAAGACATGCCTCCTCAGCACCAACCCTCTGGCAGGACAGTGCTCCCTTGGCATGACCCTCCAGTAGTTCACTTTGCCCCAAATGCTGTACAGATTGTTCCAGCTGGATTATGGTATCTGTTATCAGGGATATGTGTCAGAGACAACATTACTCCTCTCCTTGCCACTGTACCGGTTGCTCATCTCTGTTACAGATAATGCTTCCTAACCATTTTCTGTATTCTCTTATCTCCTAGTCTTTGCTATAATGATCCGGCACCCTTAATGTGTATTCTCGTTTTCTCTGTGCCATTGCTTTTGTTGATGATTTAGTCTGTGACAGTGATTTTGGTTCGTAACGGGAGAGTTCGAGGTCCTCGGAGCCAAACCTAATTCTGCACATATAACGCATCCTTTTACGTGGATGCGCTTTCAACATTCACTGCTATATTCACATCTTCTCAATGTGTCGACAGTCCTCCAAGAGACAAAGACAAGTGCTGGCAGAGAGCAACCAGAAAGTGGTTAAAGACGCTGGTACAGCATGGTTGGACAGTGATCAGGAGGCCAGCAACCTGTCTGTGAGCACCACTCAGTCTAAAAGTGCATTGCAGGTGAGTGTCAGTGATGGGAGGTGGGTATAAGAGTTTGATCCCCTTCGGCAGAATCATGGTAGCACTGAGGGAGGCTGTTCAGCTTATCACGTAAGTGCCGGCTCTCTCTACGGGAATCCCATTGGTTCCATTTCCCTGTTCTATCCCTGCTTGTTTATTGCCCTCAGGCCTGCTCTAGTAACACCTGAAGCTTGAAACCATCCAGAACAAAGCAGCTGAGTTGATTGGTACACATGTGCAAACATTCATTCTTCCAACACCAACACTTAGCATCAGTGTAGACGCTAGAAGGTGCTCTGCAGAAATACAAGTTTCCTTAGACAGCAACCTCCAAACCCATGGCACTACCGTCTAGAAGGATGACAGCAGCAAATTTATGGAAACATCAACACCTGCAAGTTCATCTCCAAGCCACTCACCATCCTGTGTTGGATACATTATCACCGCTCCTTTGCTGTTGCTGTGTCAAAATCCTGGAATTCTCTAGCAGCATTGTTCGTATACCTAGACCAAATGGACTGCAACGGTTGAAAAAGGCAGCTCACCACCATCTTCTGAAGGACATTTAGGGATGGTGAGGTTGTCTAAGGAATCTTGGAACTATCTAAGAGTGAGTGGTCTCCTGTGCTTGCAACCATTCTATATTTCTAAGAAAGCAGTGGGATTCATTTCTAGAGGGATAGAAATAAAAAACAGCGGTTATGTCAACATTTTCTCTTTTTTTTTAGGCTGTACAATACAGTGGAGGCAGTGTGGAATGTTAAAAAATGATTTACTCAGATAAAAACTTTTTCCTTTTGGGAAGATTGAACAGACAGGGTCACTTTTTTTCCTAATCTGGGTGACCTGATGAAAATATTTGATAGGTTGGACATGGAAATATTTTTCTTGGTAATGAAATGTCCTATAGATTCATAGACTTAGAAGTATTATGATTCCAGTTGATGTTATTACGAAACAAGTGAAGTCTTAGGCCCGAAACGTCAAGTTTTCCTGCTCCTATGATGCTGCTTGACCTGCTGTGTTCATCCAGCCCCATGCTTGTTAACCCTAAATCCCAGTCTGAAACTTGGCTTGATATCTCCTATTTTGTTTTGTTGTGAGTTTAACAAAGTGATCTTACTGAAACAGAAGCGCACAATGCTGGAGACCTTGCTTTAACAATAAAACAAGTTTCTGTTTGTATATTCAGTCATGGTATGTGGGTGTTGCTGATTGGCCAGCATCTATTGCGTCCCTAGTTGCCATAGAGAAGGTGGCGGTGAACTGCCTTCTTGAACCACTACCGTCCATGTGCTATGGGTTGACCCACAATGCCTTTGGGGATCGAATCCCAAAATTCTGACCCAGCTATACGGAAGGAGCGGTGATATATTTCCAAGTCAGGAGAGTGAGTGGCTGAGAAGGGAACTTGTAGGTGGATGTCACTCTACTTTTTAAAAAGAGGCAAAATGGGAATATTAGGGAATTAACAAAAGAAATGAAGATAAATAAAATTAACCAAATTATCATCTTATAACGTGAGTTCAGAAAAACTTGAACACAACAAAAGCATAATCCCATTAATACCTGAACACTGGTTTATAAATTGAAATGGAAAACAACAGCTTTTGAAGCATTCCCAAAGCATACCCCAGTATGGTACTTAAAACAGCACCTGATATAGTACCCAACAATCTTGTACAGTACTCACACCAGAGTCTTTAAGGTCTACACCACAGAAAGAATCCCTTGGTCTATTGAGTTTGTGCTGGCCAAAAACAGTACTTAACTATACTAATCCCGTTTTCCAGCGCTTGGTCCACAAGTTTCTAAACCTTGGCATCACAAGTGGACATCTAAATGCTTATTCAATGTTATGAGGGTTTCTGACTCTCCTAACCCTTACAGGCAGTGAGTTCCAGATTCCCACCATCTTCTGGGGGAAGGGATTTTTCCTCACATGCCTCTAAACTTTCTACTCTTTATTGGTTATTGATTCCGCCATTAAGGGCAAAAGTTGCTTCATTCTCAAACCTGACCATAAAAACTCTTTTAAAATAATTCATCATGGCTACAGAAATATTTATAAATTCATTATTAAGTTCAGGTACACAGAAAACCCAAGTTTGAGTTACTAACTCAAAAATCAAAAACCCCAATTTAAAGCATTAAATAACCATACATATTTCACTATCTTGTGGAGAAATTAAAACGGGAGTATGTAAATGGAAGACAGAGGAAATATAAGTCATTTTAGCAAGACTAAATAGTATATATTTTAATGCAGAGAGCCTCAGGAATAAGATAGATGAACTAAATGCACCTAGGAGTATGCCTTCATAAAGTCTTTGTAGCTTAACATTTGTGATTAAGGCGTATTTGGATGAGGTAGAGAGGGATATAGAAGGAAACAGTATTGGTTAAATGAATCGATTACGGTAGTAAGGAGGGATGATATCTTGGAAGGATCATCAAATGAGGCCACATGGGTGAAAGTTTTTGAAAAAGACTCAAAAAGGGCAGGCATGCTGTTGGGTGTGTATGGTAGCCCCCAAAACAGTCTGGGAGAAATGGAGGCGGGGGGTGATTAAATATGTTATTAAATTTCAGAGAATTGTAAGAATAATGAGTCAGTAATAGGAAGTTTTAGTACACTAGGTAGGAAGAGAAAGTCCAATAAAGGAGGGAACAGTTCAGGACTTAATATTCAGGTAAAAGTCCAGGCAGGTGGAAGGTATATCTCTAGGGGGGCATTTTGGAAATAGTTACCATAACTCAGGGTAGTAATGGAAAAGGATAAGGATGGGCTGGGAATAAAAGTTCTAAACTGGTGAACTCTAATTTTACTGGGATGAGATATGACTTGGCCCAAGTGGATTCGGAGCAGCTACTTATAAAACTTTATTAGAGCAGTGGGAGGTATTTAAGAAGGAAATAGTGAGGGTACAGAGCAAATATGCATTCTTACAGGAACAAGGTGGGACCGAGACTGGAGATCCTGGATGCCAATAGATAGGAAGGTTAGAATTAAGAAACCCATGCCAGATACTTGGGGCTCAATACGGCAGAGTCCATGAGAAGGATTAAAAGTGTTAGGAGGAAATTGAAAAGGAAGTTAGGAAAGGAAGGAGAGTGCTCGAGAAAGCATGGTGGTATCATTAAGGGAAACACACAAGGTTTTTTTTACAAATATATAAAAAGCAAGAGAATAACTTGCGAAAGGAGTAGGGACTGTGGAGGTAACATGTGTGGACCTGGAAAATATTGGCACGGTCCTCAGTGAATACTCTGTGTCAGCCTTTACGATGGAAAAGGCAACACTGGTATAGACATCAGGGTGGAGGATTGAAATATAATAAGAAATTGTGATAGAGGAAGTACATGTGGGTTTAGCAGCTTTAAAAGAGAATATATCTGTAGGTCTGAATGTGATATATCCTAGATTGTTAAGGGAAGAGATACGTATCATTAGTGCTGGCAGTAATTTTGAAATCCTCTCTGGCCACTGGTGAGGTGCCAGACAACTGCTAAAGTCCCAGTATTAGAAATGGAAGGATTTGATAAAACAAGGAAATTACAGCCGCAACAGTCTAACCTCAGTGGTGAGAAGTTGTTAGAATTCTGCGGGACACTATATCTGCAATTGGAGACACACATTAATCTGGGACAGTTGTGTTTGACAAATTCAATCGTTAGTTTTGAGAAGGTAGCTAGGAGTGTCGATAAGGGTAATGCACTTCATGCGGTCTAATGGACTTCAACAGAAGTTTTGAAACGACGTGTGACGCGTTGAATCCAAATTGGTTGGTCGACAGGCAGGACGTAGAGTGATATTTCTGAGACTGGAAGTCTGTTTCCAGTGGCTGGGCTCGGTGCTGAGGCTTTTGTTGTTTGTGGTGTACACGGTGATTTGGACATAACTCTAAGAGATATGATCAAGAAGGTCATGGATGACATCAGAATTGGCTGGATGGTAAATTAGTGAGGAGGATAGCTGTGAGCTGGAGGAGGATATCAATGGACAGGTCAGCTGAGCAGAGCAATGGCACAGAGAATTCAACTCAGAAAAGTAACGTAATACACTTGGGGGGATGCTGGCGAGGCCAGGGATTACACAACGAAAGATAGGACCCTGGAAAGTACTGAAGATCGGAGGGATCTTGGTTTGCATGACCACAAATCCCTGAAGGTGGCGGGGTAGGTAGGTAAAGTAGTTAAGAAGGTACGTAATGGCCACGATGGGCCAAATGGCTTCCTTCTGTGTTGTAAACATCTGTGAGTCTGTGTTTAAAAAATATCATAGAATCCCTACAGTGTGGAAACAGGCCATTTGGCCCAACAAGTCCACACCAAGCCTCAGACCATCCCACCCAGACCCATTCCGCTGTAACCGACCTGACTACACATCCTGAACACTATGGGCAATTTAACATGGCCAATCCGCCCTCACCTGCACATCTCATGGAGCACCGGGAGGAAACCTACGCAGACATGGGGGAAATGTGCAAACTCCACACAAGGGTGGAGTTGAACCCAGGTTGCTGGCGCTGTGAGGCAGCAGTGCTAAATCTGGAAATTAAGAGTCTAATGGTTACTGAATCCATTGACCGTTGTTGGAAAAACCACTCTGGTCACTAATATCCCTTAGGGAAGGAAAATCCTTACCTGGTTTGGCCTCCAAATTCAAAGCAATGTGGTTGACTCTTAACTGCCCTCTGGACAATTAGGGATTGGCAATAAATACCAAAAGCCAGTGACACCCTCATCCTGTGAATCAATTAAAGAAAAACATGTTGAATGTGTGGGAAGGCTTCATCCCTAGCAGCACTGTGGGGTATCTACACCAATTGGACTGCATCAATTTAAGGCAGCTAACCATACTTTGTCCAGAGCAACTAGAGATAGGCCACAAATGCAAAAACAGCTCAGCCAGTGATGCCCATATCACCTGAATTAATTGTTGAAAAAACAGCACAGACGAGTTTGGTCAAAGACTGCTTTGTTTACATGCTACAAAAAGAACGTAATTCTTTTGCGAATATCTCAGTCTGCCATGTATACTTACATTTGTGCCGGTGTGTTCTCCAGCTCTCGAGATCAAGGCGAGAACATGCAAAGAGTAACCAGACAGTGGGGAAAGAAAATGTCTCTATGTACCTGAGCAGTGATCAGGAAACAAGTAATCTGTCGGTGAGCACCAAGCAGCCAAAAAGAACGGTCCAGGTGAGCATCTGAGGCAGGTGAAGACTGATGTCTTCCTCTACCCGATTCAACCCTAAGATTATACATTACTTTGAACTTAGGTTCAGTAAATATCATGTGTCCCACGTTCTAGAAGAACTAGTGGGAGTTTTTTCAGCGACAGAACACAGCAAATGCTGCTGGTTTGGGCTAAGAGCAAAGGAGACTCTGCTTACCGTTGCTCCCTTCCCTCACAATGTGGGGCTGTTAAGGGCATCACATACGACCCCTTCCCATCTGTCTTCCTTATCAGAGTTTTGTAATTCAGTCACTCACACGCCGGATTCTATTATTCCTGATGTCTCCCCTTTCTGAACTATTTTGGTGGCAGTGAAGCTCTGTCTGCAACAAATGCATTCAATGTGTGAAACAGTGTACTGGTGCTGTTTGACAGTTGGTTGTCTGAACTCTTTCTCTAGTCCTCCAGGAAAGCAGGACTGAAGTCGGGCATGAAAGCAGCTGCTCCAGGACAACAGAAAGAAGCCAGCAACCTGTTCGAGGCAGTGAAGCTTGCAAAGAGCGCCATGCAGGTCAAGACTTGATGCTGCCCGGTTGTGGGTTGGGTGGGCTGCGAATCATCATTGTTTCGGCTCTTGGTATAATGGGAGACGGTTATTGTGAGGGGTGAGATTTTATCATGTCAGTCTTGGAGGGTGGGGTGCCACATGCACTAGCACCGCTGTGGGTGTAACAGACTGTCTCTCTGTCTTGGGGAGAGTGCAGTGCATGTGACAACACTTACATCAGATGAAACTGACTGTACACTCCTCCAACAGACACTGGTTGATGAGTGGCTGGAGGTTTACAAGCTGGACAGAGAGACTGGTCTGCTGGAATTGCTCAACTTCTTCATCCACTCCTGTGGCTGTAAAGGTGAGAAATATTGAGGCTACATTTTGTGCTGATGCTGCGTGCTGTTTGATCAGATTGTGGCTGATCTGATTGTCGCCTTGACTCTATATTATTGTCTGCCGTCATAACCCTCAACTCACTTGATGGATCAAAAATCTGTCTAACTTAAATACATTCGTGAATGTAGCCTCTTTTGCTTGCTGGTAAAGAGTGTCCCTCTGACAGAATAAGTTACACCTCGTCACCCTCTTTTTCAAAACAAAAACTTTTCAATTACTAGATCCTCCACCTTAATTTTTTTTCCCCCACTCTCTGCCTGACCGACACTAACTACTACTCAGCCCATGTCTCTTTAATCCACTGCTGGTCTGACTTGTTTTGAGAGATTGAAAGATGCAAAGGTCACAGTCCCAGCGGCTGCTACTGGCACGTGAAACCTACAGATAACCTTGCAGCTCTGACGGCTGTCTTCCTGGTGCCGTCTCTGCTGCACAAGTCACTGCCACCGGCTCCACTCGCTGTCACTGATGGAGTGACTTGGCCCTGGTCGAGCATGCCACTAAGTCTCCATCTTCCGTAGGTCCACTGGCTCTGCTCTTGTTTGATGGTTGGGATGCACACCCTGGCTTGCTGGGCTCTACTCCTTCCCCTCTTTCCATGGCAGCAAGGATCCTCATGTTGCTGACTCAGGCGAAACCACATCTGCCAGCTGACAGCACGAGGGAGAGTCATAGAAGAATGATTGATAGAATCCCTACAATGCAGAAAGGGGCCATTTGGCCCATTGAGTCTGCACCGACCTTCTGAAGAGCATTTCACCCAGCCCCTTTAACCCTGCGTTTTACCATGGCCAAGTCACCTAGCCTGCACATACCTAGACATTATGGGACAATTTAGCATGGCCAATCCATATCTGCACATCTTTGGACTGTGGGGGGAAACTGGAGGGAACTCACGCAGATTCTGGGAGAATGTGTAAATTCCACACGGGCAGTAACTTAAGGTTGGAATTGAACCAGGGTCCCTGACGGTGTGAGGCAGCAGTGCTACCATACTTCTCAAGAAAATGGAACGGCTACTGTTCCAGAGTGATCAGTCTGACATTTTGGGGACATGAGTTCGATTCCTATTGTGGCAAATGGTAAAATTTGAATTTAATAAAAGTCTGGAATTAAAAGCTAGCCTACTGGCAGCCATTACCAATTGCTATAAAAGCCCATCTAGTCCATTAATGCCTTTTAGGAAGGGACGTCTGCTGTCTTTACTCGGTCTGGCCTTGGTGTGATTCCTCACTCTCAGCAATGTGGTTGACTTTTAATTACCCTCTGAAAGACCCTAACGTGCTTTGTTCAAAGGACAATTTGAGATGGGCAGCAAGTGTTGGCTTTGCCAGCAGCATCTATTTCCCATAAGTAAATTGACAAAAAGACACTTTGCAAATCTTGGATGTGATGGAACATGCTGGTTGTTTGGACAGGGGTATGATGGGGGACATCAGAATCAAGGCCAGAGGGTGTGGGAGAGCTGGACTGCAATGATTTGAGAGTGGGGTTGGAAGGCAGGGTGTCATTGTGTCTCTATCTCCTATGTGCTGACCTTGCCATACAGCAGTCAGTTTCTACTCTTCCTCTCCCGCTCCATTCCCACAGGTTCCCATCCTCCAATGGGTGTGACTCCTGCAAGGTTTGCAGCCTCAAGCATCCCTACTGTGTGTCTGGGCCTTGAATACTTGAGCATGGTGGGGGACAGGGTTGCCACTCGATCACAGGGAGTCAAGAAATAGGCTGGTGGTGTCTCTGACGTATCTTCGTCTGGTCCTGAGTGACGGCTGCTCTCCAAGGACTGTGACAGATTTGCCACTCCAGTGGAAGTGTACTCAAAGCTACTGGGTTTCAGAAGCGAGTGAGAGGCACTGCTCTTGAATTGGATAGTGCACCTTTGACTGCTCTTGCTGGGCCCCTGGGGAGCTTCTCAGTCTGTCTGAGCTGATTATGTTCCAGTAAGGATTTACAATGTGTCCTGTCTCCCTCTGAACTTGGTTCAATTGTTGCAAGTTGGTGAGATGTTTGGGGAAGGAGGGTTGTGGTTTCGCTGACCTCAAGCCTTGTGACTAAAAAGACAGGGTATTAAAAATATAGTAGCACTGTTGAATTATTCCAGGCATGCTATTTAGTGGTGACAGGATTACTTTACCTGGGATTTTACTCTGGGAGGCGGGGGGGGGGAGGTGGGGGTGGGGGTGTAATATTTGGGAGAGATTGATGCAGTTTAAGGGGCTGCGTGGTTTTGTTCCTGTGTAACAAGTTGGAGGGATTGAAAGCTGCCTCCTTCTCCTGTGTGACAGGCTCAAAGGTTTGAATGCCCTCCTCCTATTTGTGTCGTCGGCTCAGAGAGCTGCAATTGCCTCATCTTGTTCCTACTCAAGGGACTGAATGACCTTCCTGTGTCATGGTCTTCTGGTGAATGACTCTACTGCTCCTGCTGACAGTCTTTGCTTTGATTTTTTTTTATTGTCATATGTACCTAGGTACAGTGAAAAGTTTTATTTTGCATTCAGTACAGGCAGATCATACCATACAAAGTTCATAGGAGTAATAGAACAGAGCCAGGATTAAAATGGTATGACTGCAGAGAAGGCGCACAAAGAACGAGATCAACATTAAGTTTGAAATTTAAGAGGTTGTTCTTGTGGGACTGAATAATCTCCTGTCCCTGCAGAATAGACTCAAGGGCTGAATGGCCTCTTCCTGTTCCTATTAGGTGTGGCAAGTGTCACTGAGGGGCATCATTTGAACCAACCTGCCTCACTTATGATTTTCCCTTGTTCCAGGTGTTGTTACCTCACAGATGTTCCACAAGATGCAAAATGCAGAGATCATCCGGAAAATGACTGAGGAATTTGATGAGGTATGAGTGGAGAATTCTGGTAGCTCTATTTATTTTCCGAGGATCTGAACTGAAATGTCCAGTGGTTTATCGTGTCTATTAATGACTCGGGTACAAGGATTGAGGTCAGCCATTCTTTTTGCCAGCTGTGAATATGAAGTTCTCTGGAGCCATGGCGATCTTGCTGAATTGTAGAAAAGGTTGGAGGGGCTGAATGGCCTCTTCTTGTTCTTGTGTTTCCTAGAAATTCTGAGTGCCCCATATGAATTCAGTGTAAATCTGAAAATGCTCTGTGCTCATGTGCTTAGTGACTGTGCAAAACCTTAACTAGTCCCGTTTGGTATGTGACAAAAATTCTCTGAATGGAGTTAGCAGGAATAGGATCTTATGGCCTGTACAGTTGGGAGTCTGATCCCATCAGATCTGAGGTTACAGTGGGGTTGGGCATTTGACGAGTTGCAATGCAGTGAGAAATTGATTAAGTCAGTCAGCCACGATCTGTGCGTAACCTGGTTGTCACCTTATAATAGTTTCACCAACAGAGTGACAGTAAGCTGTGTGTAGGTAATGATGGGAGTGCATGCGTGCTGATATGTCTGTGTGCCTCATTATCTCTGTCTCTGAGTGTGTGTGCAAGTGCCTCAGTTGTTGTGTGCACGCGCCTGTGTATGTTTCCATGTCTTTCTTTCTTTATATTTTGTGTGTGTGTGTGTGTGTGTGTGTGTGTGTGCGCGCGCGCGCGCGCACAGACCCGCAATGAGCAAGTGCAGCTTTTTGTCCAGATACTGTACAACAGGAGTATAATGTGATTCCCTCTGTCTATTTCAGGATAGTGGTGATTACCCTCTATCGATGGCAGGCCCCATGTGGAAGAGGTTCCGCCAGAATTTCTGTGAATTCATTGCCGTGTTGGTGCGTCAGTGTCAGTACAATGTCGTCTACGATGAATATATGGTGGATATACTGATCTCCCTGCTGACAGGACTGTCTGATTCCCAAGTCCGAGCATTCCGACACACCAGCACATTGGCTGGTGAGAATATAATGCTATAATTCTCTATCCATAATCTTAATTGAAGTGCTGAATCCCATCTTAAGGTTCTGGAATAGGTGCCAGTGCCTGGGGCTCTCTGAGAGAGGGGCCCAGTGTATGGGGTCTCTCTCCGCAACAAGGAGTGCCCATGGCTGTTCAGGACAAAGGGCTAGGTCCAGGTTGATGCTCAAGGAGGGGGCCAGTGTCTTGGCATCTCTGAATGGAGGGGTTGCGGTGTCTGGATCTTTCTGGGGCGGGGAGGGGTTTGGCAGTGGTGACGGTCTCTGGGGGAGGAGTCCAGTCTTTGCGTCTCGGTGGCAGGGGTAGGGTGATGTCGGTGTCTGTCTGGGTCTTCTGAGGGCTGAACCCAGTCTCCGGTTCTTTCTGATGGCAATTGGGTAGATGCCTGTATCTCTAGGAGAAGTGGGGGACTTTACTAATGCCTAGATCATTCTCAGGGAGGGACCAGTGTATTGGTGGTCTCCCTGGCGGGGAGGGAAGCCAGCGTCTGGGCCTCTCTGGGGAGACGATGGCTGGTGCCTGTACTGTTTCTGAGCAGGATTTTGGTGTAAAAGTGGTCAAGCATCTGCATCTTTCGGATTGGGGTTAGGTATCTGGATTTCTCAGTGTGCAGAGTCCTCTGCTCTCTCTAATGTCGTCTGGTTTCTATAACTCCAGCAATGAAGCTGATGACTGCGCTGGTGGATGTGGCTTTGAATCTGAATGTCCATCAAGAAAACATCCAGCGTCAGTATGACACTGAACGGAACAAAGCTGCTGGGAAACGGGCCAATGACCGTCTGGAGATGTTGCTGCAGAAACGCAAGGAGGTGAGGGGGTGCAAATAGGCATGAAAAATATATATGCTTGTGTTGACTGCTGTACGTCACTATATCAGTATGTCTTCCCCCCCCTTGTGGAACTCTCTGGTATTGATTGCAATATTCCCTGGCTGACCAAAATGAGATTGTTTGGGCATCATTGTTGACCAACTGAGGAGCTGGCGTGTGGTCTCAGAATAACACGGGCTAACCGCACACTTCATGTCCATTAGCTGATGTTGTGCAAAGTCCAACCCTTCACTCTTAACACTCTTGTTCCATTGCAGCTCCAACAAAATCAGGAAGAGATTGAGAACATGATGAATGCAATCTTCAAGGGAGTGTTTGTCCACCGATATCGGTAAGTTGTAACTGCTGTGATGCAGAAGTAGACACTTGTGTGATGTCCTGGTGGTAATGCTGAGTTAGAGAGAAACATTTGGGACAACTCTGTGTGGGTTACTGTCAGGAGTTTGCCTGTCTGTCAGGATTACTGTCAACAGTGTGTGCCCTTCTGGGGTCTCTTGCCATTGCTGGCCCCACGGCTGGGGTCACCGTCACCAGTGCTTGCCCATGTTTCAGGGGACACCAGTTGCGGGTTTGTTTGCTGAAGCGTTTATGTAGAGTCAGTCTGTCATGGTGAGTCTGATCTTTTGTTCACTGTGTAGGGATTTGATTGCGGAGATCCGTGCTATCTGTATGGAGGAGATTGGTGTGTGGATGAAGCGTTACAGCGACTCATTTCTCAACGACAGCTACCTGAAGTACGTCGGCTGGATGTTGCACGACAAGGTATTGGCACCATGTCGGCATTTGCAGAGAGACTGTACATGGCACAGATTCACTCTTCAATGGCAGGATTAAAGGGCCAAAATGGTGTTTAATGGATGTGCAGAAGGAAGAAAGCAGTCTCTGATGTGATTCAATAGTAACTATTAGTCAGTCATCCTGCGTAAAGCTTTGAGAAGCAGATGGTGATAGGATTCTGGAGGGAAAGTGGACATGATAAGATCCTTTATATTTCAGAGGGATGGCAACACTGATGTGGAAAGGGCATTTCCTTTTGTGAGAGTATCTAGGACCAGGGATCACTCTTTACAAAGAAGGATATCACCAATTTAAGACAGAGATGAGGAGAAATTTTTTTTCTCAGTGTCGTGGACCTTTGGCAATTTCATCCCTGAAAGGCAGTGGAAGAGGGTTTTGAATCTTGAAAAGACAGTGCTGAATAGATCTTGATGAAGGAGTGAAAGGTTATTGGGGTTCCTGTATTTGTTGTCCAATCTTATTTGCCCTGGACAAGATGGAAGTGAGCTATCTTCTTAGAACACTGTAGTCCATGTACTTTAGGGGGACATAATGCTGTTAGGGAGGGAGTTCCTGGATTTTGACCCAGTGACAGTGACGGAATGGCCAATGTATTACTAAATCGCATGGTGTGTGGTTTGGTGGGGAACTCGAAGGTGACAGTGCCCCCACGTATCTGCTGCCCTTGTTCTTCTAAAGGGTAGATGACACCAATGAAAAAAACCTGCTCTAAAACTAGCTTAGGACATGACCCTTGAATGTTAAGTACTTTTTTAAAGTTGGCCAGATTTCCCACTTCAGCTACCCTGCCTGGCAGCGCATTTCAGATTCCCACCACCCTCTGTGTGAAAAAATAATTCTTCAAATCCCTCTAAACCTCCTGCCTTTCACCTTAAAATAGTACTCCTTTGTTACTGACCCTTCAACTAAGGGGAACAGTTGCTTTCCATCCATTCTGTCCATGCCCCTCGTAATCTTATACACCTAAATCTCGATCTGTCTCGGCCTTCTCTGTTCTATAGGAAACAACCAGAGCTGATCTGTTCATAACTGCGTAATCCCAGGTATCAGCCTGGTGAATTTCTTCTGTACCCCCTTCAGTGCAATCAGATCCTTCATGTAATGTGTCAACCGGAAATGTACACAGCACTCTAGTTGTGGCTTAATCAAAGTCTTATACAGCTCCAACATAACCTCCCTGCTTTCACAATAAGGGCGATGTCCCTTTCAGTTACTTTAGTAACTCTCCACTTGCCTTCAGTGATTTCTATGCACAACCCCCTTAATCCCCTTGGTTCCAGGATTCTCCTTAATTAGGAAATACCTTGATCTGTTCCTCTTGGGACCAGAGGAGATGGCCTTGCACTTTGTCACATTAAACTCCACCCTCACAGTTTTCACCCGTTGACTGAATCTGTTGCAGTATACTGTCATCCACAGGATTCATAGAGCCACCTAATGTGATGCAGTTGGTAAATGTTCCTCTGAGAGAGTGATCGATCAGTCTGGGACCCCAGTACACACCCTGGGAATACTATAAGTCACGTCTCGACCCCTGAGGTGCCCTGTGCAAAGTTTTACAAGCTTAAAAAAAAAAAAAGCAAGTCCTGCCACTGACTGGAAAGGCATGGGGAGCCAATTGTTACTGTCACCCTTATGGTTGGTGGCAGGAGCTCTGATCGGCATTGATGTTTTTCTACAGGCTAGAGTGAAAAAATGTGTCAACGATGTTATTTTTAATGTGAGAGTTGCCTCTTCAAGGCATGTCTGGTTTGTTAAAGCTTTGTGGGAGAAGCTTATACACAGCCTGGCTAGCTCATTTGGTAGTTTACAGTGGACTTAATTGTAGGGTCATTGTTTCCAGTCCAACGTTGTGTAAGAATTTTTTTCTGAAATATTTTAATCAAAATATTGATTCTCATCAAAATGTGCCTGTAAGCTAAATATTACCGTCAATTCTCCAAATAGGAAGTTGAGCAGCTCATCTATTTATCTGTCCTAATATGCATTTTGATCATTTACTCAGTTGTCAGAAGAGGGGACAATTGTTAAAAGATAGATGGAAGAACTTTCAGTTTGGGCAGCACAGACCTAGAACAGGGTAACTTAAACTTTAATGTTAGCCTGTGTCACGCTAACTTGGCTGATTTTAATGCAAGTAGTGGGGGTGAGTAGGGGGAGGAAGCAGCATGGTGAGGGATAGATGTGGATTTAGAGTAAGTGAAGGAATCAGTACAAGTGATCAGAGAAATTTTTGAAGCAAACAAGTGCAGGCCACTGCATTCCTATAATGATGGTCAAATCATGAAGGATGAAAAGGCAGAGACCCAAGTGTTTTTCCGGACCCAATATGAAACTTGTCAAGCCTGTCTAGGATTAGGCCATTCAGCTCCTCGAACTTTGATCAGTACTGTTACAGAATGATTGTAACAGAATTATTCAGCACAATCATCCCTGATATTATTTATAATTCCATTTTGCCACTCCAGTATAGGCCAACAGTCAATATGACTAATAAATCAAGATCTGCGGCTCAAACACAAAGTACAAGGCTGTGGTACTATACTCCGTGTGATGGGAGGGCGCCATTCACATACTGAGGCAGGGCAGAGAAAATATGGTATCGGCATCATAAGAGACTGGGTAACATCAGAGAGACTTGGCACTGTGGGTTGGATTGGCAGCAGTTCTCCAGCACAAGTTCATTTATGTCACACACTTTCCTTCTTTTGTGAAAATGTTGCCTTTCTTGCATCTGGAGCTGTTCTCTGTCCGGGTGTATGGGGTTATGGGGAGGAGTGCAGCATCAATGTAGACCGAGTGAGTTGAAAGATGAAGCCTTCCCACACCTTCCCCTTCCAATTGGTCCTAACTGTTGACCTGCCTCTCTCTTGCAGCAACGGGAGGTGAGGCTGAGATGTTTGAAGTCTCTCCAGAATCTGTACGAAAGCAAAGAAATCACTCAGAAACTGGAGCTCTTCACCAACCGATTCAAGGTACATGTCTTCCTTAATTGCAGCTGCACAGGACAAGTCCAATGAGCCATGGGCAAATACCCTTTGCCAGTGAATAGTATGGCTGGGACTGGGTTGCATTCTGGTTCTGCGTACACTCTGGAAGGGCGTCTGGCACTATCTTGCTCTCTGACTATAACAAATGCTGCTCTGCGGTTGTATTGACTCCTTGTACTTTTCATGTCTGTATAGGACAGGATGGTGTCCATGGTCCTGGATGTGGATTATGATGTTGCAGTGGAAGCAGTCAGGCTATTGACTCTCATTCTGAAGTAAGTATTTTTTATCCACTGTTGATTCATTCGATGTGGGCATCTCTGCTCAGTCAGCTTTTTATTTTCCCCGTTCCCCCTGATTATCCATGGTGAAATGGTCAAGATACTTCCATTTTGCTGTTAGGGAGAGAGTTCCAGGACATTGATCCAGTCACAATGAAGGTTTGGTAACACAGTTGTAATGTAGTGGTGAGCTTGTGGGGGATCTTCCCAGTAGTGCTGTTTGCATACATTTGCTGCCTTTGTTCTTCTCAGTAGTAGAGGCCATTGGTTTAGAAGGTACTATTGAGGGAGACTTTACGAGTGCATCTGAATTCTCAATCCTTGCATTGGGTTTGTCCTAGGGCTATTGTTCAGGGATTTGATTTCTCATTTGTCCTCTTGGTTGTTCTGATAGTTCCTTCCATCAAGATATTGCAGGTTCAAGGCCCACTTGAGCCTGTAACCCTGCCTCATATGGGCCTCGAGACCGAGCCTGTCACTAGGGTAAAAGATGCCTTGGGCCATTATTATGAAGAAGGGCAGAGTTGCTGTCCCTGGTATTTTGAACGGCATCCGTCCCTTCAGCCAACAGCACTAATAATAGATGATCTGTCCGTTATCTCATTCCTATGTGTGGAATTTTGCGACCTTACAAGTGTGGCTGTCTCAGTTCCTACATCGCAATAAGCGATAATGTTTTTGAAAGTAAATAATGGGTGGGAAAAGTGACTTGCGATGTCCTGTTTAAGGTGTCGTTTAAACGCTGCTTGTTTTCTCGTGTGGCCCCTGTAGGAATACTGAAGATGTGTTGACCAATGAGGAGTGCGAGTGTGTTTATCCGCTAGTGTATGCCTCTCACCGTCCCACTGCAGCTGCTGCTGGGCACTTTGTCCACGTGAAGTAAGTCAGATTCTGGTTCTTCGTAAACTCGCTGTTTTTATTACTGGGCATATAGTTAGTGACTCTTATGCTGTAGTCTACTCAATTTTAATATCTCAAATTAGATTTAGAAAAACGTGAGGTGATCATGCTAAAACACACGATTCAAAGGGGGCTAGACAAGGTGGATGCTGAGATGGTGTTTCTTTGTATGGGGCGGGATCTCTAACTCGGGAGAGTTTCAAGCTCAAAGGTTCAAGTTGGAGAGGAGGAACTTGTTGTTCTTTAGAATTCCCTGCCCGCTCCCTCAAATAAAGGGGATTGGGCCATTGAAAATATTCAAGGTCAAGTTATATGGAGTTTTGAGTTGTGGGATACAGGCAGAAACGTGGAGCTCCGGTCGCAGCCAGCTTAGCCGATCTTACTGCATGGCGGAGCAGGCTCAATGGGTCAAAAGGCCTACTCCTGTTGCTATTTCATATGATCCTGTACAAAGGGAGGCTTCCACTCCTGAGATTTCTGCCCAGTGATCTCATTGTAAATGAGTATAAAGCCCATCAGGAGAGTGAGCTCGCAAAAAGCACTATCAGGTCACCTCAGAAACCATTGCACCAGGAACAGTGAGGGAGAAGTGGGTAAGTTGGCCACGTTTGGCTCACTTTGTCTCCAGATAATGGCAGATACACGATAGGTGGGTTGCGTTCAGCTGTGCTCACTCCAGTTGTGCTCACTCCAGTTGTACGTCTGAGCTGTAATCGGCTGCCGGTCTCTCTTTTTCCCTTAGGTTGCGGAGGCATTATGACGCAGAACACGAGGAGGCTGTGGCCAAAGACCGAGGAAGGCGCAGTGTCAATGGCGAATTCATTAAATTGGTGCTCACTTTTTTCCTGGAGAGTGAGGTACAGTGCAGTGTTGCTGATGGGAAGGCCTGTCACTCATAGTCACCTTTCCGTTTGCTGACTTGGTAACCCTACCAAGGTGTAGTGATATGATGATCTGTGAGGTCTGGAATGTTTGGGGAGGGATAGGGTATGTCAGGATCTGGAGCTCTCGGAGGCCTGCCTGGTTTTGGGTCAGGGAGACATGGGTGCTTAGTGGTTAGCAAGTTGACTCTCGTGAGCCCCAGCCTTGCCATGGGGAAAAAAAAGAAGGAAATTATAGGCTCCCCAAGCTTCTGGATAATTCAAAACAAGTACAGATTTGAACATGTTCCTCTAATTTACAGAGAACAAGCCCCTGTGTCATTTCTAGTGAGCACAAATGAGCTACGTTATTGGCTTGACTGACTATCTTAAACCAGTTATTGAAGTGGCAAGTTCTCAAGATTGTTCAGCAAGTGTTGCACAGCCCTGGCACTGCATCAAACAACAGATTTTGTTTTGGGTTTTGCAAATGCAGACTGGTTGGGGTAGGGTATGTATGCTGCCTACGAAAAAGGAGCATGCCTTTTGATCTGACAAGACAACCACCAGTCCACATGCCACCAGTATTGAAATTCATAAAAGATGTTGCTCAACATTGCTGCAAGCTGGAGACAAAAGTAGCTTTTTTCCTGCTCTGAAAACTGATTAACTTCTCTTCACCTGTCTCCCTCCTCAGCTCCATGAGCACTGTGCATACCTCGTGGACAGTCTGTGGGACCACGCTGGCTCAGTCCTGAAGGATTGGGAAGGGATGACGGAGTTGCTCCTAGAGGAGATTGGAGATGGTGAGGATGGTACGTTCCTGGGTATTAGTTCTGTTTATGTGTAGGTTTCTGTCACGTGTGAGGCTGTGCTGGGTTAGGGTGGGGCATGCTGGCGCTGTGTGTGGCTGGGCTGGGTTAGAATCTGGCTGTGCTGAGCTCCACTGGGTTGTGTTGACCTACTGAATTGGTGGGTTGCAGGCGGTGGGCGGTGGGAAGGAAGGAGAGTGGGTGCTGTGCTGATTTATGTTAATATGTAATTGCTATTGGGAGCTGGATCCAGCACCTGTGATGAGACTTCCCCTGTGTTATAGGACTCAGTGATCAGGAGGAGAGTGCTCTGATTGAACTAATGGTGTGCTCGATGCGACAAGCAGTGGAGGGTCACCCACCAATTGGCAGGCATTCTGGGAAAAAGGTAATGCTATGTTCTCAGATCAGGTGTCCTCTACGAACCTGGGATGGGAAAGAGGGCAGTTTGGATTCGTTTTTTTTTTTTTTTGGTTTTGTTTTATTCGTTCATTGGGATGTGGCCAGCATTTATTGTCCATCCCTGCTGCCCCTTGAACCACTGTACTCCGTTTGGTACAGGGAGACCCATAATGTCGTCAACAGGGGAGTTTCAAAATTTTGAGCCACCAACATTGAAGGAATGCTGAGATATTTCCGATTCAGGATGGTAAGTGGCTTGGAGAGGAATCGGCAGAAGGTGGTGTTCCCTGTTCCTTATCTGTTGCCCTTGTTCTTCTAGATGGTGCTGGTGAGGAGTTTGGACCATACTGTTGAAGGAACCTTGCTGAATTTCTGCAGTGCGCATTGTAGATGGTACACACTGCTGCTACTGAGTGTTGATGGTGGAGGGGGTGGATACTTGTGGATGTGGTGCCAGTCAAGTGGACTGCTTTATCCTGGATGGTGTTGAGTTTCTTGAGTGTTGTTGGAACTGCACCCATTTGGCAAGTGGTGGGGAGTGGGATGATACAGTCACACTCCTGACTTGTGCCTTGGATTCAAGCTGAGGAAGGCACATTTGCAGTTGTGGGCACTTTTTTCTGTGTATGTGTGTGCGCATGTGTGCACGCGCCGAGGGGTGATAGTTACATCCTCTGTTGTTGGAGAAGGCCATTGCCTGGCATCTGCGCTGTCTGAATGATACTTGCCACCTGTCAGCCTAGATCTGCATATTGTCTTGCTGCATTTGAATTTGGTTGCTGAGTTGGAGCGGTGGTAGAGTTGGAGAAGCCACAAAGATCATCATTATCCTGGAGCTGGGACGGTCGCTGGAGGAAGGAAGTATGCAGAAGGGTCAGAGTGATGTCTGTGTGGTGTAGATTAGGTGATCCAGGAGTGAGGGACAGTGTGTTGTGAATTAGGTGACCCGACGGGGTGAGGTGTCAGGATAATGGTCCTGTAATTCTGGATTCTCAGGTCTGATAGTTGTCTTGTCTTAAAACAGCTCCTGACTGTAAAAGAGAAGAAGCTACAGATGGACGACCGGGTTAGACTATCTGAACATTTAATTGTCATCATTCCACAGCTCCTGGCCAAGGTAGGTAGTTGGGAGTGGTCATCATTGCATAACTTGGGTGGTCCGGTGGCTGTGGTTAGCACTGCTACTGCACAGCGCCAGGGACCCGGCTTTGAATCCACCCTCCAATGATCGTCTGTATGGAGTTTACACATTCTCCCCATGTCTATATGGGCTTTCTCCCACAGACCAAAGATGTGCAGGTTAGGCAGATTAGCCATGTTAAATTGCCCATTGTGTCCAGGGATGTGTTGGCTCAGTGGATTAGTCATGGGGAATGCAGGATTACAGTGACCGGGTAGGTGGAGGGTCTGGGTAGGATGCTGTTCGGAGGGTGGGTGTGGACTTTAAGGCCTGCTTCCACTCTGTAGGAATTCTATGATTCTAACTCTTGGCCAAGGTAAGGGGAAGGGGCACATCATTGCACAGGTCGTGGCCAAGGTAAAGAGAGGAACAAAGCATTGCAAGGTGAGGGGTTTTGATCAGGGCCAAAGCTGTTTATTAAAGTCGGTGGAATGGGTATTTTTTTTTTTTTTTTTTTTTGAAGGAGGGAGGTGCAGAGTAGCCTGTTCTACTGAGGTAGTAAGGGAGACTAATTGCCAGAGGGTGTGAGAGTCATTGCTGAAATAGCAGCTTTTTAGCTGAGTGGATAGGAACAGAGCAGCTTTTACTGATATGCAGTATGTATTTTTGTTTCAGTACTCTGCGGATGCTGAGAAAGTTGCAAATCTGCTACTGATTCCTGGTTTCTTCGATTTGGACGTTTACTGCACCAGGCGACTGGAGAAGGTAAGATTGGGTGTGAGGCTACAGTACTCTCTAACTAGGCTTGCTCTTTGACTTTCCCCATCCCACCCCTACAACTCTGCACCATTAGTTCCCCATCCATGCTAACAATCTCTCCCGCCTTTCCAGTATTTAGACCTTCTGCTCAAGCAGATCCGGGACATTGTTGAGAAGCACACGGAGATGAACGTGCTGGAGGCATGTAGCAGAGCATACTACACCTTGTGCAATGAGGAATACACCATCCGGAATCGTGTGGACATTGCTCGTAGTCAGATCGTTGACACTCTGGTCGAAATATTCACTCACTCCGTGGAGGAGCTGCTGCATGAGGTCAGTAAACCACAACCTTCACTAACCCCTGGAGGGAGCAAAGTCTAACAATAGGTCAATTTTAGACTCCTCGTTCTTGTTTTCAAACCCCACCCTAGCTCTGTAATCTCCTCCAGCCTGTATTCTACCTCTGACCTCTTTAGCGTTCTCGAATTTAATCAGGAGCTGTGCCTTCAGCTGCTGGAATTCCCTCCTTTAACATCTCCTCATTTTGCCTTATCCCTTAAGACACTGTTTAAAATGTACTTCTTGGACGGGCTTTTAGTGACCTGATTAGATATCTCCTGTTCCTCCTGCTCACAGTCTAGTTGTGTTGATAATGCTCCAATATCTTGGACCTTGGTGTGTTTTACATTGTCAACCGGTGCTACGTAAATGCAACCTGTTGTTGAAAATGAGACTCACAGGGTATGAACCCTGCAGTGATTGGTGGGATTTCAGCAGTATTAAAAATTTGAAGTTTGGAGGAACTGAGTGAGGTTGTAGGGCTGATGAACAGTCAGCCTGGAGTGATGGTGGGCAGTGAGAGTTAGAGTGAAAGGGCAATGTGGGGTGCGGGGCACATTCTTCCCATTGAAGAGGAGGTAACAGATGTAGGATCAGCACATTTGAGGATGAGGAGCAGTGAGTGATGGAGACACCGTGTTCTGATGGGAGTCACAGATGCTAGGGTAGGGAAACTTTCGAGGACACTGAAGGGTGACTGATGTTTGTCTCTGTGATTCCAGGTTGGAGAGATAGATGAGGATAACCTGTACACAGTGGCGACATCACTGAAGAGAATCACTGCCCTCTACAAGTAAGTGAGGCATTAATTCTGAGGAAACACAAATCCCCAGGAGAAACCAGGGAGATGTGGTTGTAATCAGCCTGGGTCCCCGCTCCTCCTGAACCTCCAACTTCTGGGGTGTAACCACCCTGGATCTTGCACCCCTAGGGAGTAACCAGCTTGCGTTGCACTCCTGTCTGGGTAAGACCAGCCTGGACCTCCATCCCAAGTATAAGTACAGAACATGACTGAGAGCTACTTGGACCCTACATCTGACTGGATAGGTCAGGTAGGGTAAGGTAAGGATGGCACGTTTCCTTCCCTGAGGGGACATAAGTCAGATGGAAGTTTTTGACAATCGATGACAGCTTCATAGTTGCTGTTTCTGAGACCAAATGATTCATTTCAACATCTTTTTAAAACTTGAATTTCAATTCCACTAGATGCCGTGGTGGGGTTTGAAGCCCTGTTCCACAGACCATTAATATGGGCCTCTGAATTACTGGTGTTATTGAAAAATTTTACAACCCTGCTTCTGTTTAGGGGTTTGCACAGAAACCTGAACGTAACTCCACCTTGGCAGCAGGTGCTAAGTTCAGCAGTTCTGGACACATCATCTTGATCACATTTCATGAATAAATTTTAGAATTAACAAGGAAAACAACTAGCCACTTTCAACAACTGATTAACAAGCCTTCACTAATGAGTAACATCATAATAGAGCATCTTGTGGGTAGTGACCGTGACGTGATAGAGTTTGAATAGGAGATCTCGTAAGAAACTAGAATTGTTTTTTTAATAACACTGAGAAATGGTTACTGGACCCGAAACATTAACTCTGATTTCTCTCCACAGATGCTGCCAGTCCTGCTGAGCTTTTCCAGCAATTTCTGCTTTTGCTACTGATTTACAGAATCCACAGTTCCCTTGGTTTCTATTGTTTTTAATAAGACTGAACAGATATGAAGATGCTAACTTGGATTTAGTTGTAAACAAGCAGACCTATGGGGATATAAAGCAGTGGGAAGTGTTCAAAGACCGTTAACGATCAAAGGTTTTTCTAAGTACTTATTCTGGGTTGCGAATAAGTTCTGTTCTTGATTCCATTCAGCCGTCGGAGCACAACGCAGGACAACATAAAATAGCCGTTCATAAATACAAGAAGTCTTCCACGTTAG
The DNA here is from genome assembly GCA_024137785.1 of Ginglymostoma cirratum. Classification (NCBI taxonomy): domain Eukaryota; kingdom Metazoa; phylum Chordata; class Chondrichthyes; order Orectolobiformes; family Ginglymostomatidae; genus Ginglymostoma; species Ginglymostoma cirratum. Next base: position 588,039 of record JAHRHZ010000214.1, on the reverse strand, counting down.
ATCTTTAAAATTAAATATGGGATCCACTAACATCAGAACTTGTTTTTATTCATTCATGTGGTGTGGGCAATGCCTAAAGGACAGTCAAGAGTCAGCCACATGCCATGTCTCTAGAGTCATTCATAGGCCAGACCATGTTAGGATGGCAGACTTTTTTTCCCTAAAGGACATTATTGAACCAGATGGGGTTTTTACAATAATCGACAATTGTTACATGACCGCCATCTGGGCAGCTCTTTATTCCAGATTTTTTAATGAATTTAAATTTCACCAACTACCATGGTAGAATTTGAATCAATATCCCTCAGGGCATTAGCTTGTGCTTCTGCATTTCTAATCCAGTGACAGTAGCACCATACCACCGCCTCCCCTCGAATGAGGGGAGTACAGTACTGGTCGTCCTATTACAGGAAGGATGTGGAAGCATTGGAAAAGGTGCAGAGGAGATTTACCAGGATTTGCCTGGTCTGGAGCGAAGGTCTTATGAGGAAAGGCTGAGGGACTTGGGTCTGTTCTCATTGCAGAGAAGAAGGCTAAGAGGGGATTTAATAGAGACCTACAAAATGATCAGAGGATCAGATAGGGTGGACAGTGAGAGTCTTTTTCCCAGGATGATGACGTCGGCTAGTACGAGGGGGCATAGCTGCAAATTGAGGGGTGATAGATGTAAGACAGATGTCAGAGGCAGGTTCTTTACTCAGAGAGTGGTAAGGGCGTGGAATGCCCTGCCTGCCAATGTAGTTAACTCAGCCACATTAGGGGCATTTAAACAGTCCTTGGATAAGCATATGGATGATGATGGGACAGTGTAGGGGGATGGGCTTAGATTAGTTCACAGGTCGGCGCAACGTCGAGGGCCGAAGGGCCTGTTCTGCGCTGTATTGTTCTATGTTCTATGTAAGAGTGCTGACACAGGTGTGGTTCCATTACAGACAAGCACAGCTGATACTCAAACAGCAGGCAGGTATATCAGACCTGCAGTTTGCATCCTGTAGTATACAATGGAGGCAGGGACAGCATAATGGTGATTAAAGGAAATGCAAATTGGGTTGTGTAACCTTGAGGCAATGAGGTTTTTTTTTTGGGGTGTAGATAGAACTTATTCTGCTAGGTGCTAAAAGAAAGTGGTGAGAAAATTGAGTTGGGGCATAATCTTTAAAATCTTTCACTTTGCCTGTCTAAGGCAATCTGTTATCTTTATAAACTCTGTATTCAGGGAGTGGTGCTACTGACCATCCCTGATGATACCTAATATGGTCAGGTCCTCAAGTGGTGCATGATCTTTAAACATAACATTCGTTTTTGTATGTATGTGGGCAACACAGCGGGTACCTTTATCATTACCCCTCTCTACTGTTTCACTATTACTAAATTTTCTGCTACATTCCTGTTACATTATTGGTAAGTCTTGAAGTCATTATCTTTTGCCCACGATCCAAATTCTGATCTCTAACTACTGACATTTTTCCCTCTCCCTACAACTTCTGAGGCTGAGCCAGACTATTTGCTACCTTAGTGTCATATCTGATCCCATATCCCCAACACCATGAAGTTTATCATCCCAAACTCGAGTCTATTTCCTACCTTGCACCATCACCCCTATCTATGTTGACTTACACTGGTTCCTAGTCCAGCAACACTGATATGTTCAAATTTTGCTGCCCTGTTCTCAAAACCTTCCATGATATTTCCCCCTTCCTATCTATGTAACCTCTCCAGACCCAGCAACCTCGACAATTTCTCTGCTAATGTAAGTAAAGCTTCTTGCAGGTCCCTCAATTTAATTGTTGTGCTGTTGGTGGCTTTGTCTTTAACTGTCTGGACCCTAAGCGTTAGAATTCTCTCCCTCTACCTCTCCACTTCACTTCTCCCCACAACCTTTCGGAAGCTCCTTAAAACTTTCTTGTTTGAGCAAGCTTCTGGTCATCTGCTCCACTATATCAGAATGAGTCGTTCTTATCGTACTTTGTTTCATAAGCCCCATAGAAGGATATTGGGACATTCTGTTATGTCACGGGCAATGGTGTTGTTGACTGCTTGAGTGAGGCCTGTTGTTCTCATCTGTCTTTGCAGTGCCCATGACCTTACCAGGTGGGAGTTGTTCGATAACTGCTGCCGTGTCCTGGAACGAGGGATTGACACAGGAGAGATCCCAGAGCAGGTACAGCAGCTGCTTGCCAGCTAGCTCCCAGTGTTGACAGTGTAGGAGATTCTTTACACCGTTCGAAGGCACAAATCCAAGAAGAAGCAGTTGAGCTTTGTCACTGGTCAGAGGTCAGGTTTCTCGACAAGTGACTTCTTTGGTTTCTGTGACGAATGGGCTGCTTGTTGTTCATTGGGCAAATAAGTTTAAGTGTGGACCAAGACACATGTTAAAGACTTTTTGCAGGTTGTACCTGATGCTGGACCATTAATGGCAAATGAATGTTTAAAGCCACCACTAAATTGAACAAGAGGCTTGTAATGTCCTAAAGTGTTTTTAAAGCCACTGTAGTGCTTTTTGAAGTGTAGTTCCTGGTCATGTAGAAAATGCAATCACCAATTTGTTAAACAGCAAGACTCCATGAGCAGGAATGAAAGATTTATCAGACAATCTGTTCAAGATTCCATTTAATATTTGTTCATTGGCTAAGATACTGATATCAGCCAGACAGAGCAAACATGACGTTTCATCTGAAAACATTGCAATGCTCCTTCAGCACTGACTCTGCCAGTCTAAGTGTTCCTACTGCACTGAGCCCTTTAACAGTCCAGCACTCCTGTCATGCTGACCTTCCAACAGACTGTCACTCCCTTGGTGGTGACTCTCAAGTAGAACACAGCCCTCCACTCTGTTAGCCTGATCATTGCCCGCGTTTCTTGAGTGGGACTTGATCCCCTGAACTTCTACCTCAAAGGCATGATTGCTGCCCTTTGAGAAATGTCTGACTTCACAAAAGGCCATTCATGCAGTTTCAATCTTTCTAATGAGCCACCATTTCCTCCTCGAGTTCCCTATTGGACTGTGCATGCTTTCATGTGTCCCTTTGGCAGGGGTGGGAACAGGTTTTATAGGAGAATGAGAACTCTGAGCAGTTGTCGACCGTGCAGCCCCTTTACCCTGCTCTGGCATGCAACATGACTGATCGTCCGTTTCCCACGCTATCGCTCATCCCATACAGCTTTTGAAATTTAAGGAAATAACTGATTCCCATTATTTATTTGTTTATTTATTTAATGACTGAGCAGCCACAGCTTTCGGGAGTCAAGAATTCCAAAGGTTCTTTGTCCCCTTATTGAACAAATTATTCTGTGCTTTAGTACTAAACAGCTGACCTCTTACCCTGAGGCAATGATCAATTGTTCTAATCTCTGTATCTAAGGAAAAATCTTTGTTATCTAGCTTGTCGGCCCTTTCGGAATCATGTATATTTCAAACAGACCGTCTTGCATTCCTCTAAACTCTAGTGAGGAAAGGCTGCATTTACTTTCTGTGTGTGAATAGTTGAGTTGGCTGAATTTAAAATGTTATGTATGGTTAATTCTTTCCCTCACCCCCTCTGCCTCCTCAGATCATTGTACAAGCGCTGCTCTGTGCTCACTTTCACATCCTGTGGAGGCTGGCTGTCATATCGGAGTATCCAGCAACCAAGGTAACAATGGCAGCTCCTATTTGATGATCTTCCACAGCTGGCCACTCGACCCCAATTCCCCACCCCATCCAAATAAGAGGATGTGAGTTTAACCAAGCTGATAACTAATAATGAGTCCAGAGCAAAATAGACCCGAATTTTGTGTGTGTGTGTATGAGATCTTGAGCAATTGCACTGTCAGCTGACTTCTCTGACAGTTTTTGATTGCTCTGTGAAATTCTCCTCACCAGAGAAGTTTGGAGGTAGGGTCATTAAATGTTTTTAAGGCAGACTTAGATTTTTGACAGGCAAGAGTCAAACGTGTGTAGGGAGTAGGCACGAAAGGGAGAGTTGAAGCTGCAATCGAATCAGCTGTGATTTTACCAAACAGCAGAACAGACTCAAGGGGCTGAATGGCCTATTCTTCTTAAATCATATGTAGATAAATCCAAGAGCCACAAAGGAAATGCCAAGCAGATGTGGGTTTTGGATATAAATCGAGTAGGTCAAGAAGAAACAGAGTTAAAGATTTTAGTGACTAAATGGAACATCCAAGTTTGAATTCAATCTCTGAATACACAAAGCATTTCGAAAATTCATTTTTGGGATACGGCCATTGCTGGCTGGGCCAGAATTTATTGCCCATACCTAGTGCCCTTGAGAAAGTGATGGTGAGCTGAGTTCTTGAACTGCTGTAGTTCATTTGGTGTCGGTAGATCCACAATGTTGTTGAGGAGAGAGTCCATAGCAACACTAGAGGAATGGTTGAATATTTCCAAGTCTGGATGGTGAAGGCTTGGAGGGGAATTTGCAGGTGGTGGTCTCCCAGCATATCTGTGCTGTTGTCCTTCGGGATGGTAGCGGCCATGGGCTTGGATGGTGCTGTTTAAGGAGCCTTGTTGAATTTCTGCAGTGTGGTTTGTAGGTGATATATTCTGCTGCTACCGTAGATTGGTGGTGGGGTGAGTGAATGTCTGCATTTATGGTGCCATTCAAGCAGGTTGCTTTGTCCTGGATGGTGTCCAGATTCTTAAGTGAACGACCTAGATACATAAACTGCACAAATAAAACTAGTTTGGTTTGGTGTGATGGCCATTACAGAGATATGGTTGCAAAATGACAAAGTTGTAAAATAAATAGTCCAGGATACTTAGCTTTTATTAGGATGAGCAAATTGGAAGAGGAGGCAGGGAGAGCTCTGACAATGAAGTGTGGGATATTGGCATTAGGCTTCTCAGCTCTGAAAATCAGCATGTGGAATCAGTTTGGGTGGAATTGAGGAACAGCAAAGGACAGAGAAATAATAGAGGAGAGTTGTTCATTGGATCGCTGGCAGCCGAGTTTAAGTACGATTATAATTCAGGGTCTTTGGAATGCACATGATCGAGGTAATACAGTCATCTTTAACAATTAATCTTTACGTAAACTGTGTGAACCATATTTGGAATAAAAGTGTGGAAGATGTGTTCAAGGAATCGGTGTGAGACATTTTTCTGCATCAGTATGTCGAGGTACCAGCCAGAGGCAAGATCTGTTTTAGATCCAGTATTGTACAGTATGAAAGTACTATGGAATTAACTTGAAGTAAAAGGACTTTGAGGGAAGAATGATCATAATACATAAAATTCTATATAGAGATTGGAAATGATTTGGTTAAGTCCAGAACTGCCATCTTAAATAAAAACAAAAAGCAAACATTGTAGATATCTCAGTATATATGAGGAAAAATTTCTTTTGAGGTTTGAGTGTCCTTGGAACTCCTTGCAGCAGATAACTGTGAGGGCAGAGTGCTTGTATATATTTAAGGCTGAGATAAATTCTTGATCGTCAGAGATTTAAGGATTATGGGGAAAACACAGGAAAGAGGATATGAGGAATGTCGGATCAGCCATGATCCTGTTCGATGGGCCGAATGACTTACTCTTACTCATGTTTCTTATGGTATGAAGAACAAGATGGTTAAATCTGCATTATTAACTTAAAGTATTGAAGTTTACCAATGACGCAATGATAGGTGTAAAGATAAGCAGTGAGGAGGGCATACAACAGGCAGCTGAGAGATAGCTTCAATCAGTATGCAATGCCATGCCAAATGGAATACAGTGCAGCAAAGCAGATGTATCCACTTGAGTCGGAAAAACTGAAGCAGAATATTTTTTTGAATGGGGAGAGCCTGGGAAATATTTGAGTTCAGAGCAACCTGTGTTTCCTTGTACATGGAACACAAAGTTAATATTGTGTTTCAGCAGGCGGTTAAGAAGGCACATGGTGCATTATCTTTTGTTCACAGATAATTTGGTTCATCCGTGTTATCTGTTGATCGTGGTTTGTGCTTCCCATTGTGGTTTTGGTAGGGAAGTCACATTTAGGTTAATTAGAACCATATGACACAGAAGAGGTCCTTTGGCCCATTAAGTCTGTACCACCAAAGTTACACTAAACCTACACTAGTCCCACCTTTCAGCGCTACTTGATTTGACCTGATTTATTGTCATGTACCTAAGTACTGTGAAAAGTTTTGTTTTGCGACCAGTATAGGCAGATCTTAACAAACAAGAACATACAGATCATTGAGCGAGGCATACAAGGTTATGACTGCACAGGAGGTGCACAAAAGCAAGATCAACATTAGATTTGAAACTAGAGAGGTCCAACCAGCAGTCTAATTACAACAGGGAAGAAGCTGTTCTTGAATCTGTTGGTGCATGTGTTCAAGCTTCTATATCTTCTACCTGACGGAAGAGGTTTGAAGAGAATGTTACTGGGATGGAAAAGACCTTTGATGTTGGCAGCCTTTCTGCTGCAACAAGAAGTGTAGATGGAGTCCATGGATGGGAGTTTGGTTTCCGTGATGGTCTGGGCTGTATTTTTTGTAGTTTCTTATGGTCCTGGGCAGTGCAGTTGCCGTACCAGTCATTACGCACCAGGATAGTATGCTTTATATGGTGCATCTGTAAAAGTTGGTGAAGGTGCTTATGGACACTCGGCCCATAGTCTTGAATGTATGACACTTTGAGTAATTCTTAAAGATTTTGGAGGTTTTCCACCTCAACTACACTTCCACGCTGTGCTTTCCAGACCGCCATCACTTCTGGATGAAAAGAGCTTTGCTCAAATCCTCTGTAAACCTCCTGCTTTTCACCTTAAAATTGTGCCCCTTTGTCACTTTTTATTTCTCAGAAATTTGTCAAAAGCTTTGCAATCTGAGTACGCCAATCAAATTGCTTCCCAAATACAGCCAGGTTGCATAGGTTAACAGATCCTCTTGTCAGACCATTACCCCTGCTCTGCACAAACACATTCAAGGCACCATCAGCTGAGTTGGAGCCTGGCAAAGTTGGGGAGGGAGGTCTGGAGGAAGGGGATGGGTGGGTGATGGATCGGATGACCTGCTTATTGTCACTAAAAGTGTACTTGCGGCCTTTCATAGGAGCAGCTCATCAGACTGAGGAAGCAACGGAACACAGTCTTCACAATGTGTCAGCACGGCCTGTCCAATGTCAGCACCAGAGTGAGAGAGCAGGTTAGTGAATGCAAGCAGAATGCACTAGGATATATGCACAGACAGATCCAATTCCCATCTACCCATCGATCAGCACCCTCATTGTGTCCCACTGTTGTACTCCAACCTTGCATGTTCCTTGTCCGTACACAGCTGTGGAACTGTTTTCTTCATGGTGGCTCAGTGGTTAGCACTGCTACTTAAGCTCCAGGGATGCGGTCGATTCCAGCCTTAGGCAACTGTCTGTGTGGAATTGTCTGCATGGGTTTCCTCTGGGTGCTCCAGTTTTCTCCCACAGTCCAAAGATGTGCAGGTTAGGTGGATTGGCCATGCTAAATTGCCAATGGTGTTTGGGGATAGACAGGATAGTTGAGTTAGACATGGGAAATGCACGGTTTCAGAGTGGGTTGGATCTGGGTAAGATGCCCTTTGGAGCGTTGGTGGGGTCTCAATAGGCCAAATGGCCTTGTTCCACACTGTAGAGATTCTGTGATCTATTTTATGATTACACATATGGTCTGAGAATGATCGATGATACAGTCTCGGGGCTGGGCAGTGGACAGTCGTCTGAGAATCTGATAATGGGTCTGCGTGCTGGGGCTAGGCTCGCATAGGATCTCTGAGTATAACAAAATGACTGTACACCAACAGACAGTGCTGTGGAATTAATCGCAAAACATCACACTCTGGGTATTGTAAGATAGCTTTGAGCTGCATACAGAGGCAGGATTTCCTGGTTGATAACACACTCTGTTGGATTGAAAATTGGCTGGCTGACAGGAAGCAAAGAGTAGTGATAAATGGGTCCCTTTCGGAATGGCAGGCGGTGACCAGTGGGGTACCGCAAGGTTCGGTGCTGGGACCGCAGCTGTTTACAATATACATTAATGATGTAGATGAGGGCATTAAAAGTAATATTAGCAAATTTGCTGATGACACAAAGCTGGGTGGCAGTGTGAAATGTGAGGAGGATGTTATGAGAATATGGGTGACTTGGACAGGCTAGGTGAGTGGGCGGATGCATGGCAGATGCAGTTTAATGTGAAAAAGTGTGAGGTTATCCACTTTGGTGGCAAGAACAGGAAGGCAGATTACTACCTAAAGGAGTCAAGTTAGGTAAAGGGGAAGTACAACGAGATCTAGGTGTTCTTGTACGTCAGTCTATGAAAGCAAGCATGCAGGTACAGCAGGCAGTGAAGAAAGCTAATGGCATGCTGGTCTTCATAACAAGAGGAATTGAGTACAGGAGCAAAGAGGTCCTTCTGCAGCTGTACAGGGCCCTGGTGAGACCGCACCTGGAGTTATTGTATGCAGTTTTGGTCTCCAAATTTGAGGAAGGACATTCTTGCTATTGAGGGAGCGCAGCGTAGGTTCACGAGGTTAATTCCCAGAATGGTGGGACTATCATATGTTGAAAGATTGGAGCGACTGGGCTTGTATACACTTGAGTTTAGAAGGATGAGAGGAAATCTGATTGACACGTATAAGATTATTAAGGGATTGGACACTCTGGAGGCAGGGAGCATGTTTCCGCTGATGGGTGAGTCCAGAACCAGAGGACACAGTTTAAAAATAAGGGGTAGGCCACTTAGAACAGAGTTGAGGAAAAACTTCTTCACCCAGAGAGTGGTGGATATATGGAATGCTCTGTCCCAGAAGGCAGTGGAGGCCAAGTCTCTGGATAGTTTCAAGAAAGAGATGGATAGAGCTCTTATAGATAATGGAATCAAGGGCTATGGGGATAAGGCAGGAACAGGATACTGATTGTGGATGATCAGCCGTGATCATAACGAATGGTGGTGCTGGCTCGAAGGGCCGAATGGCCTACTCCTGCACCTATTGTCTATTGTCTGCTGTTAATCTGCCTGTTTGCTTTGCTACAGTCCTTCATCCTGCTGTGTGACTTGCTCGTGATCTTCAGCTCACAGATGACGAGGGATGGTCACGACGATCTTCAGCCCCTGGTCTTCACTGCTGACCTTCCACTGGTGTCTGAGTTGCTAAGTTTCGTCATGGACCATGTGTTTGTGGAACCGGAGGACGATGGAGATGGTGAGGGACTCCAGCAGATTTTCTTTTTATGAAGCTACCATGTTGAATCTTGTACCCTGCAATCAAATCACTTCTTTGCTTGGAGGTGAACAAATCCAATGTTTCCAAACTCACCTTTGAGTTAAAATCCCTTATCCCTAGAACCCTCTAGGATGCTTACTTTCCTAAAATATAGCGACCAAAACTGGATGCATTGTTCTAGTTGTGATCTATTTAGAACTTTATAAATTTGTATAATGCCTCCATGTCCATGCACGCTATTTAGAATAGTGCCATCAACTCTGTATTGCCTCTCTCTAACCTTTCTGCTAAAATCCATCACCATCCTTTTTATGTGCTCGTTAGCATTTTTAAAAAAATTAAAATCCCTTTAGATAACCTCCTCCACACTCTCAACGTCAATTTGTTTCTGTACCTCAATCAAAAATTCAATCAGATTAGTTGAGCACAATCTTCTTTTTTCAGTTCCATGCTAAGTCTCCTTAATTAACTCAAACCATTCCAGGCTTCAGAGGAAGTGGTGAAGGCTGGTACAATTACAACATTTAAGGGCATCTGGATGGGTATATGAACAGGAAGGGTTTAGAGGGATATGGACCAAATGCTGACCAGTGAGACTAGATTAATTTAGGGTATCTGGTTGGCATGGACGAGTTGGACCAAAGGGTCTGTTTCCATGCTGTACAACTCTGACTGTAAGTCCGTATTGATTTCACCCCCCCGCCCCTTAATTATTCTGAATCCCCTCGTACCTGTTCTTGAATAAGGATGTCACCTTTGCTCATCAATATTTAGGCACCTCCCTCATGTCTACAGAAGATTGGAAGATTATCGTAAGCTCCAACAACCTCCCTTAGTAGCTGTTTGTTTTGACTACAACTCAAAGCTTTTATTGTGTTGTGGGACTTTTTTTGGATCTGATTAATTTTAACCCTGATTTCCTTGAATTAAGATGAGACGTTGAAGATTGAGATCCTGCACAAGAGAAGGAATTTCCTGGCTGGATTCTGTAAACTCATTATCTACAACATGGTGGATCTGAGGACTGCAGCTGACATCTTCAAGCATTACATGAAAGTAAGGATAGTCTTGACTTGTGCTGACTATTAGGGGTTTGAGTTCCACAGGTGGTTCAGTTGGGGGAGAGAAGCTGCCTCTGATGCTGTACAGGACTTAGGTTCTAGCTCCTCCACCACAATGGCTTCCAGTTTGAATTGATCAAACATCTCACCACAGCCTAAGTGGCAGAGGGCTCATCAGTCTAGTTTGAAGGGAAACTGGTGAGTGAGAGGTGTAGGTACTGTCTTCTCCCATCTGGGCCACTAAGGTTTGTCCCCCAAAGAAATTTTGGAGATCTAGGAAGAAGAGTGTGGATTCGAATATGTTAGTGTGGGTAAAGGCTAAGGGATGAGGGACAGGGTCTGTGTAGTCTGGGGGGAAAGACTGGAGAGACAAGGGGTTGGGGAAGGGGAGGGCATGTAGGACTCTGGAGTCGAGTTACGTTTTGTCTGAGGTCAGTAGGTGCACAGGTTGAAGGTAGCAGGGTGCATTTAATTTGGAGAAATAGGAGGATATCGAACAAGGGGTGCATGTCTGTTGGAGTGACAGGTTACGGGCAGTCTGATGGATGATGCTGAGCATCGTGCACATGGTCTGTGGGAGTGGGGGTTGCTGAGTAGGTTACAGGTCGTGTGGAGAGTGCAGACAAACAGGATCTCACAAAACAGGCTAGCAGCACAGTTTGTAATGGTTAATTTGACTTGAATCCCTTTCTGAGTTTTCGAACACTGGTCTGGGCTCGGATATTTATAGCTCTGTCCTCCTCATTGCAGTACTACGGTGACTATGGCGACATTATCAAGGAGATGTTGGCTAAAGCACGGCTGATTGATAAAATAGAGTGTGCCAAGACTCTCCTCCTCAGCTTACAGCAGGTGAGTGAGTCAAAGTGATCAGGCTGTTCGGGAACTATCCCCTTTTAACCCAATGAGCTATTCAGTATGTTCTAATGCCAGACAAGATCACCAAATATATGTTGCAACCTATCTGAATTCAAGAGGATTCCTTTTGCACATTGTATTTTACCAGCTTTGTCCTCACTGTTGTCTTCCTCCTTTAGTTGTTCAACGAGCTAGTCCAGGATCAGGGCCCTGACATTGACCGGTCCTCCGTTGGCTTCTGTACCATTAAAGATCTTGGCAGGAGGTTTGCACTGACCTTCGGGATAGACCTGATCAAGAGCAGACAGCCGGTTGTCTCGCTGCATTTGTGAGTACGGGACTTGGATCTGGACTGTTATGGGGAATGCAGGGAAGGGTTTAGGAAGCAGGATCTGTGTCTTGAGGTGCTAAGGGAAGTTTTGAATGTCTTGATGGTATTGTGTGGAGGGCACGCAGAGCTTTCAGACTTGTAATGGTTGCAGGAAATATCCCTATCATTGACCGAGAATCACAGAATCCCAACAGTGTGGAGGCAGGCTGTTTTGCCCATCAGTTCCAGCCCAACCCTCCGAAGAACAGCCCACTGAGACCCATCCCCCTACTCTATCCCTGTAACCCTACATTTCCCATGGCTAATCCACCTAGCCTGCACATACCTAGACACTGAGCAATTCAGTATGGCCAATCCATCTAACCTGCATATCTTTGGATTGTGGGAGGAAACCCACGCAGACACAGGGAGAACATGCAAACTCAACATAGACAGTCACCTGAGTGTGGAATCGAACCTGGGTCCCTGGCATCTTGAGGCATCATTGCTAACCACTGAGCCATCATGCCGACTAAGGATGTGACCTGGTGGGTTGCAAACATTTTATGGTCTGGGGCAGGGTGATGTAACTACCAGTTATTTCTTTACGTTACGTATGTTGCAGTCACAGTCTATTCACACCACACAAATAATTCTAGGGTTGAAGAAGAAATAGAGATCAATTGAGAAAAAGTGTTTCTGGCTAAACTCCATATAATGTGACACTTTAACGAGATGCTTAGGACAGTAGTTGGGAATCCTGCAGTGGGTAACTCACCCTCTGACTCCACAAAGCCTGTCCAGCATCGACAAGGCACAAGCGTGATAGAATATGCCCCTTGTATCTGGATGAGTTAAGGCTTCAACATTACTCAAGAAGCTCAAAACCATCCAGGACAAAGCAGTCCACTTGACTGGCATCCTATACTTTAAAGTTAACTCCTTCCACCACCAATGCACAGTGCCAGTAGCGTGGACCATATAGAGGATGCACTGCCTCAGCACACCAAGGCTCTTTCAACACCACTGTACTGACCCCAACCTCTACCACTTGGAAGGACAAAGCAGAAGGATGGGAACACAACCATCTGCAAGTTCCCCTCTGAACTATGCAGCATCCTGACTTGGACATTTCTCATTACTTTAATATCACTGGGTCCAAAATCTTGGAACTCCCTAACAGCTTTGTTGTTACATTTACACCCCAGATTCTGTAGCAGTTCAAGAGGGTAACTAACTGATCACCACTTTCTGAAGGGCAATTAGGGATGTGCTATAAATGCTGGCCTCACCAATGACATCCACATCTGTGATTTTTTTTGTTTTAATTTAAAAGTTTTATGTATGTTTTATTTGTCATCTGCAGTTTGGCTCTGATTTATTTAAGGTCCTATGTTTTGGCTCTGATTTATTCACCTGTATTCTGATCACTTTCTCATGTCTCTGGTCTGCCCTTTCCCCTTGTAGGGATGGGATAAAATTTGCCTTCCAGCAGTATCGTCCGAATGCTTTAGACTTGCCTCCCCAGAACCTGCCATTCCTCGACATCGTCAGTGAATTCTCAACCAAACTGCTGCAGCAGGACAAGAAGGCAGTGTGAGTAAGCTCAGGCTACGTGAATGAGTGTAGGCTGTGTGGGGGAGCATGGGCTGAGAGAGTACACTGGGCCTGTGCCTGGCCTGTGTACAAAAGTGCAGGCTAGCTTGCTTTTGGCCTTTGTACAGGGGAACACAGGCTATGAGAATTGTGAGCCTGGATTGTGTGTGCACGGGTGATTATTCCTGTGTCTGTGAAGGTGCATGCGGAAGAAGGAATAATATTTTTGTAGCATCTCCAATGTAGCGCAACATCCCAGACAATTTTCAGGAACATCTGGCCCTTCAAGTTCACACCAAGTTTCTGTAGAGCATCCCACCCAGATTCGGCCCCATCCCTATAACCCTGCGCATCCTACGACACATCCACCTAACCTGCACAACCCTGGACACTGAAAAATTTAGCGTGACCAATTCACTTAACCTGTACACAGACTCTGGGGACAATGAGCAAGCCCCACACTGATAGTTACTGTGGTCCCTTGCGCTGTAAGGCAGTGTTGCTAACCACTGAGATAACAAGGTGTAGAACTGGATGAACACAGCAGGCCAAGCAGCGTCAGAGGAGTAGGAAGGCTGACATTTTGGACATAGACCCTTCAGAAAAAAAAAACCACTGACCCACTGTGCCACCCCAAAGCTGTGCTGGTGCTGAGGTGTTGAAACTTTGCTAACCCACTGTTCTGATTGCAGCGTCGCCTACCTGGACAAGACATTCCCAGCTACCCTCAACCTGACCGCTCAGGGCTGGCTCCCGCTGACCTCATACCGTCGTTCGCTGCTGGCTCGAGGGGAAGATGACACCATGTCTGTGATAAGCAGCAGGACAGTGAGTGCACGCAGCAAGAAAGCACTGGCATCGTCTGCAAAGAGGAGGAGACTGGAAGGTAAGAAGAGGGCACTCCAAGTTGTGTGTGGGTGTGGGTGGCGGCATTGGAGCATCCTGAAATTAACTTCTGCACCACAGTTTTCTGTAATCCACCTTTGTTCCCTCCCTTGGGCTCCATGTCACTGACTTCTGCCTTTTCTCCAAAGCTCCCTGTAATCCAATAACTAGTATTCCAGCCAACAAGGCTAATGTTCTGGGGAGGTGGGTGGTATTCCAACCATGACATTTGGTGAAATTTAAATTCAATAAGTAACACCAAACAAAATCTGGAATTAAAAGCTAACACTGACTCTGAAACCGTGAAACAAAAACATAAAGTGCTAGATAAACTCAGTTAGGTCCAGTAGCATCTGTGGAGAGAAAGAGCCAATGTTTCGAGCCCAGTGACCCTTCTTCAGACCCTGAAAATCTCCATCTGATTTTGAAAGCCCAGATAGTTCACTGATGCTCTTTAGGGATTAGATTCTGCCATCCTTACCTGGCCTGGCCTGACCTGCATGTGACTCCAGATGCACACCGGACTCTTATCTGGCCTCAAAGTGCACTTGGGAACAGACAACAAGCACTAACCTTGCCAACATCTGGTAACACAATAAATAAATTGATCTTCCTGACTGGCTCCAGGTCTCCACCCACCTCAAGGTTTTTGTGTTTGTGGGCCTGGTTTGCAGAGTAGGACCTGGACTCCCATTTGGGAAGGTGGTCTGGGGTTTGTGGGATCATGCTGCTTCTGAATCTCTGAAGTGAGGCTCTTGAGTGTCACTGACCATGCATGTTTGTGTGTCCAGTTTCAGATCTGAGTTCAGATGGTGTGTGGCCGCAGAGTGGTGGCAGTATGCGTGTGGACGGTAAACTGAGAACCCCGATACTGACCTCAACCATCCTGAGACCACCCCAGTGGGACACAGGAAGTCTGCAGAGCTCTGATGACCAGGATTCAGAGAAGGGGTCAGAGTCTGAATTTGCACAAAGGTAGGTTAGGTGCAATGAGCACAGTGTCTTACAGGTGACGAAGCATTTCCACTGCTATTGTCGACTAATATTCCATCTGCACCCTTTTCAGATGGATAGAGCTCTCATAGATAAAAGGATCAAGGGTTATGGGGATATGGCAGGAACAGGATACTGATTGTGGATGATCAGCCATGATCATAATGAATGGTGATGCTGGCTCGAAGGGCCGAATGGCCTACTCCTGCACCTATTGTGTATTCTATTGTCTATTTTCACCAAAGCTCGCGTGGTGCTTATATGATCTGTGACTGCCAGTGTGAGGAATCTAACGTCCTCTTGCTTTTTCCCCTTCTCCAGTCGCTCCTGGCTTGAGTCGCAAAGTCAGAATAAGAGGCAGAATGAGAGGGTTCAGAAGAACCGGCAGCAAAAGAACCGAATGCGACAGCGACACAAGAGACAGCAGCTGTACGTGACTGGGTTTCGATGACTTGTGCATGTGGACTTGGCTGTTGGTGTTTCATTCCAGCTGCTTGGCAGCTCTGGGAGAAGAGATGGGGTGTCTGAGGGGAATTGGTGTCGTAGGGCAACAGAGAGACAGCAGAGCTGGTGTTAAAGCGCAGCACCGTGAGAGGGGCAGCTCCGACACAGTGGAGTGGTGTCACAGGATAACTGAGACTGGGGGATTGGTGTCACGGGGCAGTTCCATCACTAGGGGATTGGTGTCACGGGGCAGGTAGTTCTGACATGGGATGGTGGAGGGGGTAGTTGGTGTCACAGGGCAGCATGGAGATTTGAAGGTGGGAAGTCAGGTTGTGTGCCCTCACTGTTAGATAGCAAGACCAGGACAGAGGAAGCTTGTGTCACAGACCAGCATCTGGGATAGCTATGTTGTACTTTTAGGTTTCCCATTGTATCAGTCTGACTCAGTGGATAATACATTCCTGTTGGAGGGGGGGAGTCTTCGGATTTTCTTTGTCGGGAGGGGCTGTGGGCAGTGAGATGTTACTGGGTGCACGGAGGCCTTTGGGACTCTGAGACAGGGTTGGTCCTGCAATGGAGCAGCTGAACTAGAGTAGTGAAGAGGCTGAGTCGAGTTGAAGGTCAGGTGGGCTGTTTATAGCAACAGAGCAGCCTAAATGGTAGTTTGGGGGGATGAGGGGGGAATGAACCACAGGAAGGGGACTGCACCCTTCAGTATTGTTCTCCTCTGTATAATTGTCTTGGATATTCAGTTTGATGGATACAGTGTTGTTTTATCTCTCAGGCTCAGTCTGATGGAGGAAGATGGTGAAGAGGCGGAGACAGGAGAAATCATATCAGATGCCACAAGCGAGCATTCTGATGCAAACAGTGAGATCAGTCTGGTCAGTATCTACAGAGGGATCTGGAGGCAGGGTGTGGGACAAGGCGGTGTCGCTGCTCGCTAGGCACTGGTTCTCCAATAAGTGTTGGTGTTGCCTTAGCACTGACTCTCCCAATGGCATGGCGCTCCCTTGGCACTGACTAGCCCTCCCTACTGTGATGGTACCTGTGAAATGACTGACCCTGCAGCTGTGCTGCCCTCCCCCTGCATGGAATTTGGACTGTGAGCCTTGATTATGTACCCAGTTTTCTGCAATGAGAGTCACTGAGTCATGGCTGGCATACCCAGGGTGTTTGCCAACTTCCTGCCATTTCCCTCCATGCAGAACTACGGGGTATATGCAGCATCTTGTAGCAGTCTTGATTCCTGTCTGATTCTGTGTTTCTCTCTTTCTTTCAGCCTGCACCCATCAGAAAAGGCAGAGCTGGACTGTTGCAGGATCTGTTTGATTCCAGTATTCTCGACATTGATGTAAGTAACTGCACCTGTTTACATTAAAATCCTTGAGCCTTTCTCACAGGTACAGGAGATGGCACTTCAGTCCCTTGATGCACTGTAACAGGAAGGAGACCAATGACCTTCTTAAGCCTGTTCCATTTACAATTAGAGCAGACATGATCTGTATTTTAAAGTACTATAGTTTCCTTTTGTTCCACGTCTCTCCGTCTTAACTCGATCTCCATTTCCAAAACTCCAGTCATTCGAATGACCGGTCTTTAAAGTTGGGAGGAGGACAGACTTCCACTCCCCTTTTGTTTGAGGAAGTGCTTCCTGACATTACCCCTGAATGGTCTGCCTTTACTTTTTTGAGGTAATGGCCCCTCGCTCTGCCTTTCCCTTCCTTCTCCATGTCTATGAATCATTGTTTCTTTTTGTTTATTTTTTTCATAGGATTTCAGTTGCTGGCAAACCCAGTACATGTTGCCCATCTCTAACTGCCCCTTGAACTGATGGCATGTTCAACTATTACTAAAGATAGTTAAGAGTCAGCCACATTGCAAGGATAGCAGATTTTCTTCCCTAAAAGGCATCCATGAACAAGATGGCTTACTATTGTTGATGGTCGCCATCACCTAAGATGAATTTTCAATTCTGCATTTATTGTGAATTGAATTTTAAATTCCATCAGTTGCTGTGGTGGGATTTAAACCTGAGTCCCCATGACATAAGCCTGGTCCTCAGGATTTCTTGTTCTCTATGCCCTGCATCTCATCTGTTCTCTCTCAACGTTCCCTTGCCCCCACCCCCCAAAAGAAACACCCATTATTGTCAGAAAAATCTGGTTCATAGTTGCCCTTTAGGGGAGGAAATCTGCTGTTCTTTGCTGATCCTGCCTACATTTAACTCTGGACCCACAGCCAACATGGTTGACGCTTAACCATTCTCTGTTCAAGAGCAACTGGAAATAAGCAACAAGTGGCAGCTTTGTTGGTGATACCCATGACCTGTGAATGAGTAAAGAAAAAAGAATCAATGTTTCATGGTCAGAGACTCACTCACCCAATGGAAATTTTAAAATTTTGTTTTCCTCAACCAGACGACGTGCTGGGGGTTTGGTACAATGACATAAAAGGCATCTGGAAGGGTTTTGAGGAATATGGGCCAAATGCTGGCAAATGGGACTAGATTAATTTAGGATATCTGATCAGCACGGGTGAATTGTTTCCATTGCTGTGTATCTCTATGACTCTCATCTTTGAAGCTAATTGGCAAAAGAACCATTGTGTCTTCTGTTTATTGTCCTCCAGCCTCTGGGAACAGTTTCTTTTTTGTTTACCCTATCTGAGCCATTAATCATAAGTAAGTGTCTCCATATTCGTGCACGTAGTTATAATTCCCCAACAGTGGAACCATTTCAGTAAATCTCAGCTGTGCCCTTGAATGTCATCCCCAATTGCTATTTAAAAATCAGGGTTGCTCATTTAAGACATAAGAGGACTTTATTGTCACAGGTCCTAACTCTGCTCTACTGCCTTTTGAGGAAGAATGTCTTTGAATAACTTTAAGATGGGACTATACGAGCTGGAGCAGGCATTTCAGCTCTTAGACTGGTCTGCCACTTAATGTAATCATGCCTGATCTTATTCTCGTCTCAAATCCACTTTCCTGCCTACTCCCCATAGCCCTTTATCCTGTTTTTTTTCTTTTTTTCATCAGAAACATATTGATTTCTTTCTTGAATCTGTTGATTGATTCTGCCTCCACTGCCCTCTGGGGCAGTGAGTTCTACAGATTTAAAAAGCTCTGTGTGAAGTAGTTTCTCCACATCTCAGTTTTGGAGCTACCTGTATCTGTGACGTCTTGTTCGAGACATTTCCCCTTGTGGGACAATCTTAGAGGTATACAACACAGAAACAGACCCTTTGATCCAAAGTGTAAAGTAATCAGGTCAGCCATTATTTTATTGAATGGCAGATCAAGCTCAGGGGGCCTCCATCTGCCCCAATTCACTTGTAATTTTCATCAAAACTATTGTGCAACTATCCAGTGGGTGGTGTATAAGAGGGATCAGGGGTCAGTCAGCCTTGCTCCCAGTTAATGTAGCCCATGTTGACCCAGAACGCTGCATCTTCAATTCTTGCTTCTTGCCTTCTCAGGATTTCTGAAGCAGTTGGGAACGGAATGAACTTGTCGACATCAGGCCTTCAGTCCTGTGCTGTGGAACTGTCATTAGCTGGAGTGAATTTGGGGGTGTTTGTGTTTAAAGAGTGTCTCTGTGCCAGAGGGATCAGCCTCTGGTTGCCTGGGGCCAGTTGCCCCTGGTGACATAGCCAGAGCCAATGGTATTTGTTGATCACGTGTTTGCAAAGTGATTTTGGATGAGGTTTTATCACTGATAACAAGTGGATGATCCCTCCCCCACAAAAGCAAGGATTCAGACCGGGTCTCTTGTCTCTGTTGTACAGTTGAGCTTTTTTTTTGTATAGTTCTGATGTAAAGAAATTTTCTTGTTTAGTTTATCAGCCATTATTAAAAGTTATATCAGGTTCAAATAATTTCTTGTTTGTTTTTCCTGCGGTCTGAAGTATTAACAGGGACATTACTCACACTATCCAATGCCTCCGGGATGAAGGGTTATGGGAAAACAGAAAAGTGGGTGTGAGGATCAGCTACAGTCCTATTGAATGGTTGAGCAGCTACGCCACTTGTCTCATGTATGTTGATATGTTAACAAGAAGGATTTTCACAACAAAGGCCTTGAGGGAGGAAATTCTGCCATCCTCACCCGGTCTGGCCTACATGTGACTCCTCCAGACTTACGGCATAGGAGAAGGCCCTTCGGCCCATCAAGTCTGCCGCAGTCAGAAACAGGCATCTAACTATTCTCGTCCCGTTTTCCTGTAGTTGTCCCTTGAAATGGGTAAGCAAGCTCCAGCTCAACTAAGAGCAAATCCCCTCAGAATAAATTTTAACTTTTTCTACACAGCCTGCTGCCACCTTTTGTATCAGGTCTTTATTTGTTTGTACATTTGTTTAGAAAAGTCTCCTTTTCTCAATACCTCATTCAGAGGTGGTTTAGCAAAATCTTTGGTATTGTACTGATGGGGATGGGTGGAGTTAAGATACAGATCAGCCACGATCTGAGTTGATGGCAAAGCAGACTGGAGGAGCTGAATGGCCTCCCCTCATTGCTGTGACCTGCTTGAGCCCTTGGACTGGGTGCTGACTTGCAGCAACGCTGGGCCATCCTCATTCCAGAAGAGACCATTTCACATTTTGGTCACATTGACTCTCAGCTGAAACCACTTCGTGGACCCAGAGGCCCCACTCTCCCATTCACAGGCGGATGACATAGGAGTCACTGTGCGTGACGTAGCGGACCCAGCGATGAGGCAGTGGGGAATGCATGGTGGATACACGCAGGAATCTGACCTGCAGCCCTGAGCAGGTGGCCATGGGGAGCTCAAACTGCATGCAGACAGGACCAAGCTCTAGCAGAGATGAGACACTTAATCCAGGAACCTCCAGCTGCAGAGAGGGAAATGTAAACACCAGTAAGAATGGTCCACTTCACATCCCTCGGCCCTAGCCCCTTCCTCAGCAATCGGACAAGGAGGATATCTCCCTCAATAACCCATCCAAACACAAACACATGTCTGTACAGCAATCAACCAGCAATGTTGACTTGGTGATTTGTGTATAAAGAAACCCAAATTGCATTCAGTCATCTGGCCACCTAAAATATGGAGCTCACCTGTTCTGCCACTTTTATATTCCATATCTTATGCCTTTACGATTCTGAAGCCACCACATCAGCCAGCCTTTTCTCCAAATGCACACCAACAAAAATCTGCCTCTTGCTCAGTGAGTCAACTCCTTAAGCCAGATTGATGGCAAGCCTATTGACATAGCCATGCAGTTTCTTCTGGTTTCACTTATTTGTTCTGCCTTTGATTAAGTTATAGTCCTGAACCCTATTCTTTCAAGCCCTTGAAGGGTTTAGGCCCGAAACGTCAAGCTTTCCTGCTATGATGCTGCTTGGCCTGCTGTGTTCATCCAGCTCCACACCTTGTTATCTCGGATCCTCCAGCATCTGCAGTACCTATTATCTCCATATAGCCACTGCTGCCCAGATTCCTTGAGTCGAGATGACCCTTCATCAGATAAATATTAGTTTGCTTTTCCTCCATTGATGCTGCCTGACTCCTGTGATCTCCAGCATGTTTTGTTTTGTTTTGTTTTGTTTTGTTTTGTTTTTAGTGCAGATTCCAGCAACTGCAATAATCATAGAATCCCTACAGTGTGGAAACAGGCCATTCAGTCCATACCATCCCTCTGAAGACTATCCCACCTAACTCATTCCCCAACCCCTGCATTTCTCCATGTCTACATCCCTGGATACTGTGGCCAATCCACCTAACCTGCACATCTTTGGACTGTGGGAGGAAACCCACAAAGACAGTCACCTGCTTATGCAAACAGTTTCATCTGTCCATCCAGGCTTGCTGTGTTTCTCGAGCACAAAAGAAAAGTGCAGATACTGTAGATCTGAAACAAAAACGGAAATTGCTGACGGATCTGTGCAGGTCTGGCAGCATCTGTACACAAAGAGCTAACGTCTATCGAGTCCAGTGACCCTTCTTCAGAACTGGTATTAGCTGGGAAAAGGTGGTAGCTGGTGATCAGGTCCAGAGGGGAGTGAACCTGGATAGGTGGAGACAGAACTTGAAGAAAACACAAAGTACGGTGGATGCTGGAAACCTGTTCCTGAGAGAAAGAAAGTTAGGCAGATGAAGAAATAGTGAGCCAACAAAGGAGAAAAGCTGATAATGGGGACAGGCTATGCTGAAAACAGCCCATGTCATGACAGGACCTGGGGTGAGAATAGCCTTGCTACTATCAATTCTGAAGATGGGCCACTGGACTGGAACATTAACTCTATTTTCTCTCCATAAATGCTGCCAGACCTGCTGAGTTTTTCTAACAAATCATGGTTGCGTTTCCGTAGCATTTGTTTTCATTTCAAATCTCCAGCATCTGTAGTTTTTTATTATTTATTATGCTTCATACCTTTGGTCAATGAAAATTTGTTAAAGTTCAGATTTAGACTTGATCTGCCATACTTCTAACAACTTTTTTATGTAAAAATCCTTCCTAATTTCACACTGACAGCTCTCTCGGTCCCAAGTGGAGAGCCTTACTGTTGCTGCAGTTCTGCCTATTAATTTAATCTGTCAATATGTCTGCAACTTTATGCATCCCTCTGCATTGCTTAGAATGTGCCAACATTTGTCATTGGCTAAATTGCACGGGCTTTTTTACCCAATCATCCAAGCCTGTCAGTAATAATAATCCTAGTGCACACCCTCTTGCTGGAAACATTCCACCAATCAGTCTACCTATGCCTTAACCTGGTCTTTGTTTATGTAAAATACCTCTCTTTTAATTGATTGAAGATTGTCCTCTCTCCAGTACCTTCTTGAGTGAAGGTGGTATTAAACATGCTGCTGATTCTGCCCATTATCCACTAAGGCCTCCCCACTCAAACTGGCCCCTCTGTTAACTGTTCTCTCTCTTATATTCCCATAGGGGCTCATGTGCACACTCCCTCATTTCTATCACCCATTTTGCTTTTTGATCTCCATTCTCTCTTTGGGTGGCTCAGCGGTGAGCACTGCTGCCTCACGGGTGATTGTCTGTGTGGGTTTTGCTGGATGCTCCTGTTTCCTCCCACAGTCCATAGATGTGCAGGTTAGGTGGATGGGCCATGCTAAATTGCCTGTAGTGTCTAGGGACTTGCAGGATTAGCAATGGTTAAATTGCAGGCTTACAGGGTAAGGTAGAGAGCTGGGTCTGGGTGGGATGCTCTTTGTTAGGTTGGTGCATACTTGACAGGCTGAATGACCTTTTTTGTACTGTAGGAATTCTACAATAGATTACTAACAACCTCCTTACGGCATTGAGACTTTGGGGAAAATTCTTCGGGTCCTTTAGTGTTGAAATTTGCAGCCTTTTTAAAACTACCTTAGTATTGATCAATAGCAGTATCTGCTGACCAACTCTTGCATGACTCCAGACTTCCACGAACAAATCTACCCAGATCCCTTCACTCTCTTACACCTCCCTGACTCTCTCCACCCATCCCCTTGCACCACTCCCCATGGTTTACCTGACTCCACTCAATCAGATCCCAACCCCAAAACGACACCTCAGCCCGTATGCCAGAACTGGAGCTGCTGTCACCTTGAAGAGGGCAGAGAGCTGAGAGCCTCCGTGGAAACGTGGGATGGTCCAGTGCACAGACCGAGTGACTGAGTCCAGCTCCGCATGCTGATCGGGACTGCTCAGCTCCTGTGATAGGCTGTAAACATTTATCCAAAATCAATGACAGATAACTCAAACGCTCCTCCGATGAGATTCAAAACCACAATTCAACTCTACCCCACGCTGGATCTGCATCTCCAATCAGCCACTGCATTGGAACAGATTCAGATCCGTGAGCAGAAACCTATCCCACACTGGATCCCAATCTGTAATGAGGCATTGTTGCATTTAGTGATCTTGATCTGCAGTCAGACTTTGACCCACGGTGGATCCACTGCAGGACTCAATCCTGCTGCTGAGTGGCTCACTCAATGGTTGTTTTCATTACATCAATATCTCCCATGAGCTCAACGATCAGCTCCAAATTCCTTTACAGCTGCTGGTTTGTAAAGGTTGGTCTACTTCCCTCATATTCTTTAGGGAGGGAAATCTGCCATTCTTACCTAGTCTGATCTACGCCGGACTCCAGACCCACAACGGGGGTTTGATGCTCAGCATAGGCTATTCACTTAAATCAAATCATCTGAACCACCCAGCATTGACCTCAGCACTGTTCCCTCACTGTCACAGTGTCATAGGGCAGCATTGCTCAGTGGTTAGCACTGCTGCCTTACAGTGCCAGGGAACCAGGTTCTTCAGCCTTAGGCAACTGGCTGTGTGGCGTTTGTGCATTCTCCCTGTGGTAAATGCAGGGTTACAGGAATAGGTGGGGGGAGTTGGTATGGACTCGATGGGCCAAATAGCCACTTCCACACTGTAGGGATTCTATGAACATCCTGGAACTCCCTTCCTAATGGCACTGCAGTGGTTCAAGAAGGCAGCTCGCCACCACATGGCAATAAACACCGCCACAGCTAGAAATGTTGACATACCACTGATGAATGATGAAGGAAACTTAATTGACTGAACTATGTGAGCTGATGAGTGAAGATGTATTTTCTAGTCTATTAAACCGAAAGTAAATGTCCTTCAATACTGTGTCCATCAGGCACTCAGAGGACATAGACAGCATGGGATTAGATACCAGTAAAGCTCCCTCTGTTCCCAAATATTCCCACAACAGATAGAGTGCAGGGTTAGATAGAGTAATGCAAGACTGTTTTATGACCTTGTTGTCCCTTTGGGCACAGGCAGGTGCACAGTGACGTTCAAAGCTTGACTGTAAATCAAAACAAGAGGCAATTAGTGACTCGGCTGGGGATAAAACTGAGCACTGACTGCTTGTGCGGCTCTCCGAGAGCCCAATCAGAGGATCAGCTACTCACCTCTTTGGAGATAAATCACACCTGAGTTTGAGATATACCATGAGACGGCTGCAAGTGAGAAAGAGGAATAAGTGAGCAAAGCTTAATGTAATTGACAACAACCAAACACAGTGAGACAGAGATGGAACGAAATGAAGCAAGAAAGGAGACAGACAGATGCCCACCCCAACATCCCCCTACTCAATGCTCAAAACATTCAGGTGCTGAGGGAAAATTCTCCTGAAGGCCTACAATATTATTTCAATTCCTGGGGTGACCAGAGTCAAGAGATAAATGTGTTCAGCTGTAATGTCACCACTACACAGCTGCTTAGGCTGGGATGTTTATCTACCGGAGGATAGGAGGGTGAGGGGTGACCTTACAGAGGTTTGTGAAATTATGAGGGGCATAGATAAGGTGAAGAGCAAAGGTCTTTTGCCTGGGGTAGGGGAGTTCAAAGCTAGAGGGCATAAGTTTACAGTGAGAGGAGGAAGATTTAAAAGGGACCTGAGGGGCAAATTTTTCCACACACAGTATGTGGAATGAACTGTCAGAGGGAGCGATAATTACAGGTACAGTTACAATATTTAAAAGACATTTGGACAAGTACATTAATAGGAAAGGTTTAGAGGAATATGGGTCAAACACAGGCAAGTAGGATTAATTTGATAAACCTGGTCAGCACGGATGAGTTGGACCGAAGGGCCTGTTTTCAGGCTGTATGATTCAACTCTTATGTGTATTTAGGGTGATGGATTTGTGTGTAGAAGCATGTCAGTACTTTTTTTTAAAAAATCTCTTGTTGCTAACTTATGACTATTGTGCCAATTTAAGCATGTGGTCTCTAGGAATCTAACGCCTTCTTTATATTTTATGCAAGGACTACAGATTTTTACTAGGAAGTAATAATATTAGATTATTAGGTTTTTTTCCCGCAACTCTAAGGAAAAGTGGAACTGTATGGTCACTTAACGATTATGCTTTACTGGAAGCTGGATGTTGGTACTTTTTCCTCCCCCAAAGATACCTAGCATCAGCATGTCTTAAAAGTAACTGCCCAGCAATAGGGTTTCTAAGGGGAAATTTGTAATTGAACTAGGGGGAAGAGAGATCAGTTGGGACTCAGACCTTCAAGCCTATCAATGAGCGAATTCTTGCTGTCTTTTTGATTAGAAAAGAAATACCTTCAAAGACTTCGCAAAAAGACATTGTTGAATTCTTCCAATTCTGCTTTTGAAAGAGTTCAAATGCCCCATACATCAACACAAATACAGAAGGTACTATTAATAATGTGACTGTATCACCAAATAATTTAATGAGAAAGAAAAAGGAGCCCCTGCAACCCAAAACATAGCCCATGTAATTCAAAGAGTAGCCGGCAAAAATAGATGTCGAGGGGATTCTTTTGGGGAAAAATAAAATTTGGCCCCTGCTCCTTAACCCAAACTACTTCCTCAACTCTACCCCATACAACTGTCTCAGTATGCGACCTTGGTGGTGGAGCTGTTTTTAGCTGAAGTTTCTCACTTGCTGTCGGTGTCTTTGTCCACGGTTGGGAACAGTCGGAATGGGAGTGGGACTGGTAGATCATCCGATAACGAATACTGCATCAGAGTCAGCTATAGAGAGAAGAGGCTGTGTCAGAGAGACAACTAGAAAGACAGACTGCATCAGAATCAGCTAGCGATACATATTGTACTGGAGAGATAGTTAGAGAGAGAAAGAAAGGAACTGTTGGGACTGAGGGATGCAATGGTAGGGGGCAATGACGTGAGACAGGAGAGAGGGGGAGTAATGAGAGTGGAGTGTAGTTGGAGAAGGAAAATGGGGGGGGGCACATTTCAAGATTAGTTACCTCTCCCTGGGGAGGGATGACTCTCAAGATCCGGTCGCTCTCGAATTGGTCCAGTTTGACCGACTGATGGAAGCTGCACTCATCGACCTTGACAGCAGCTGCATATCCTGAGGCCAAGAGAGAAAAAAGGAGCAATGATTCCAGGAACAAACCCATCCCGGGACACAACTATCTCCCCCGCCACATTCCCAGGTCACAGCTATCCTGCTCCCAAACTCTGCTATGCATCATCGTCCTATTCCAAAACACTGCCTCACACCACCATCCCAGCCAAAATCCCAAGCCTCTGCCATGCACCACCATCCTAATCCCAAAGATTTGCTACCCACCGCCATCCTGATTCTAATCCCAAAACTGCGACCCACTCCTGTCCTGATCCCAATCCCAAACCTCTGCTCCTTGTCACCCAAATCATAGAAAACCACTAGCACATCCCATCCCGATACGGCCCTCACACCCGATCCTGGAACACAGCCAACGTTCCCTTTCTCCTCTTAACTCCCCAAGATCTTAAACCACTGCTCCTCCGAATGGAGCATTCTCCTGCTCCCCAGTAAACTGACTCCTGCTCTCCCTGTTCATGGAGTCATCAAGCGCAGGAAAGGCCCTTCAGCCCATCGAGTCGGCACCAACATAACTATCACTAAAAGTATGCTATTCCCAATTTCCTGTACTTGTCCCATATCCTTGAATGTTATGATATTTGAAGTGTTCATCCAAAAATTTTTTTTAAAGGGTGTAAGATTTCCGGCCTCCACTACCTTCCCAGGCAACGCATTCCAGATTCCCACTACCCGCTAAGTGAATTTTTTTCCCCAAATCTGCTCTGAATCTCTTGCCCCTTACCCTCTCTTGATTAACACCTTAACCAAGGGGAACAGCTGCTTTCTATTCACCATGTCCCTACCCCTCATAATCTTATACTCCTCAATCATATCCCCCTCAGTCTTCTCTGCTCTCAAAAAAAACAATTCAAGGCTATCTCGTCTCTCCTTATAGCTCAACTTCTCTGTCCCAGGCAACATCCTGGTGAACGTCCTCTGTACCTGCTCTAATGCTATCACATGCTTCCTGTAGTGAGGCGACTGGAACAACACAAGTACTCCAGCCGTGGCCTGATCAATGCTCTGTATAAGTCCAACATTACCTCCTTGTTCTTATCTTCCATGCCACAACTGATGAAAACGAGTGCCCCATATGCCTTCTCAACTATCCACGTGCTTTGCCGACTTCAGGGATCTGTGAATAATTACCTCAGGACCCCACTGTTCCTCTCAGCAACCCAGTGTCCTGCCATTCATTAAATACTCCCTCTTCTTGTTTCTTCTTCCAAAGTGCATCACCTCGCACTTATCAGGGTTAAATAACAACTGCCACTGATCTGCCCATCTATATCCTCCTGCATCCTACAACCATCTTCTTTGCCATGATCTGCTCTACAAATGTTGGTGTCATCTGTAAATTTGCCTAACATTCCCCCACATTTTATCAATATCATTTATGTGTCTAACAAATAACAAGGGTCCCAGTACTGATCCTTGTGGTACACTGCTGGACACTGGCCTCCAGTCACTCAAACAGCCTTCTACCACTACCCTGTGTGTCCTATTGCTAAGCCAGTTTCTGTTCCATCTCGCCAAGTTTCCCTCAATTCCACGTGCTTTAACTTTCTCAATCAGTCTCCCATATGAGACCTTGACAAAAACTTTGCTAAAATCCATATAAACTACATCAACTGAACTTCCCTCATCCTCATAACTTGGTCACATTTTCATAAAATTCTAACAAATTGGTCAGGCATGCTGACAATCCCTAATTAACCCATGCCTTTCCAAGTGAGTATTAATTTGCACTTTCAGAATTTTCTTCAAAAGTTTCCCTACCACTGACGTGAGACATACTGGTCTGTAATTTCTTGGTTCATCTCTGCCACCCCTCTTAAAAAGTAGAACCGCATTAGCCATCCTCCTGTCCTCTGGCACTTCCCCATGGCCAGAGAGGAATTAAAAGTCTGTGTCAGAGCCCCTGCAATTTCCTGCCTTGACGCCCACAGCAGCCTGGGATGCAATTCATCCAGGCCAGGGGATTTACCTGTTTCTAAGCCCGACAGAGCCTCCAATAACTCTGTGTTCACCAGAATAATTCTCCCTCCATTCCATCCTGACACCAGCGCCCCTCAATCTGCAGCAACACCCTCAAGTCCAAATGAGACACAGTTTCAAACTTTGCAGAGGACACGAAACTTGGAGGTATTCTGAACAGACAGGAGGATTGTGTTAAACTTTCGAAAGGAGATAATTTAACAATGGACACTGGTAGTATTTAAAATGCAATGAATTAATCTGGAATTGAAAGCTAGCGCTAACCCACCTGGTTTGCTAATGCCTTTTAGGGAAGGAAACCTGCCATTTTTACCTGGTCTGGCCTAGAAATGACTCCAGACCAACAGCAATGGGGTTGACTCTTAACTGCCCTCTGTAAGGGCCAGACTAGTCACTATGTTCAAGGGGCAATTAGAAATGGACAATAAATGCTGGACCTTCCCAGCAACACCCACATCCCATGAATGTAGAAAGAACTGATTCCTGGGATGGCAGGGCTGACATATGAGGACAGACTGGATCGGTTAGGATTCTATAAAAGCAAAACATCGCGCAGGCTGGAAATCTGAAACAAACACAGAGAATGCTGGGGGAACTCAGCAGGTCTGCCAGTGTCTGTGGACAGAGAAACAGGTAACACACAGTCTGATAGGACTCTTCAGAAGTGCAATATCATTTAACCCCTTAAGCCCTGGTGTTACATGCGTATTCTACACCCCATCTGCTTGTCCTGCCCCACCTACTCTCCTCCTGTCAAACCCACTCACCTCGGATGTCAGTTTTTCCAATGCTAAACTCTTCGTTCAATCCCATTCGGATTTCTGACAGGAGAGACCAAAAAGGTTCATTCACAACCTGAGGAAGGTGAAACGTCGCAAGCTATTAAGACTTGCCCAGAATGGGTCACATCAAGATTAGAATGGTGATGGGGAGAAGCCAGGGCTAGCAGGATAATCAGCGAGAGCAAATGTGAACAGGTTCAGGATGTCGAGAGGAAAGGGAAGAGAGAGAAGGGAGGGAGATAGAGAAGGAGAAAGACAGGCAGACAGACGACAGGGGTAGGGGGGCAAGTGTGAGAGATGAGATGTAGGAGAGAAAGAAAGAGAGAGAGGCAAAGAAGACATGGAAAGTGAGAGGGAGAGGAGGGTAAGTCAGAGACAAAGTGGCAAGCGATAAAGGTGAGAGAGAAAGAGGAAAGGAGTAAAAAGAGGCAAAAGGAGAGAGGTGGACAGGATAGGCGAGAGAGGGAGAGTGAAAGATAAAGAGGAAGGCTAAGAAAGTGGGGAAATGGGGGGGAACAAATTGAGGGAAAGAAGTGGGGAGAGAGGAAGGAAGCGGGACAGACTGGAGGGAGAAAGACGGAGAGACAGGCAGATAGACCGGGATCTTTATGGTCACAATTTGTGCAGGCAGTTTACAGCACATGGTTTGATCCTGAGCTGGAATATGTACCTGTGCTGCTGGGCAGAAAACATTTCATCCGCACTTCTCCCTGAACATCTGCCCTCATCAAAGTGCCCTGGAACATATTCCCAGTGAGAGAGGTCATTGACACAAATTATTGACACAGCCGTGACAACACCAACCCCAGCACACAGCATCAACACACCCGCCAACACAGATCAGTTTGAGATTATATTGAACTGATTTGTCTCACATTGGCTCCAATGACCACTGTCAGTCGCTCAACAACATCCACAAAGATTTCCGTCTTCAGCCCCTGTGATGGTGATAAAAGATATGTATGGATTAAACGTTCAATTTGAACCCACACCACGCTCCAGCCTGGAAATCCCCATAGCCCAGGTATTGTCCCTTTCCTCAGAACACGCACCCCACTGAGAATCTCTATTCAGGGACCCACATCTGAGACAGGGGACCTGGACCCCAACCGGAGACCATTCCTCGGGAATCGGGAGGTGTCTTGTCTCATGGAGTCTGTCCCTGTCTAGTGCGAAAGCACATTCCCCAAGTTACCGCCCCTGATAATCACCTCTTCGCTGCGCATTGCCAACACCGGTCTGCTTGCCGCGATGCTGGGAGCCACTTTACTCTGCTGGGTGTCTGCTCCAAACTGCAAGGAAAGCACAGGTTACAGACACAGAGCCTGAAACACAACACAGCTTGACCCAAACTGTAATTCACCATAATCCCTGAACCACAGCCCCTCCCCACCACAAACACACCCACACTCAAGCATACCCAAGGGAAGGCAACGGGGAAGAGACAACCAAACAGCACAAGAGATAAGGAGGGAGGAGTGGGGGAGGGAGGCGGTTATGAGTGAGAGGGAGGCGTTGTGTGAGAGAGGGAGGAGGGGAGTGAGTGAGAGTGGGAGGGATGGAGAGTCAAGAGAGAGGGAGGAAGGAGTGGGGGGCATAGGGGAGAGGGAGAGGTGGAGGAGAGTGATGGGGGTGTGGTGGGTGAGAGGGGTGGAGGAGGGAGGAAGCAGGGAAATTAAGGTGGTGGTGGGAAGGGGAATGGATGGGGGGGTGAAATAGGTGGGTAGGAACGGACAAGGGGAGGGGGAGAATGGATGAGGGAAGGGGCAGTGAGAATGTATGAGGAGGGATGATTGAGAGAGGAAGGGGTGTTGAGGGGCGTGTGTAAGGGAGTAGGGTGGGGACATTGGGAGGTGAAAGGGAGGGGTGAGGGTGAGGGGATGGAGGGGATGAGGTCCCAGCACTCACCAGGCCGATGTTGCTGAGTTCGAACAGGCTGAATTGTTTGGAAGTTTCTGGCACCGTCTGAATGAAATTCTTCAGGATGTCACTGGAAGTGGTCTGTATGTACCCATAATCCTGTGTGGGGAAAGTCCGGTCAATCCTGCCCATGGGAGGAAACCCCTCTCCCCCCACCCCAATCCCATCCTCTCATCCCCACTGCATCCCACAGTGTCCATTCCTGGTCCCACCAAAACTCCTGGTCAGCCCCATGTGGGGCAGATTTCCTGCCCCCAGCCCTCCCTAACCCCCAACCTACTCCATCCCACCAAACACCAACACAGAAAGTGATGTTCTGATGGAAAAATCCTGATTTTGAGGTCTGTATGCTGGGATTTCCCATGGATCAGAATCCTCGGCTCCAGGAGCATCTCCACACAGATGGTCAACTTTCTTTCCCTCTTTTTACTTCCACAGAATTTGCAGCAATGTTTTCAACTATCAGTCATCCTCACTCCTCCAGCACACTGCCCGCATCCTCCCCGTAGCCTTGTAGCAATCCCAAACTAATCCAACTGTGTGCTCTCTCCCCACAGCCCTGTATGAATCCTAAATTAATCCCACCTCCTGCTCCCTTATGATGGGCAATGGACAAAGAGTGGAGTTGGGCGTGGTACCAGTCAGTGATTGGACTGTGCAGAGATCGATTCTATACATGGCACATGGTCGCCAAGATGGTACTGTCAGCAGCCTGCTTGAGGAGGGAACTGTACTGGCATGGTCCCTTGTTGAGAAGGAGGCTGTCTCACCTCACCCAGGTCTCGTCTGAGGAGGAGGCAGTGTTATCCTGTCTCCAATTGAGAAGGGGGGCTGGATTGACCATTTCCACATCTGATGGCAGGGTCTGTCCTGCCCTGGAAAGCGTTCTGTCGAAACTTACCAACATTTCGTCCAACAGTTCGTAGACTAGAGCGAAGTTTAACTGCAGCGTCTTCTCATTCAGAGTTCCACAGTGATCCTTGATGAGACTAACCAGTCTGAGAACACAAACATTTATATCTCTGCTTACAACGTAAAATCTCTGGGCTACAAAAATTGCAATGAAGAGATTTTTAACCATTTGTAACAGGAGCAGAAATCAGGAAAGAAGACCAGAAGTAGGAGCAGAAGGTTTTAAGGAATGCCTGAAAGATGGACAGGGAGATAGACAGGCTAGTGTATTCAGTGAGGGAGACCCAGCTCTCAGGACTTCAGTGAAGGCAATAAATGGGTGAGTGAGGACAACCTGAGTCACGAGGGCACTCTCTGCTGGGGTCAGAGGGCAGCCTGGGTCACCAGGCCCTCCTCTGCTGGGGTCAAAGGACAGCTTGAGACATATGGTGGCTCCTCTCCACTAGAGTCAGTGGGCAGAATTGGTCATGATGAACACTCTAGGGTCAGAGTGCAGCCTCAATCATGGCCCCTCCCTCCTGGGGTCAGGTGGAAACATGGTCCAGGGAATGAGGTGTGGTCCTTGACTGTGCTAAAGAGTGCGTGTTTACCCAGGTCTGCATGTGTGTCTGTATACATGTGAGCATGCAAGTGTGTGTCTGTGTGTGAATATCTGCGTGTGAGGCGGACTGTGTGAGTGGTGGGTACAGATAGGTACCTGCCCTACTTCATGAAACCCAGACTCTAAGCTGGCTAAGACAAAGACCACTGCACAATGACCAGAGAAAGAGGACACCCTATCACCCCCAGCTCCAGAACCACCCAACCCCAGTCACTGGGAGGTGGTGAATCCTCTTGGTACCTGACGAGGAACTGGACGACAGTGAACGGAGAGACGTTGCAGCGTGTGGTTGCCACCAGGTAGAGACTGTCCTGTCGAATGTGAATAAACTGCAGGCCCTGGTGATGCTGGCAGAATAAAAAAAAACAAACAGAAGACCTGATTAGAATGGAAAGGGCAGGGGAAATGGGGGTGATGGGGGTGGAGAAGGCTGCAGGGGAAATGGAGGTTTGTGGGGTGGAGAAGGCTGCAGTGCTCTGGGGGAAAGAATGAGAGGAAAAGAGGCAGTGGGAGGGGGGCATGCAGAGCAAGATATGGAAGTGAGGGGTTTGGGAATATACGACCAAGCAGCAGCAGTAGGCCATAGACCCATATAGCATGGAAAAGGCCCTTTGGTCCAACTCATCCATGCTGACCAGGTTTCCTAAGCTGAATGAATCCCAGTAGCCTGCGTTTGCCCAGTATCCATGTAAACTTTTCCTGTTTGTGTACTTCCGTTAATGCCTTTTTTGCATTGTAATTGTTCCAGCCTCCAACACTTTCTCTGGCAGCTCATTCTGTATACAGTACACACCACCCTCTGCACGAAAAAGTTGCCCCTTAAGTCCCTTTTAAATCTTACCCCTCTCACCTTAAACCTATGCCCTCTAGTTTTGGACTCCCCTACCCTGATCTTGTCCAGTCACCCTATCCATGATCTTATAAACCTCTATAATGTCACCCCTCAGGCTCCTATGCTCCAGGGAAAAGAGTCCCAGCCTATCCAGCCTCTCCTTATAACTCAAACCCTTCAGTCTTGGTAACATCTTTCTAAATCTTTTTTTCACCTTTTCCAGTTTAATAACATACTTCCAATGTTAGGGCAACCAGAATTTTATACAAAAACAAATTTGCTGGAAAGGCTCAGCAGGTGTGGCAGCATCTGTGAAGAGAAAAAGAGTTAACGTTTCGGATCCGGTGACCCTTCCTCAGAACTGAGGACTGAGCTTTTCTAGCAACTTTGTTTTTGTTCCTGATTTACAACATCCGCAGTTCTTAACCAGAATTTTATGTACTACTCCAAAAGTGACCTCACCAATATCTCATACAGCCATAACATGACGTCCCAACTCCAAGACTCAATGCACTGACCAATGAAGGCAAGTGTGCTAAAATGCCTTCTTCACCACCCTGTCTATCTGCGACTCCACTTTCAAGGAACTATGTACCTACATCCCTTGATTGACAACACTTCTGGGGCCTGATCATTAACTGTGTAAGGCCAATTGGCCCCTTTAGCCAGCTTCGCCATTCGATAAGATTGTGGCCAATCTGACTGTCTCACATTCACAGTCTCCCTCCCCCCCTCCCCACTCCACACCAGCTTGTCAAGTATCAGCCCAAAATCATCTGAAAATATCCCCAGGTTCTGCTTGCATCGCCTGTCGGGGAAGGGTGTGCCCCGAAATCTAAACTAAATGTGCGCCTGTTCAGGGTACAGTACGGGAGGAGGTGGAGGGGGGAAGGGAGGAGGTGCCTTTGGCTATTTGACGAGAAGTTTCAAACTATTGCATGGAGGCAGATTGGTTGAGAGAAGGAAATAGTCAAGATTTGACTTGCACTGTCTGCAGGGAACATGTCTGAATTGCAGTTTTTCTCACTGTAGGGAAAAGTGAACCCAATGTTCCACAATGCAGTTAGTTGTTCCATCACTGGGTTCTTTTTTAGTGAGTGGAGGGGGGCAAGGGGAGGGTGGAGGTGGAAGGAAGTGGCAGACTGAGATAGTTTGCAAATACGATGATAATCAGTCTAATCCACTCACCATGACAACAGGGGCCTGGTCTCGGGGCAAAGACCTCACCTTCTGGTAGAATAAATCGACCACATCCTTTGACTCCTCCCCTCGAACTGAACGTAGCAGAATCAGGAAAACAGCCAGAGAGACAGAGAATGGGTGAGAGGGGTAAACACTTCACCTCACCACACCACTCCCAAAGTACTGAGGGGCCATTTCCAGGACAGAGATCCCCACTGTCCCAGCCATAGAGGGACCCCCCAAACCCTCCCAGGACAGAGATGCCCCTCGTACAAAGACCCTGAGTGAAAAGGTCTCCCCCAGACCCTTCATACAGAGACCCCTCCGCAACCCAGGGGCAAAAACATCCCCATGACTCCTTCCACAGACAGAGACCTCCTGATGACCCCGTCTCCCAGGACAGAGGCCACCCCATGACCTCCTCCCCCAGGTCAGAGACCACCCCAGGACAGAGACCTCCTGATGACCCCATTTCCCCCAAGACACAGGCCACCCCATGACCTCCTCCCCCAGACAGAGACCTCCTGATGACCCCGTCCCCCAGGAAAGAGGCCACCCCATGACCCCGTCCCCCTTCGTACAGAACCAAAGCCTCCGATGTTCCAAAGATGGATAGACTTGTCCATGAACTGTGACATTGACACACACTCCCCATGCCCTGTCTCTCTTCCCCCCCTTCCCTGTGGGTTTACACTCAGGATACGGTCCTTGTAGATGAGATGGTCTCCTCGGGCCGACAGGATGAAGAGCTGAGAGATCATTGCTCGGGAGGAAGGGTTGGGAGACCCCCTGGGAAATGGGGAGCTCAGTGCCGGCTCCTTATTCACTCCAACTCCCAGGCTTCAGGCCTAACCCGTCGCCGCTTTCCGATTGGTGCAAACTACCGCCAATCAGCGTCTGGTCACCACAGCAACCGGGAGGGAGAACCAATCAGAGAGAGGAACATTGTTGGAGTGCTTTTTATGTAGGGTGTGGGAAATAGAGGGTGAGGGTTTCTATGAGGGGTCAAGTATGCAGGGGCTTAGAGGGTGTGGCACATTACAGAGTGTGGCATATAAAGTGTGGGTATACATGGGGTTTGGGATGTATAATGTGCTAATTTTACAGGAAGTGGGATGTATAGGGTGCAGATTACACAGGGAGTACCATATATAAGGAGTGGTATGTACTAGATGCCTTTGGTACAGCATGTAGCGTACATAGGTTGTGGGATATGTAGGCTGTGAGATATACAATGTATGAGGTGCTGCGTATACAAGGTTTAGGCTATATAGGGTGTGGATTTTACACAATGTGGACTATTTTGGGTGCAGATTTGTGAGGTGTGAAGTATATAAAGATAAGAGATATATATGCAGATTATAAAGGAAGTGTGATATATAGAGTGTGCTTTATACAGTCTGTGGTGTAAATAAGGTTTGTATTGTATACAGTGTAGGGTGTAAAAGATGTAGATTATACAGGGTGATGGGTATAGGTAGGATATAGAGGTTGTGTGATATATGGGGTGTGGATCGTGTGATATACAGGAAGTCCAACATAACAGGTATAGGATATATAGGGTGCAGGATACACAGGATGTGGAATATAACAGGTATGATCTAAATATGGTGTGGGTTATACAGACTGGTGTATACAGTGCAGGATACACAGGTTGGGATATATAGGATGAGGGGCATATAGGGTGCAGAATATACAGAATTGGGATACATTGGGTGTAGATTTTATTCAGTGTAGGAGTTGATTACATAGGGTGTGGTATATATATAGTGCAGATTATACAGAGTGTATGGTATACAGGGTGCAGGACATATAAGGTACAGATTTTTCAGGCTGTGGTGTTAATAAATGCAGATAATACAGGGTATGCAGTATGTAGGATGTGGATTATGCATGTTGTAGGGTATATAAGATGTGCATTATGCATGGGGTATATAGGGTGTGGATCGTACAGGGCATATAGTATATGGAGTTCTGTATTACAGAGTTTAGGATGTGTAGGGTGCTGATTTTAGAAGGTGCGGTACATGATACCGGGTGTAGGATGAAAAGGGTGCATTATATAGCATATGGTGTTGGTGCGGAATAAACAGATAGTAATGTGTACACAATGAGGCGTGTACACAATGAGGCATGTACAGGATGAGCTGTATGTGGGTGCAGAATATATAAAGGGTGTGGTGTATGCAGGGGGTGGGATATATTGGGTGTAGATTTTATAGCATGTGGGATACCAGGCAGCATGGTGGCTCAGTGGTCAGCACTGTTGTCTTATAGTGTCAGGGACCTGGGTTCGATTCCACCCTCAGGCAACTATCTGTGGAGTTTGCATGTTCTTCCTGTGTTTGCGTGGGCTCCCTCTGGGTGCTCCAGTTTCCTCCCATAGTCCAAACATGTGCAGGTTAGGTGGATTGGCCATGCTAAATTGCCCATAGGTCTAGGGTGGGAAATGTAGGAATGGGGTGGGGGGTGAGTCTGGGTGGGATGATCTTTGGAGGGTTAATGTGGACTTGTTGGGTTGAATGGCATGCTTCCACACTGTAGGAATCTATTTGATATAGAGTGTGAATTATACAGAATGTGGGATATTATTGGGTTGCACAGTTTGCGGAGTGGTGTATATAAGTGTGGATTATACAGGGTATGTAGGATGCAGACCACACTGTGTGGAATACACAGTGTGTAGGGTATATAGGGTGCAGATTTTAGACTGTGCTATAAGTGGGTGCAGATCATATGGGTGTGGAGTATGTTGGAATATGGATTATACAGGATGTAGGATATATCGGGTGTAGGATTTTCAGAAGGCGGATTTTACATGGTTTGGGGTATATAGGGTGTGGATTATACTGTGTAGGGTATATAGTATGGATCACACAGGGTGTGGTGTATTTAGAGTGTGGATAATACAGGATGTGGGATAACTAGGGTGTGGTGTAAATGAGGTCTGAATTATTCAGGGTGTGTTGTATATAGAGTGCGTATTATATCCAGTATACAGTACATAGGCTGTGGAATATACATGGTGTGGGATATATTGGGTGCAGATTATACAGGGTGTGGTGTATACACAGTACAGGATATACAGAGTATGTTGTAAATGAGGTGCAGATTATTCAGGGTGTGGGATATACAGGGGTGGGATATATTGGGTGCAGATTATACAGGATGTGGTGTATTTTAGTGTGGATTATATAGGGTTTGGGGTATATAGGATAGTATATAGCGTGTGGATTACACGGAATATAGTACATAGCGGCTCTGAGATATATAGATTGCAGATTTTAGAGGGTTTGGCATATTATACTGGGTGTAGGGTGCAAAACGTGCAGAATTAACAAAGTGTGGGGCATATAGGGTATGGATTACACAGTATGGTGATATACAGGATGTGGGATGCATAGGCTGCTGTTTTTGTGGGGTGTGGAGCATATAGGGCAGAGATTATATGTGGTGTGGACCTCATAGGATGTAATGTATAAATATTGTGGGTTAAACAGGTGTATATTTTGCAAGATGTGGAGTATGTAGGCTGCGGGTTATATAGGGTATATAAATTTCAGGATAGACAGGGTGTGGGATATAAAACGTGTGGATTATCCAGGGTGAGGTGTGTATGAAGTGTAGATTATACGGGTTTGGAGATAGATTGGGTGCAAATTATTGGGTGTGTGGGTTATATAGAACATGGATAATACAAATTGGAGGGTATTTAGGTTGCGCGATATACAGGGTGTGATTTATACAGGGTGAGGTGTGTGATGCACTTAATATACAAGGTTTTGTGTATATTGGGCACAGGTTATTGTGTGTGGGTTATATAGTGTGAGGATTATACAAGGTGCGGAAGATATACATTTTGTCTGTATATAGGGTGCGCATTATAAATCATGCGGATTATACAGAAGTTGTTAGAAGTGGGCGGAGCTTTTACGCGAATGTGGCGTTGGGGCGGGTCTTCGCGCTCATTTGGCGCCTTCCGGACTCTGCCATTTGTAGTTAGGGGGAGTTGTATGAACTAAATGTTGATTGTGTTCCTGTGCCAAGAGGCTCCAGACCGGGGGTACGCTCTGGGTCTGAGTTTAGACTGAAAGCAACTTGTAGCCGACGCTCTCCCCGACTCTCCCTCAGTCTTCATTCCCGGCCCAGAGGCTGTGCGGCACTGCCCCCCCCATTTCATGGGGGCTGTGGTTGAATCCGTACCGTATCACGTGGTCCCCAGATTCGCGCCAGTTTCAGATCTAGGATCCGCCATGGACTACCACAGGGAGCGGGGTAAGAGCGGGGTAGATACCCCCCCCCCGCCTCAGGGAGCGGGGTAAGAGCGGGGTAGATACCCCCCCCGCCACAGGGAGCGGGGTAGATACCCCCCCTGCCACAGGGAGCGGGGTAGATACCCCCCACCCACAACGGGAGGGGAGTAAGAGCGGGGTAACTATTCCCACCCACAACGGGAGGGGAGTAAGAGCGGGGTAACTATTCCCACCCACAAAGGGAGAGGAGTAAGAATGGGGTAAATACCCCTCACACAGGGAGCGGGGTAAATACCCCACACACACCAAGAGGGGTAAGAATGGGGTAAATACCCTCCACACAGAGGTTGATTGATCGTTGCCTCTTGTACTGAGATACAGTGAAAAGTGTTGTTTTCCGTGCTGTATAGTCAGATTGTAGTAGTATTACAGGTGCAGAGGGGCAGACCAGAAGTAATTGTTTGAGAGGTCCGTTCAAATGTCTGCTAATAGTGGGGACGGAGCTGTTCCTGAATACCCCCATACAGAGTTGGCTAAGAGGGAAAAATGTTCCTACACAGAGGAGAGGGGCTAGCCCGAAAGAGCCCCCCACTCCACATAGAAGGATAAGAGAATGGTTAAATGTTTTTAAAAAAAGACCCTTAGTCTCCTTTCCCCCATTCTTCCTGCCCTTCTTATCCCCTTTTCTCACCCCCTTTTTTTTTTCTGGATTCCCATCTTCTGCTGTCCCTCGCCTCCTTCTGCCTACTATCCTCTCCCACCTCACTCTACCCCCTTGTACCAAAGGCGTCTGTTTCCTTCCAAGCCCCTTTGTCTGCTGTCTGCCAGAAGATGCTAAAAGGCTCCTGATGTTTATGTTACAGAGAAGTGCAGCAAGTTCCTCTTGGAATTCTACACTGACAGTGGACTCGGCAAGAAGCATTTCAAATATGCAGACCAGTTGGTAAGAATCTCCACTGTAAGCTCGCCGGGCCCTTTCTGACTGTCTCATCTATGGCTCCTGCATCACCAATCTTCCATGAGGCTCAAACGCACACAGTCTCTCCCTCTCCTGTGTACTAGACTCTCTAACCTCATAGAGAGTGCCTTCACTTCTCGTGAGCACAAATTTATTCCTGGTAATCAGAAAAACAGACGAATTGATCGTTGTGTCTTGTTGCGGTTTGTGTGGGAGCTTGCTGTGCACGAAAAAATAAAAGTAGTTCAGTTTTGAAAGGTGGCCGTGAAGCAATTTTAAATTTGTCCTGTTGGGTTTGGAGGTGCTACAGCAATGCTCATTTGTACTTTCGCGCTGCCTGTCGTGCTTTTTAGGAGCTGGAATGTTTGATTTGAACTAACTCCTGCCTGCGCTGGGTCTGTTCCATCAGGCTCTGTGTCCTGGGGGTGGGGGTTACCACCTGGCAGATAACACGTGGATACGCAGGGGTAGTGGGTAACTCTCCGATTTGCTGTCTCATTTCCAAAGGTGCAGATCGCTCACCGTGAGCAAGTAGCGCTCTATGTCGACCTGGACGATGTGGCGGAGGAGGATCCAGAACTGGTGGACTCAATTTGCGAGAACACACGCCGCTACGTCAGCCTCTTTGCTGATGCCGTCCAGGAGTTGCTGCCGCGTTATAAACAGCGGGAGGTGAGAGTGCGGTAGTCATACAATCATCGAACCCTGCAGTGTGGAAGCAGACCGTTCAGCCCATTGAGTCTGCACCGAAGAACCCATCCCTTCACCCTGTTTCTTTAACCCTGCATTTCCCCATGGCTACCCACCTAGCCTGAGCATCCCTGGATGCTATGGGGCAATTCAGCACGGCCAATCCACCCTAACCTGCACATCTTTGTGGGAGGAAACCAGAGCACCCGGAGGGAACCCACGTAGACGCTACGGGAATGTGCAAACTCCACAGATTGGGCAGATAGGCGAGATTGGAACTTGGCAGGGACAAGGCTGGGATGGGTGTGCCCCCTTCAGCTACCGTCACGTCGCAGGTTTAAGGGGTGACCGGGGTCTGCGCCCTGGGTCACACCTTGGTTTCCCACTCCGTGGAATGGAGCATTTTAGCTGTGAAGAGAAGCTAGATAGACTCAGGTTCAAGCAGAGAAGGCTGGGGTGTGGAGATCTGAAGGAGGGGTATAACATTCATGTGCATGATAGGTAGGAAGTCCCACCACAATAGTGTAACCTTCTCTGTTTTTCTGTATTTTTGTATCTGGACTGACATCGGAGCAGGAGCTGGGTTGAAAACGAAGGGTTGCTGCTCTATATAAACAAGTCTTCTGGCATTCATTGGAAGCAGTGTTTGCATGACTGCTCAGATGAGCAGTAGCGGGGCCCAGTTTGCAGACAAACTGGAGCCTATGCCTACGACAGCTATACCAGCTTCCTCTGCTATAGTCAAACTCGGATGCACCCACCTGGCAATATTTTGGCAATTATTCTGGCAATACCTCTCCAGTCTTCGTAACTAAACTTCCTTCAGTCGCTACTCATCCAATAGGAATTACCTGGGCCCCTGCAGAATCTATCATTGAACCTCCTCCCTGCCTCACCACTGCCCCACTTTGCAACATAACTTAACAGCCTTCCTCCTTTGGCAGTCTGATGACGATGTGATAGTAATTCCCATAACCTGGCCAGTGATCCAGATTCTCTTTCGTTGAAGAGGCATAAATGAGGCGGATATAATTTTAAGGTAAAAGCCGAGATGTTCGTGGGAGAGGAAATTTTTTTCACCCAGAGGGTGGTGCGGTCTAGAACGCACAGCCTGGGACGGTAGTTTGAAGTGGGTGAAATAATTCCACGGAGACAGAATTCCAAGTTGCCATTTATTTGCATGTGCACTGTACATGATACTGATACAGCTAGCTCAGAACCCCTGACATTCCTGTTTATATCTCTCAGCCAGGGCTCCCTGATTGGGGCTGTTAACCTGGTCCAATCAGTGAGCCCATATTCTACGTTATCCACCTATCCCACCTCATTCCAACCATGACAGTGGGAAACCTCAACTTTTTTTTTTAAAGAAAATTAACATGAATGTTGATTTGAAATGCTGTGGTGTGCTGAAACAGTTAAGGCCTTTGGTTTATAAATAGAGACCTTGAGTATAAAGACAAAGGAAGTAATACTACACCTATACAAATCATTGGTCAGACCACACTTGAAGTATTGTGTTCAGTTCTGGGCACCTTCATTTAAGTGAGGATGTTAAAGCCCTGGAGAGAGTTTGAGATTTACTAGGCTGATGCTCTCAAGGATTTTAGATACAAGGAAAGTTTAGGGAAGTTGGCCTTTTTCTCCCTGGAACACAAGATTAAGAGGTGATCTTTCTGAGGTGTCCAAGACTATGAATAATTTTGGCAGGATGAAGGAGGGTATATTATGTTTGCACAAAT
Organism: Ginglymostoma cirratum; assembly: GCA_024137785.1. Taxonomy (NCBI): domain Eukaryota; kingdom Metazoa; phylum Chordata; class Chondrichthyes; order Orectolobiformes; family Ginglymostomatidae; genus Ginglymostoma; species Ginglymostoma cirratum. The sequence continues at coordinate 545,985 of JAHRHZ010000214.1, read as the reverse complement.
TGGTATGTCAGTAACTTGAGGGTCACAATTTCAAGAAAGCTAGGAGTGAGATGAGAAGAAACTTCTTTACTCGGAGAGTTGTTAGGATTTGGAATATGCGGCTTGGGAGAGTAGGAGGTATCAAAAGAGAGCTGGATATATATTTGAAAGGGATGAAGTTGGAGGGCTACAGAGATAGGGCTGGAGAGTGGAACCAGCTGGGTAGCTCTTTCGGGAGCAGGTACAGACACGACGGGTCGAGTGGCCTCCTCAATGACGTACAGGCTATGCCTCAAATGCTGGAAAGTGGGAGTAGTGTAGATAGGTTGGCACAGACTCAAGGGGCTGAAGGGTGTCGGAGTCCCCTCCCTCCGTCTACGTAATGCAGCTTCCCATGGACTTGGCTCTTTAGTAGATACTCGGCTCAGACACAAGTCCTCCCCTCTGCCTAGGGGAGGCTTCATCCCGCCCTCCTCCCGGAGAGAAATCTCTTTGATTTTCCCCAGCGAATGTTTGGGTTTGTGATATGCCGTCTCCCCTTCAGGTGGCGAACAAGGATGCACTGGACGTTTACGTCGAACATCGGCTGATGATGGAGCAGCGGACCCGCGATCCTGGTGAAGTCCGCGATGCTCAGAACCAGTACCCGCAGGAGCTGCTGCGCCGATTGTGAGTCTAACCGTGTGTGGGCTTTAGCAGGGTCGGGGTGGGGAGGGGTGAGGTATCATTGGGAGAGGCTTCGAGGGCAGAGACAATCCCTGATCCGGGTTCGGGGTGCTGGCCTGAGGCCGAGCTTCCGGGACTGGGAGTCATGGTTTAGGTGCTAGGTTTCCTGCTGTCCTGTTAGCACAGACCATTCGACCCATCAAGCCTGTGTAAGTCCTGTGAAAGAGCTAGCCCCTCAAACGCTCAAAAATTACGTACTTAATCCTGTTACTCAGTTCACAGGATGTGGGCACCGCCTGCGTTTTTTTAAATGTTATTCGCTCATGGCAGGTGGGTGTCACTGGCTGTGCCTGGTATCTATTGTCCAGTTGCCCCTTGAGAAGATGGTGAGCTGCCACCTTGAATTGCTGCAATCTACCTGCTGTAGGTTGACCCACACAGTGCTGTTAGGGGAGGGAGTTCGAGAATTTTGACCCGGTGATGCTGAAGGAACAGCGATGTGTATCCAAGTAAGGATGGTGAGCGGCTTGAGGGGCAGCTTGCAGGGTTTGATGTTCCCATGTGCCTGCCTGTGTTTCTCGGTGATAATACTCGTGGGGTTTGGAAGGTGCTGTCGGAGGATGCTGGTGAGGCTGGCAACGCTATTGCCCTAGAGCTGATTGGCTCGGAATTGACCGAGCAAGTCAATTGCCTTGTGGGATAGGTGTCTCTCGTAGACCAGGCTGGGTGAGGACGGTAGATTTCCTTCCCCCAAAGTGGACAATAGCCACCATCCCCGACGCAGATGCCAAAATTTGTCAACGGAATTTAAATTCCACCAACTGTAAGCGGTGAGATTTGAACCAGTGACTCCAGAGCCATTAGCCAGGCCCTCCGGATTGCAGGTCCAGTGCATTGCCAGTGTGCTGTTACCTTCCGTTTTTGGATGCGGGAAATTGGAAGCAGAAACAGTGAATGTCGGGCATGCTCAGTAGATCAGGCAGTGTCTGGGAGTGAGAGGCAGGCATTAACATTCCTGACTGTTCAGCACCCCTGGTAAGTTCCTGCCTTGACCTTTAAGGAGGTTTGTTTTGCACTGGACTGAAGGTCTGGTGTCTGTTGACATGGTTGCAGTCAGTGGGTTTCACCTGGAGCTGATACTCATGGGGCTGAGGTGAAGCCTTTCAGAGGGACCTTGAGCCTTAATCTGCAGGCGACTGGTCAGAAGCTCCCTAGTTACTGATGCATCTCGCTGCTGACAAAGGAGAGCCTTGTCATCACAGCTGTCTTTCAGGATCCTATGCCTCTTTCTATGAAAGTGCAGCAGGTGTCCTGGATGATATTTAGCCCTCCTCCAGCATCTTCCAGGATAACCAGACTGATTGTACAGGTGGCACAGAATTAGGCTCAGTGGTTAGCGCTGCTGCGTCACAGTGCCATGGACCTGGGTTCGATTCCTGCCTCGGGTGACTGTGTGGAGTTTGCACGTTCTCCCAGTGTCTGAGTATGTTTCCCTCCCAGTGTTCCAGTTTCTTCCTGCAGTCCAAGGATGTGCAGGTTAGGGTGGATTGGCGATGCGAACTTGCCCATAGTGTCCAGGGATGTGTAGGTTGGGTCAGTTTAGCCATGGGGAAATGTGGGTGTACGGTAGAGGTCTCCGTCTGGGTGGGATACTGTTCAGAGGTTAGTGCAGACTCGATGGGCTGAAAGGCCTCTTTCCGCACTGTAGGAATTCCCACGTGTGGAGAGAGGCTGGATCAGTTAGGACTGCGTTCCCTGGAATTTAGAAGATTGAGGGGGAAGCCTCATGTAAACCTACAAAATTCTAACAGGGCTGGGCAGGGTGAACTCAGGAAGCATGCTACCATTGACTGAGGGGTAAAGGATCAACAGTCATGCTCTTAAGGAAACTGAGTAGGCCATTTAGGACTGCTGAGGAGAAATTTCTTCACCCACAGAGTGGTGAGTCTGTGGAATGTTCTAGTTGAGGACAAAACATCAATGTTTTCAGGAAAATAGTTTACTCTCACAATCCAAAGATCTGCAGGTTAGGTGGAATGGCCATGCTAAATTGTCCCTTAGTGTCCAGGGATGTGCAGGCTAGGTGGGTAAGCTGTGCTAAGTGCAGTTACGGGAATAGGGTAGGAGTGTGGGTGGGATGCTGTTTGGAGAGTCGGTGCAGACTGGATGGACTGAATGGCCTCTTTCTTCCCACACTGTAAAGATTCTGTTCCATGATTTCTATTTAGCTTTTAGGGGTAAAGGAATTAAAAAGTATGGGGACAAAGTGAGAAGAAGGTACTGAAATGGATGATCAGTCACCATCATGTTGGTTGGTGGAGCAGGTTGGAAGGCTATTTGGCCCCATCCCTGTCTTCTATGTTTCAATCACATTGCTGTTCCTGTGGTCTTTTTTGCCCTTCTCCCCACCCTTCTCTACATGACTGCAGTGATGACGTTTCCAAAAGCATTGGCTGCAAAGTCTTTTATTGCGCTACTGAGGTTAAGGGTGTGGGGAGGGGGAGGTGTTGGGATGAGAGTCCTCGTTGTGTTAACTGCTGGGTGGAGGAGGGGAATGGGGAGGTGGATAAAAGGGGCCGAGCGGGGAGGTGGATAAAAGGGGCCGAGCGAGGCGGTGAATACGCTGGTAACGCTCGATGATAACTGGCCTGTCTCCTCCTCTCTTTGCTGTCCGCAGCGAGGTTTACTTCAAACCCCCCAGCGCCGTGAAGCCAAAGGTGATCCGGGATGTCAAGGCGGAAAGCATCGGCAAGCTGGTGACCGTCCGAGGCATCGTGACCCGAGTGACTGAGGTCAAGCCCATGATGGTGGTGGCTACTTACACTTGCGATCAGTGTGGAGCAGAAACCTACCAACCAGTAAGGATGCAACACCTTGTCAGAGGAACACCGACCTACCTGTTAAGGGAGCTAACTGTTAATCAGAGTTTGTAAGCTGTGGTAGGGGTGGACTTGATTGGTGAGCATGAGACTGTGTTCATTCCAACCAGGAGCAGATGTAGACTGTTCAGCCTCTCGAACTTGCTGTACCACTGTACGAGATTGTGTCCGATCTTTCAATTTCTGCATTCCCATCCATCCCCGACAACCTTCGATTCTTCCACCTGGCAAGAGTCTGCCTTCGTTCTATAAATGTTCGGTAACCTGGTCATGGCTCTTGAGGCAGAGTGTTCCAAAGTTGTATGATCCTTAGAGAGGAAAATGTTTCATTCGTAAAACGGTGACCCCTAAATTTTAAACTGCCCACTCAGTTCTGGACTTGCTGGCACAAGGCTGTCTCATTCTTGTGGGGGAAGTGTCTCTGTGAGTGAGCCCCTAGTGGATGTCCCTGCACTCACTATGTAACTGTACCCAGTAATCATGTCACCTTTCCTCCTGGGTCTTCAGACCTTTCCTGTCAAGTACTCCCCCCGCCTGGCTCTGGCTCTGGCTCTGGCTCTCGCTCTGTCTTCGACCCTCTCCTACACTGTCTCTGCCAAATGCGTTTTCTGTCTCTACCCTTCTCAGGCTCTCTTCCTGCCAAACATGTGTTCTCTACCTTTGCCCGTCTGATACACGCTCTGCCAAGCATTCTCCCTCTTTCGGTGTCTCTCTCTCTCTTCTTTCTCGGTGCCCCTCTTGTACACACTCTGTCCTGTCTGTTTATATCCTGCTGTCTCTTTGTGCTCCCCTCATACACATTCCTTGTCAAGTGTGCTCGCACTGTCTCTCGCTTGCTCTGTGCACCCTTCATTACGCTATTGCTGTCGAGCACTCGTCTTTCCCTCACTCTGTCTCTCTTCCATTCCCCACCCCACCGCCCCTCTCATTCATGTTGCCTCCTGACAGCGAACCTCATCTAGCCGCCATCCAACCGTAGGACTGCCCTCTCATTGATTATGTCTCATCATTGTGGAAGCTGGATCTGGGGATATTCTGTTCAGATCTCTTTCCCTGCATGTCCCTTCCCAAAAAAAAAAACCATCAGGCATCGGACATTCAGCCCCTTGAGCCTGTTGCATCTTTCAATGAGAACATGTTGATCTGTGGCCTAACTGTACATACCTGCCTTTGGCCCATATCCCTTAATACTTTCACCTAACAAAAACATGATCTCGTTCAGATTTTAAAAATAACAATTGATCTAGCATTCGCTGCCATTTGTGGAAGAGATTTCCAACCATCTACCACCATTTGCGTGTTGGAAGTGCTTCCTAACATCTCTCCTGAACAGAGATAAAAGGTACTGCAGATGCTGGAGAATCCGAGATAACAAGCATGGGGCTGGATGAACACAGCAGGTCAAGCAGCATCATAGGAGCAGGAAAACTTGACGTTTCGGGCCTAAACCCTTCATCAGAAATGGGGGAGGGGAAGAGGGTTCTGAAATAAATAGGGAGAGAGGGGGAGGCGGGACCTATCCTCTCCTCTATCCATCCTCTATCCGCCTCTCCCTCCCTCCCTATTTATTTCAGAGCCCTCTTCCCCTCCCCCATTTCTGATGAAGGGTTTAGGCCCGAAACGTCAAGTTTTCCTGCTCCTATGATGCTGCTTGACCTGCTGTGTTCATCCAGCCCCATGCTTGTTATCTCTCCTGAACAGTCTGGATCTAAACCTCAGACAATACCCTTAGTTCTAGAATCCCTAACCAGTGGAAATAGTTTAACTTTGTCTACTCTGCCTTTTCATGATTTCGATTAGATCACCCCGTAACCTTCTAAATCCTAGAGAAAGCCAGCCTGGTTTGTACAGTCTCTCCTCATAATTACTGAAGTCCAGATATCATTCTTGTAACCCTATGTTGTATTGCCTCCCAAGGCCAATATATCCCTCTTAAGATGTGGTGCCCAGATCTGCACACGGTGAGGTCTATCCAGAGTTTTACATAACCACAAATTAACATCTGCATCCTTATACTCCAGTCCTCCACACGTAAAGGCCATCCTTCCATTATCCAACATGAGAGTCCCTCCACATTAAAATGTACGACAATCAGCACCGCAGTCTGCCTCCTGTACCTTGCATCATTTTTTATTCGTTCAGCCCATGGCCCTGGAATCTCCGAACATGGGAGCTTTGCTTCCCAGAGTGCATCGTTGTTAATATAATGCCATTGAGTGTTGTTGGATTGGGGTGTAGGGTAGGGACATTTGTATTCCAGATCAGCAGCTGCTCCAGTTGATGTGTTGAGGTGGAACGGCTGTGGTGTATGTGATGTATCCTGCATGCCACTGTGTTGGGACTTTCTCTGTGGCCATATCTGACTGAAAGTGCTTCCTGTTTCAGATCCAGTCTCCAACCTTCATGCCTCTGATCATGTGTCCGAGCCGTGAGTGTCAAACCAACAAATCAGGAGGGCGGCTGTACCTGCAGTCGAGAGGGTCAAAGTTCATCAAGTTTCAGGAGATCAAAGTTCAGGAACATGTAAGTAGCCAAAAGATGGATTTGGTCGTGGGGGTGCTACAGGGACCTCTTGCTGAAGGCTCCTTCTGTCAGAATGTTAACAAGAACTTTGTTTATGCCCCAACCCCCAGAGTGACCAGGTGCCAGTGGGGAACATTCCCCGCAGCATGACAGTGTACAGCCGAGGGGAGAACACGAGACTGGCGCAGCCTGGAGACCACGTCACCATCACTGGCATCTTCCTCCCCATGATGAGGACGGGCTTCAGGCAGGTGGTTCAGGTAAGGCCTTGCGGGGACGGGCTGGAGTCAAGCTGATGGGCTGTGTCGCACTCTCCCGTTTCTGTATCTTAAGAATGAACCTTCTGCAGTCGCACTGGGATCAAAATCCACGCTCTTGCATGTACTATTGGGGATGTGTGCTGAAAGCTGACACAGCTAATGGAGTCCACATCCTGTGAATGAAAAGCAAGAAAAAGAGCATTAAGCTCTTTGGGTCTGATGTTCATGTCCTGGGGACCTGGGGTCAAATCCCACCATGGCAGATGGTGGAATTTGAATTCAAGAAGGAATCTGGAAAGAAGTCTAATGATGACTGTGAATCCAGTATCAACTGTCAGAAAACCCATCTGGTTTACTAATGTTCTTTAGGGAAGGAAATTGCCATCCTTACCTCGTCGAGCCCACATGTGACTCCAGACCCACAGCAATGTGGCTGACTCTTAAACTGCCCTTTGGGCGATTTAGGGTTGGGCAATAAATGTAGCCTAGCCAGCGATGTCCTCATCCTGTGAATAAATTAAAAGAAAAAGCATTTCCGTATCCATTGATGTGTTAATTTTGTAGAAATTTATCAGTCTCTATCTTGTACGTACTCAGTGACTGAGACTCCACATCCCTCTGAGTTAGAGAATTCCAAAGATACACATGCAGACTCGCACTTGTGCACTCCTTGATCCAATTTACCGCATGTTGGTGGGACTGCAGCCCAAAGGATGGATCAGTGCAGTTAGAGCCTTGAGAGGTGAGGAGTGCTCTTATTAGAAGGGGGTCGATGGACAGGAGCAGGAGGCTGGAGAACCACATGACATGGATTGAATGTGAATGACCACGAAACGAGCGCCAGCGCGTGTTGGGGGTAGCTTAGTTATGCAGTGGCTAGAATGCAGAAGGAGCGGTGTGGAGGAGGCAGAGTCGGTTGTACTTTCAAAGGGAATGGTTTGAGCACCAAAGAAGAATCGCAGGGCTGTAGGGAAAGGGACTCCTGCCTGTTGCAATACTAATCGAGCCGCTCTGGTCCCAGGGTCTGCTCTCGGAAACGTACCTGGAGGCTCACAGGATCTCTCAGATGAACAAGAGCGAAGATGACGAGCTGGGGCCACAGGAGCTGAGCGAAGAAGAGCTGAGGCAGATCACTGGTAGGTACAGGGCGGTGAGGGCTCGGGGGGTGGGGAGGGACCGCGGAGCCGACTTTGCGTTGCTGCCGGCTGATCTACGAGGTTCCCAATCAGCTTGGTGTGCCACACTCAAGCAGCGAAGTAAGTGGGTGTGATGCACCGAGACCCCACGTTTGACTGATGGTCTAAAACTGAAGTTGCTGGAAAAGCTCAGCAGGTCTGGCAGCATCTGTGAAGAAAACATCAGAGTTAACATTTCGGGTCTGATGACCCTTCCACCGAACGATCTGCTCCCACACTGTAGGGATTCTGAGTGAGTAGAGTCTCAGTGCATGGTCGTCTCTGGGTGATCGTAATGGGTCCTGGGAGTAATCAACTGTGGCAGGAGTGAGGAGATGATGGCTGCCTGTTGGATGTGCCAAGCTTTGGGGAATCAATGGCCTAGTGTTATTATCACTGGACTGTTAATGCAGGGACCTGGGTAACTTTCTGGACCTGGGGTTCAATCCAGCTAAAGTAGATGGTGGAATTTGAATTCAATAAATATGTGGAATAAGAGTCTAATGATGACCATGAAACCATTGTCAGTTGTTGGAAAAACCCACTTGGTTTGCTGATGTCCTTTAGGGAAGGAAACTGCCGTCTAATGTGACTCCAGACCCATAGCAGTGTGCAGTTCATTAGCTCACTGAGCCAGTTGTTCTGTGGTGTGCAGACGTTTTGTTATCCTTCTAGGCAACATCATCAATGCGACCTCTAATCGAAGCGTTGGTGTCATGCTGCCTTCTGGATTTATATGATCCTCTAGCGTGATGGTCTTGTCGCTTCCGGATCATATAAATCCAGGAGAACACCAGCGTTTTGATGAGACGTCGCACTGATGATGTTGCCTAGAAGGGCAACAAAACGTCTGCACACCACACAGCAATTGGCTTGGCGAGCTAACAAACAACTGCACCCACGACCCGAGCTACGAATTATCACTGAGACCACAGCAATGTGGTTACCCTCTGAGCAATTAGGGGATGGGCAATAAATGCTAGCCTAGCCAGCGATGCCCTTGTCCCCTGAATTAATAACAAAGGGGCTGGTGACCCCGACGTGGTATTCGTTTGCACTGCTAGACTGTTGCACTCACAAGTCTGATGTCAGCAAGTAAGGGCTTGTGCCTTTTTTTTGAAAGGGATAGGAGTGAGGTGCGATTGGGGTACTTAATGAACAGAGCTTCTGGTTACACGCTGTCAATGGGTAAAATTTTGACAAAGCAGAGCACCGCACCTCAAGACCTGATGGGTGCTGTCACCGTGGCTGACACTGTCCAGCCGTGGGTAACTGTGAGCTGACCCGTTGCCTCTTTTGCAGAAGAGGATTTCTACGAGAAGCTTGCAGCCTCAATTGCCCCTGAAATCTACGGGCACGAAGATGTGAAGAAGGCTCTGCTGTTGCTCTTGGTTGGAGGGGTCGATCAGTCTCCCAAAGGAATGAAGATCAGAGGTAAGGGTTGCTGAATTTACATTGCCTTTGTTGCCTTGACATGAAATCTATTTAATTTCACTCTGGGATGGAATTGATTCAAAGACTTTGTATGTAGAAGGGAGTTGGTTGTGTTTGATTCGGATCTTCACTAACATGTCCTGTTGTGGGAGGGATGTTATTGCATTGGAGGGTGTTCGGAGGGAATTTACTAGCACTTGGAGCATTTGAGTTATGAGAAGAGGCTATATAGGCTGGGAATTTTTTGCCACCCGGAGCATTGTACAGCGTAGGACATTGGGGTTTATAAAATCATGAGGGGCATGGATAAGGCGACTAGCAAAGCTCTTTTCCCTAGTTAGGGGGAGTTCAAAACTTGACATTTTTAAGGAGAAAGATTTTAAAAGGACCCGAGGGGCAACTTTTCACGCAGAGGGTGGTGTGTATGTGGAATGAACTGCCAGAGACAGTGATAGATGCAGATACGGTTACAATATTTAGAAGATATTTGGATAGGTACGTGAAGAGGAAGGGCTGAGAGTAATATGAGCCAAACGCAGGCAAGAGGGACTAGTTGAGCTGGGAAACTTGGTTGGCATGGACGAGTTGGATCGAAGGGTCTGTTTCCATGCTGCATGACCCTGTCTTTGGCCCATTGAGACAATCTTTGTGTCATTTAGGGCTTTTTATCTTAAACCTGCTCCCTGTAATCCCAGCCAAATGAATTCTCAATAAACGTCTGGTATCGCTAATCCGTTTCTTATTACCATAGCCTTTGATATCCTACCCAATCTAATCTCGCACTCGCTCTCGCTTCCCCAACTCTTGCCTATTCCGCCTAGCGTCAGCCTGGCAAATAATATTCATGCTGCACAACTGCCTGGCACTGACCATCTACAAAAAGAGAGAATCTGTCTGTCACCTCTTGATATTCAGTGGCGTTGCGGTTGCTGAATCCCCCACTGTCAACATCGCGGGGGTTATCATCGACCAGAAACTCAACAGAACTGTCCAAACCAGTACAGTGGTCACAAGAGCTTGGAATTTGCAGTGAGTATCTCATCCAGTCTTCCCAAAGCCTGTCCACCACCTACAAGTTTGATGGAATACTCTCCACTTTCCAGGATGAGTGCAGCTCCAACAACACTGAAGCTTGACAGCATCAAGGATAAAACAGCCCATCCACCATCTTAAACACTTACTTGCGACCAGTGCTCAGCAGCAGCATGTACCACCCACAAGATGCACTACAGCAGCTCATCAAGACTCCTTAGACACCACCTTTCAAAGCCTTTGCCATCTAGAAGGACAAGGGCAACAGGTACACGGGAACACCACCTCCCTCCAAACTCCCCTTTGAGCCACTTCTCATTCTGACTTGGAAATATATTGCTGTTTCTTCAATGTTGCTGGAACTCCCTCCCTAATAGCACTGTGTGGATGTCCCTATACCACATGGACTGCAGTGCTTCAAGAAGGCATCTCATTCCCACTTTGACAGTGACCATTAGGGATGGATAATGAATGTTGGCCCACCAGTGACGTCCACATCTTATGAATGAATTTTGGGTAAAAATATCCAGACCCTTTTAATTTCACTCCCAGCGAAAACTCACTCATCCTCTGACCTGTCCATCCTCCCTGGACTGACTTATCTCCTTCCTACCTCCCCACCTACACTCACCTTTACTGGCTCCATCCCAGCCTCTTCAACCTGTCTGTCTCCTCTCCACCTATCTTCTCCTCTATCCAGCTTCTATCTGCCTCCCCCTCCCTCCCTATTTATTTCAGAACCCCCTTGCCTTCCCCCAATTTCTGAAGAAGGGTCTAGGCCTGAAACGTCAGCCTTCCTGCTCCTCTGCTGCTGCTTGGCCTGCTGTGTTCATCCTGCTCTACACCTTGTTACCTCTCACTTCCCCATATCCTTTCGATATTGTCTAAAGCTCTCTGATTCCTCATTCTCTCAAATCATGGACACTACTCAGCCACTGTATCTCACTAAAAAGTGCCCACTCTACGTAACTTTAAAATATTTGGTAATTTCTCTTTAACTCTGTACCCTGTGAAAATCTGCTTCTGTGTCTTTTAATGCAACCTTGATTATACACAGACAAGGAGCGGGAATGGTTTTTTGGCCCCTCAACTCTAATGCTAACCGTCACACCATGTAACAGGGTTGTGGCTGATCTGATTGTGAGTTAAAACTGTCTGTGTGGGTTTGCTTCAGTTTCCTTCCGCAGTCCAGGGGTGTGTAGGCTAGGTAGATTAGCCATGGTAAATAGTGCTGGTAAGGGTTGGTCTGGGTGGGGTGCTGTTCGGAGGGTGGGTGCAGACTCAATAGGCCGAATGACCTCCATCTGTCCTGTAGGAATCCTTTGATTCTAAGAGCTGTGTTTCCTTCCTGCTTGCTTTCAGGAAATATCAATATTTGTCTGATGGGTGATCCTGGTGTGGCCAAATCACAGCTGCTGTGTTACATCGACCGCCTCGCACCAAGGAGTAAGTGCCCAACTTCTGAACTTGCCAGGCCCCAGGAATTATTTACTGACATTGTGCACGATGTTCCTGTTGTTCCAGTGTTTGGGTGGGAATGGTGGAGTGTTTTACGGAATACAGTTATATAACACATGCTAAATTCTGGTGGGTTTGTATTGAGTGTGGGATTAGATTTAATCTGTGCTCCAGGGTCTTTTGCTCTGTCCTAAACAGATTTTTAAAAAATCCTGTTATGATGTGTATGTAGTTCTTTTCTTCAGTCTGTCCACATAAGGAAGTCATGTTCCTGCATCTTTTCCCATAAGCTGTTTTCTCCTCAAATAGGTTGCCACAGTCTGTTGCTTGATGTGGAGCAGTGCCCACAAGATGTATTGACCGGCTGTATCTCTTAGCACCCACCATTGGCACATTCCTAAGGATTTGTGCATTGATATTCACATTTGGAGTACTGTAAGCAGTTTTGGTTCCCTTACTTAAGGAAATGTATTATTTAATTGCAGACAGTTCAGAGAGGCTTCACTTGGATGATCCCTAGTAATGAGGGATTGTCTTATGAGCAAAGGCTAAATAGGTAGGAATTCTTAGACAGGTGATCTCAGTGAAACATTTAGGATTCTTAACATTTACCCTCGTGGAAGAGTCTAGGACCAGAGAGCATAGCTTCAGAATTACAGGGTGCTAATTTAAGACTGAGATGAGTAGGAATTCCCCTCGCTCTCTGAGCATTGAGTCTTCGGAACTGCTTGCCTGTGGGGGCAGACTTGTGTGTATATTGAAGGCTGAGATAGATTTTTGATTGGTAAGGGAACTGAGGGTTATGGGGAAGGAGCAGGAAAGTGGACATGTGGAATATCAGGGACTGTGGTCCTATTGAATGGCGGAGCAGTCTTGTGGCGCCAGATGGCCTATTCCTGTTCCTATTTCTTATGGTCTTATTTAGAAATGTCATTTGGCTTAGTGGTAATGTCACTAGACCATGAATCTGGTGGTCCAGGCTCATGCTGTGGGAACACAAATTCAAATCCCAGCATGGTGAAATTTAAAGTCGGTTGACAAATGTGGATTTGAAAGAGGTGGTCTTCCTTGGTCTCAGTCTCCCTAAGCTGCGTCCCGTGGTAAGAAATGCCCCAGTACCCGATGTCCTTGAGCAGCTGTCATTGCAGATTGTGAGGGGGGGAGAGGCTGAAAATCAGAGAAATCACAGGAATGAGAATGTGACGTGGATATGAGGTTGGCCAAACAAGAAAGGGGTGATGAAGCATGTGAGAATACAGGATGGAGCCTAGGGGTAGAGAGGCTGATTACCACTCTGGAACTTGGTAAATGGATGGTTCTGTGAATTGAAACCATGTCCCCTTGGGTTGGGGATGGCCCATGAGGGCCTGCTGAGCCATGCTGCATGAATTTTTAAAAATTGGTCCGGTGGCAGTGGGAGTATTGCTGATAGAATCTGTGTTGACTCTACCTTAATCTTCGCGTGCCCCCCCAGGTCAGTATACCACAGGTCGTGGGTCTTCAGGCGTGGGTCTGACTGCTGCAGTGATGAAGGACCCAGTTACTGGGGAGATGATCCTGGAGGGTGGAGCCCTAGTGCTGGCCGACCAAGGCATCTGCTGCATTGACGAGTTTGACAAGATGATGGACTCCGACCGAACTGCCATTCACGAGGTTATGGAGCAGCAGACCATCTCCATCGCCAAGGCAAGTGGCGTCCGCAGCCTGAGATCAGGGAAGGAGGGGAATCGTTCAACTGGTCCACAATCTTCTGTGTTACCATTCACACGTGTCACTTAGCAACTCTTTATTTTGTTTGGGCCACTGATTTACTCCACCAAAGCTTTTGTCATTGTTAAGACCCCTCGGTCTATTTTCTTTTTGTTTTTTGAAGAGTCCCAGCCTGTAAATCCTTTCCTGATTTCAATCCTGGTATTGTCCTTCACGATTGCCCACCTCTCCAGTGCCTCTATATTCTTTATGTAAAATGCCAACTGGAATTGGCTGCAAGATGTGGCATCACAATAGTTCGAAACACATTTGGCATGTCCTCCCTCCTTTTCGTTATTAGGTGGTCCGAACATTATACTTAGCAGCGTGATTAATCCTTCGGCATCTTTTGTCTCTGACCCTGTGCAACCTGATTTTGTCTTGCTGATGGTTGACTCTATCTTCCTGTGGCTTTATACAGCCACTCCACCTCACAGTTTTACCTCCTGCCTTTTCAGGATACTTAAATTCCCAGCACTGACTTTTTTTTTTTCTGTTTCTATCCCAAGCGATAACTGGGATAATGGCGCTTGAGAGCGAAGCTGAAATATTCATGCAAAGACAAATCGTTTGTTCCCAAACTGATCCCACCCCTCCCTCACTGAGGTTACACTTGTCCCTTCTGTTGTTTCCAGGCTTGATGTAGTCCTTGCCTGCTCTGCTACGGGTAATCCGCTTTGGAGCGGTTTTGGGGACGGAGGGCGGGTGAGTCACCCCTGTTGTGAAATTGTCAAAGGGTTGCTTCCCTTGCAGGCTGGCATCATGACCACACTGAACGCTCGCTGCTCGATCCTGGCGGCTGCCAACCCCGCTTACGGCCGTTATAATCCCAAGAAAACCGTGGAGCAGAACATCCAGCTCCCAGCCGCACTGCTGTCCAGATTTGACCTGCTGTGGCTCATTCAGGACAAACCAGACCGGGACAATGACCTGAGGTGTGACTGGTGTGGTTGGGGGCAGGGGATGGGGAGGGGGTCAAGGAAGCGGCACGGGCACTGCCAGCACAAGGAAGGGGGGAGGGTGGTCGCTGAGGGAGTGGCGGTCATGGGGGTAGGATATAATGGTCCTTTGTAGGTGCAGCCATTTGCAGGCAGGTGGAGAGGAGGAATCTTTCAGTGCAGCATTCACTGCTGAGCAACTTCGATCAATGAGCTATGCTCCTAGCCCCTTCTGAGAATAGATAGCATTTTCGCTGTAGCTGCTCTGAATTGAGCACTTCTGATGCATCTGTATTCAAATCTCTCTTCTCTAAGAAGAGTTAACAAGTTAAATTTCTCTGATCTGTCCCCAGAGTTGAACTCATGGAATTATTCTTCGTAATTTCATCCTTTCTGCACCCTTTCAAACCTTCACATCATAGAATTGCTACGATGTGTAAGCAGGCCGTTTGGTCCGTTGAGTCCCCACCAACTGTTTGAAAATCATCCCACCCTTTATCCTGTTCCGGTAACCCTGCATTTCACATGGCTAATCTGCACATCCCGGGACACTATGGGGAAATTTAGTGTGGCCAATCCACCCTAACTTGCATGTCTTTGGACTGTGGGAGGAAACCGGAGCACCTGGAGGAAACCCACGCAGACGTGAGGAGAATGTACAAACTCCACACAGACAGTCACCCCAGGGTGGAATTGAACCCACGTCCGTAGTGCTGTCGGGCAGCAGAGCTAACCACTGAGCCGCCTTGCTGCTCATTCTTTCTGAAGTTTCAGATCCTCGATTGGACACATTACTCCCATTGGACACATTACTCCCAACTGAAATGGGGTTTTTAAACATTTATTTGTGGGGATATGGGTGCACCAGGGAAGCCAATATTTAATGATAATCAATTGCCCAGAGGGCAGTTAAGAGTCAATCATATGGTGGGCTTGGAGTCATGTGTAGGCCAAACTGGGTAAAGACAGCAGATTCCCTTCCCAATTGGACATAAGTGAACCAGGTGGGTTTTATGTGGCAACCTTGGTCGCAACTAGGCAAGCATATCCTTTTCAGATTTTGCTTTATTACTGAATTCCTATTCTGCTGGGCTTTAAACCCATGCCCTCAGAACGGTGGGGGCCTCTGGATTGTTAGTCCCATGACATTATGGGGAGGTGCCAGCACAGTGGTAGTTGTCTACAATTATTTAGTTTTTTTTATTCTGTGTCTCAGTTTACAAGGCCCAGGGGTCCCGTCAGACTTCTGAACCACTTTTTCAATTCACCTTCAATGATTTGTGCGGCTGTCCCTCCAGATCTCTTGGTTCCTACACCCTGCTTCTGACTGTGTCCTTCATTTCCGCCCGCTGACATCTTGCTCATGTGGCTATACTGTTGACAGTTCTCAACCTTTCAAAGTTTTGCCATCTACAGATCTCAAAATTATGCGCTGCCCGCACAAGTCTTTTCCTTTATTAAAAGGTGAGAAAATTGGCGGTCCTGTTACCATCTCCCTGGAGAGACCACACTGCGGGCATCCTCCAGCCCGGAAAACAGTCATTTGCCACCACGCTGTTCAGTGCCTGTCTTTGCTGCCGCTGTCTTTTTTTTTTTAATTTTGTGGGCTGAGACTGTGTGAACCAGCTCGTTTATGTGACACCTTTATCAGCCTACCCTACACCCTTGTTCTCATCAACAAAAACAGACATTGATTGGAAATTGTTCTTACCAAGCCTAGTTCAACAAAACAAAAATCGCAGTTCTCCTTCAAATCCATGCAGGTTCACCTGAATTAAGTTGCACTCGTCCAAGTGACAATTTTAAAAACCCGAAAGAACTGCAGATGCTGGAAATCGGAAACAAAAACAGAAATTGCTGGAAAAAGATCAGCAGGTCTGAGGAAGTTCCCGTTCTGAGGAAGGGTCAGTGGACCCGAAACGTTAACTCTGATTTCTTTCTGCTGACAGTGCAAGAGCTGCTGAGCTTTTCCAGTGATTTCTGTTTTAGTGACTGATACTTTTGTCTGTTAATTAAGTACCCCAGCATTTCCAACACCGCCTCTACTAATATTTAGCCCATCCACCATGCAAACTATCTTGCCTTTCACTGTGACTTCCTCGGTCTTCCTCAAAAGACAGTCTTTGTTTTTGTTTTGTATCTTAGTCACACTCCACTGTCTTGGCGGTTGGTTTCATCAGCTGGCTGGACAGCTAGTTCTCAGTGCAGTATAGTACCAACGATGAGCATTCAATTCCCACACTGGCTGTGGTGATCACGAAGGCACTCCCTTCTCAAGCTGGTCTCTCTCCTGAGGCGTGGTGACCCTCCGGTGAAACTCAGTGCCAGCCATCCTACGGAACTATGGCGACGTTATCATGTCTCTCTGTTTCCTGCCATATTCCATGAGGCTGTGCTCAAAAGCAAGTTCTTGGCTCAGTCAATCCCCCTTTATAACTACTTCACAGTTTCTTTTTTTTAATGTCTCTCCAATTTTTTTCTTTTTTGCAGGGCTTTTCCTACAAGTTGGTGCCCGAGATAATGTATCCAGTAGTGGAATAGTTGGCTGCCTTGTTTCTTAGCTTTGACCAAATCCCTCCTTATTCTTTGTCTTATGTTTATTGACTGCCCTGCACCAGGATTGTTTTATACCCAGTCTTCTGCTGTTTGAGTTGGGCCTTTGATAGTGTGACATCATATTGGCATGTGACTGCTCGTGTCTGCAGCTCACTAATCCTGTTTGCCATTTTGTGTGCTCTCATACTTTGGAAGCTGGCTGTTTTCACATTTGAGCTGCCCTGTCTGTACTGACCCCATATACGCTCCAAACCAGTCACAAAGCCCTTCCTCCTGCACCTGTTGCACATTTGTCTGTTCTACCCTGTCTTATTTGTGTTCCCATTTCTGGGAGTAATCTGGAGATCACTGCCTTTTTGGAGGTTTCCTTTGCTGGCCTGCATTGGATCTCTGAAAGATTCACTTTTTGTTGAGAAGGGAAGGGAAGGAGTGGGTGAAAACAATTGGGTACTTGGTGCTGTGTAATTTTAATGGCTGACAGCAAGGCTGCTTCCTTGGGGTGGAGTGCAGCCTGGGCTATGATGGTCTGACTGGGCTGGAGGGTGGGGCTTAGGGCTGCCTTCATGTTGTTTGTCTTGCGGTATCACTCCAGTGTATTGTTCGTGTACAAGTGATCCGCTCTTTGTCTCACCCACCTCCAGGCTGGCTCAGCACATCACCTACGTCCACCAACACAGCAAGCAGCCTCCCTCACAGTTCCAGCCGCTGGATATGAAGCTGATGAGGTACGGTGACTATCTCATTGCTAGCTGACGGGATATTAGCGTTATAAATGATGGCTGTTTCTCCCCCTTCCACCACTCTGATGTGTCTCTGCTTCTTGCAGTCCCTCTCACTTTCTCTCTCTGATTTCTACTCCCCCCTCCTCGTCCGTGTTGGGTCCCTGTTGACTTCCACATGTCATGTTCGCCTCTCCCTCAGGCGCTACATAACGCTGTGCAAGAAGAAGCAGCCGATGATCCCTGAGTCCCTGGCGGATTACATTACCGCTGCTTACGTGGAGATGAGGAAGGAGTCGCGAGTCAACAAGGACATGACGTTCACCTCTGCCCGGACCCTGCTGTCCGTCCTGCGTCTGTCCACTGCTCTGGTGAGTGAGGCTGCTGGACTTTGTCTTCCTAATCCCTCCGCTGGCAGCAGGGCAGTGATCCGGCGTCCACTGCTCCTTGTGTTTTTTCCTGTGGCCTTGGTGGAGGGTTGGGGAGTAGAAGAAGCTCTGTCCGGCCCTGAGAGTTGGACATCTGCAAAATACAACTGTCCTTGGCCCAGTCAGGTGGGTGGCTCTCCTTGGACCAGCACAGTTTCGAAATATCAAAACCAGACCTTCCAGGCAAAAGGTCTGCACTGCAAAGGGTGTAGATATTTGGAAGTTACCAGTCATCAGCAGTTGGTGCAAAGTCAATTATCTTAAACTGGATTAATAAATATTTGTTAACTAAAGTTGATAAGAAAAATGGGGCAAAGGTGGGTATATGGAGATGGCTTGCAGACTGGGAAGCTCTGATTGAACGATCGAACAGACTTATGGGGTGAAATAGCCTAATTTTGATGGTCCTGTGTGCTACTACAATGAAATGTTACAGTGGTAATGTTACCGGAATTTGGCACTCTCTTTGCTGTGCGGGCTGTGCCAGTGCTAAAGTGCTGACAGTGCAGGGAGTGAGACTCAGTACCTCCTGCACTGGGGCACTTGGAGCACTGCTCAGCCAATTCTGCCTTCCGGTCAGTACAGATTGAGAGACCCCCTCACCAGCAAATATGCCAAGCAGGGTGTGATGTAGTTGGTTGATCCTCCTATGTGGACCTGTTCAACCTGGATCCCTGCTCTTTGGAACTATTCTCTCCACACCCTCTCTCCCTCCCTTCCCACCCGAGGTGCTCTATGCTGCTGATTCAGTGCTCCTTGGTACTCTGTGCTATCTCGGCAAATAATTTTGTTGGGACAGAGCTCCAAGCCGATGGATAAAATGTCCATGGTGCAGGGTTATCATCCATTCACCTTGTAAGAAGGAGGTCATGTACGTCGGAAGTTTCTACATGTCTTATGCATGAGTGCCTGCCTCTGCTGACACTGAGTTTAAAGAGATGTCTGGCATTTTCCAGGTAAGTCATGGAAATGGATGGAGGCTGGTTCCTGGAGCTCCAAAGTGCTGTTAGTGCAGGTAGTATGATTCAGATCTACTGCAGTACAAGCACTTCTGTAGTTACAGGGGCACACAGGCAGCTGTGACAGGTGTCCATACCCCTTCAGGATATATCAATCTTACAGAGCATTATCTTTATGGTTTTACCAAAGTTTGTTTGTATTTATTCATTCATGGACCGTGAGGGTCACTGGCTTGGCCAGAATTTATTCCCCATCCCTAATTTTCCGTTGTGAAAGTGGAGGTGAGCTTCCTTCTTGAGCCGCTGCAGTCCTTGGAGTGTGAAGCTACCCATACAGTGCCCTTCGGCAGGGAGTTCCAGGATGTTGACCCAGCGACACTGAAGGAACGGTGATATATTTCTAAGTCAGGATGGCAAGTGACTGGGCGGGGAGCTTGCAGGGGGTGGTGTTCCCATGTATCTGCTGCCCTTGTTCTTCTGGATGGTAGAGGCTTGGGAGTTGCTGTCTGTGGAGCCTTGATGAATTCCTGCTTTACACTTGGTAGCAGCAGTGTGTACTGAGTGTCGCTGGTGGAGGGAGTGGACTTAGTGCCAGTGAAGCGGGCTGCTTGGTGTGGGGCTTCCTAAGTGTTGTTGGAGCTGCAGCCATCCAGGCGAGTGGACAGATAGCAAGAACTGCAGAGACTGGAATCTGAGTCAATACAGTGTGGAGCTGCAGGAACACAGCAGGTCAGGCAGCATCAGAGGAGCCGGGACTTCGACATTTCGGGTTGGGACGATGAAGGGTCCCGACCTGAAAAGTCAACTTTACTGCTTCTCTGATGCTGCCTGACCAGCTGTGTTCCTGCAGCTCCACACTGTTAATCCAGGCCAGTGGGGAATATTCCATCACACTCCTGACTTGTGCCTTGTCGCTTTGTGGACAGGTTTCAGGGAGTCAGGAGGTGAGTTAGCTGCTGCAGCATTCCCAGCCTCTGACTTGTGCTTGTACTAATTTCATTTGTACAGTCTTATTGACCAGAGCCCTGGCCCCTCCATTGCTCATGGTATTACCTTGTTTTAACCCTCCCAGCACAGGATTTACTCTATAATTTCAGGCTATTGAAGGCTGTGACACAGTGCTAGTGACATGACATAGTGTAATCTCTGACATACCCTCCAGTGGAGTCAACACTAGTTAACTATGTTAGAGTGTGGAGTCACAGAATGTTTACAGCTTGGCACGATGCCCTTGCTGTAATAAGTGTAGGGGCATTCTTAAGGAGATCAGGAAGGCAAAGAGAGGATATGAGATAGCCTTGGCAAATAAGGTTAAGCGTAATCCAAAGAGTTTCTACAAGTATATTAAGAACAAGAGAGGAACTAGTGAGAGAGAATAGTCCTTTAAAGATCAAAGAGGTTGTCCTTGTATTGAATTGCAGGAGATGGGAGAGATATTAAAATGAATATTTCACATCAGTTTTTACTATAGGGAAAGAAATGGAGGATAGAGCACTTGGGGGAAATAAATATTGATGATTTGAAAACAGCCCACATTACAGAAGAGGAAGTGCTGGAAGTCTTAGAAAACATCAAGGTGGATAAATCTCCGGGACCTGATCTAGTGCATCTCAGGACTTTGTGGGAAGTTAGGGAGGAAATTGCAGAAATGTTTGCATCACGTATAAATACTGGTGAGGTTCGGAGGGAAATGGGCCAAGTGCAGGTAGGTGGAACTAGTTCAGTTTGGGATTATGGTCAGCATTGACTGACCGAAGGGTCTGTTCATGTGCTCTATGACTCTATAAAAACTCACTGTGCCACTCACCTGCCTTTTCGCTATAGATCTGCCATTTCCTTTTATTCACTCTGATAAATACCCAGTTCTCCTTTTTGAAGGTCTTGGCTGCCTCTGCCTCTTCCACTCTCACTTAGAGAACTCCAGATCCCCCTCTGTGTTCTAACTTTTAAGATCAGGCTGTTCCACACATGTCCATTGGATCTTTTGCCAGTCACCTTAAACCAATGTGCCCTCTGGTTCCTGACCCTCCTGTTGTTGGAATCACTCTCCCTCTTTCTGTTCTTCAGAAAGTACTCCCACTTAACTCGCCCACTGCTGATGGGGAAAATTCCCTTCAATCCCAATGCCCAATCTAGTCTCAAAAGTTGTTATAGTACAGGAGGGGGCCAAGTGGCCCTGCCTGTCTGCACCAGCTCTCTGAATGAGAAAATTACTTAGTGCCATTCCCCCACCATCTGCTTGTCACCCTTTATAATTGCTTCTTAAAATAACCCCAAAAGCCTCAATTGAATCTCCTTCCACCATGCTTTCGGACACTGCACCCCAATCTTAGTCAAGTGCCGTGTGAAAAGATTCTTCCTTGGGTCTTCGTTGCTGCTTCTACCAATTAACTTCGATCAGTGCCCAGCCCCTTTCGCAAGTGGGTACAGCTTCTCCACGTCTTCTCTGGGTTTGACTCGCGAGATAAATGTTTTTGTTGTAAGCGGTGGTTTACTACTGTCTTGCTTTGCTTGCCTCTGTTTGGGGCCATGTGGACTCTTGCAAGCTTTCCTTGCGTCTGTCCCACTGGGTGTGTCGCTGGCTGAAGCTCAGGGATCTCTGCACTCTCGTCTCCTGGTGCAGGATACCCTTCCAACTCTCGGCCTGGCTGTGTGTGTGTGTGTGTGTGTGTGTGTGTGTGTGTGTGTGTGTGTGTGTATCCTTTGTCCTTATTTTGTTTTTATTCATTCATTCATTGGCTGAGGGCATTGCCAGCGTTTATTGCCCCCTCCAGTTGCCAAGAGGACAGTTTAAGTACCAACTACATTGCTGTAGGCCTGGAGTCACGTGTAGGCCAGATCAGGTAAAGATGGCAGTTTCCTTCCCTCAAGGAACCAGATGGGTTTTTCCTGACAATCAGCAGTGGATTCATGGTCGTCATTAAATGTTCTTAACTCCAGAATATTATTGCATTCACTCGCCATCTGCTGTGGCAGCAGTTGATACCTGGATGTTACCTGGGTCTCTGGATTAATAGTCTAGAGATAATCCCCCTCAGCCATCGCCTCCCCTCCTCTGGTATCTGGGAGGCCATTGCATTTGTCTCTCTGTCTGGGTAGCCTTGAGCTGACTCTGAGAGTTTGGAGCTGTCTGTCCCCTCGGTGTTGGTTTGTGGCTGGACCATTCCAGAGCCTCGTCTGTGTCTGTGTGAGCTTTCCAGATGAGTCAGGCATTGCTGCAGCAATTTTTCTGGCTCTGTTGCTGTGTTGGTGAGAGGGCGGTTTATACCGGGATCGGAGAGGTTGGATAGTCAAGGTCTTTTTCTCGATGTGTCGGAGATGCTGAACGGTTTCTGCAGCCCCCTCTCTGGTCTCTTTGCGGGGTTCTTCTCCTTCAAAGCCTGTGCCTCCCCACCTCCCCCGCTGCTCTCGCTCCCTCTGACTCTTCCTGTACCTGCAGGCACGGCTCCGTCTGGTCGACACAGTCGAGAAGGAAGACGTGAATGAAGCGATGAGACTGATGGAGATGTCCAAGGATTCTCTGCTTGGAGACAAGAGTCAAACCAGCAGGTAAGGATTTTGGTTGTGAGGGAGAGGCGTTGGGAGGGCTGAGCAGGGTGTGGGTGTGGGTGGGGAGTGCTGGGCAGGATGTTTCTGGGCAGGCTGCTGCAGATGAGTGAAGGGCATCAGATACTGGTTTGCCCCTGAGTTCTCCCCTCCTTGTGAAACTCTGGACATCAGTGGGGATGAAATTGAACATCCTGGTTCTCTGCCCCTTACACTTGATCTGTGCTTCTACCAGCCCCTCTTTCTCCCCCACCCCGTGCTGTTCCCCTGTCCCCTGGAAGTGCCGGTCAGTTTTGTGATTGAGAAGGGGTGAGGGTATGTCTAGTCCTGGTGTGAGACCCTAGCTCCTGAGGAGAGCGGGGATAGGGAACAGTGATATATCCCAGTGTGTGACTCTAGGCCCTGGGTTGCTGTCTGTTCCCTGAACCTGTGTCCACCGTGCACAGTGGCTCAGTGGTTAGCAGTGCTGCCTCACAGCACCAGGGTCTGGGTTCGATTTCAGCCTCAGGCAACTGTCAGTGTTTGCACATTCTCTGCCTGAGTTTCTTGCGGGTGCTCTGGTTTCCTCCCACAGTCCAAAGATATGTTTTGTCCAAAAGTGCGTTAGCCATGGGTAAACATGGGGTTACAGGATAGCATGGGGTTGGGTCTGGTTGGGATGATTTTCGGGGGGTGGAGGTGTTGGTATGGACTCAATGGGCCTGCTGAAGAGAGATTTTAAAGAGGAGTCTTGAGTCCTGTGTTCAGCAGCACAAACCGATCTTTATTCCGAATCTTTATTCCGAATCTTTATTCTTACCAACGCAGCCTGCGGAGTGCCTTGATGTAGAGTCATAGATTAATGCAGCATGGAAACGGGCCGTTCAGCCCAAACTGGTCTGTGCTGACCATGGCGCCCACCTCAGCTAGAGTAAGATGCTCCCGAATAAAAATCGATCTGTGCTGCCGAACATGGGAGGGAACGCTCCTGTCTGACAGGCAGAATGGTCCCTTTCTGCACTGTAGTGGTGCTGTGTAGCTGAATGAATCCTGCGTGTGTTGTTCCAGGGCACAGCGGCCTGAAGATGTGATCTACGCCATTATCCGGGAGATGATTTCTGATTCGACGGTGCGGGTGGTTAAATACTCTGAAGCCGAGCAGCGGTGCGTTTCGAAGGGGTTCACCCCAGCCCAAGTCGAGGCTGCCCTGGAGGAGTACGAGGAGCTGAATGTCTGGCAGGTGAACCAGGCCCGGACCAAGATCACCTTCGTGTGAGGGGGACCCGTGGGCAGCGACTGTCGAAGGCCATTGATCAGAGTGGGATCAGCTCCACTTGGTTTGCTGGGCTTCTGTAATGCTTGTTCTGACCAACACCTAGCACCTCACTCCCTTCACCCTGCCCAGTTCAGTCAGCGACCTTCCTCCCTTCCTCTGTGCCGTGATCTTATTCATAGACCAGTCAGGTTGGTGCCCGTTTTAATCCCAACCCCTTTGAATCTCCAGCTGAGGCTCGTTGACGCTCAGTCTGTCATCTCCAACTCCCGATCGTGTCTGTTTTTAATGTGTGGTAAGCCCCTGAACTTGCGCTGTGTGCTGGAGCTGAGTTAGTGTTGGGAACTGTTCAATAAAGTCAGTTTGTACGATTTTCCTTTCTGTGACCTTCGTTGCTCGAGCCGTGGCTAAATGGTTAATGGTGAGGCAGCTGATGTTGGCCCTGTTGAGATGCAGGGCCCAGGACCAAACATGGGTTTCTTCACTTCTTTGATATGTTCCTCGCTGTCAGGTTCTGTACCTGTGCCTCTCATCCCCACACAAGATGGGGAAGAGAACCGGCCTATCATTGGGACGGCACAGTGCCTCAGTGGTTCGCGCTGCTGCCTCACGTTGTCACCGATCTGGGTTCGATTCCACCTTTAGGCATTTGTCTGTGTGAAGTTTGTACATTCTCCCTGTGTCTGCATGGATTTACACCAGCTGCTCCTGTTTCCTCCACAGTCCCAAAAATGTGCAGATTAGGTGGATTGGATATGCTAAATTGCCCATTGTAACCCTGCGTATCCCTAGACTCAGGGTTAGGGTAGAGGGTGTGATGCTCTTCAGAGGGTCACTGTGGACTCAATGGGCCAAATGGCCTGTTTCTGCACTATAGGGATTCAGTGATTCTGTTTCCTTCCTTAAAGGCCGTTAGTGAACCAGATGAGTTCTTGCAGCCATAGATTGGTGGCTGTCTAGATCATTGTCACCAAGATTAGCTTCCAATTCCATGTTTATTAATTTAGTTTGAATTCCACCAGATGCCGTGATGGGATTTGAACTTGTCTTCCCCAGACCATTTACTTGGGCCTCTGCGTTACTAGCCCAGTGATGTAACCGCTTCTCCACTCCGCACCAGCAATGCAGGACCCTCTACATGAGCAATGCAAGGAATTTGCAGAACTCCATCTATAACATTGCAAGGAATCTGCACTCCCAAACTGCACTGACGAATCAGGGAAATGGGATCTAATGTTGCAGCAATGCAGGAATTCTGCACCCACCATAGCACACCAATTGCCCATCTCCCGTTTAATTCAAGTCGTGCTGTATTTAAACTTGTCCCCTTATTCTAAGCAAGGATGCACTTGCACTGAAGATTTGCTAATTTGGTCCCTGGAATGAGGGAGTTTTCTTTTGGAGAGGCTGAGTAACATGTGTCAACATTCTTTCGTTCCACTCATTCTTCCAAGATCTGACCTCTTTGAAACCTACAAGATTCTGAAGTTATTGACAGGGTTGATGCTGCGAGATCGTTTTTTTGTCCCCCCGGGCTGAGGAATCTTAAAACGTGAGGGGCGTAGTCTCGGGATAAGGCAGCCAATCAATTTGGACTGAAGTGAGGAGAAGCATCTTCACTCAGAGGATTGCGAATCTTTTGAAACTGTCTCCCTAGGAGGCTCCACCTTTTGAATATGACTAAGGCTGCTATTGATTGAAGTTTGAGGTCTTTGGGAATTGAGGGTAGCAGGCAGAAAGTGAAACTGGAACCCAAGATTAGCCACGATTGTATTGAATGGTGGGTTAAATGGCCTCCAATTTCATACGTTATTCTCAATCTCTCAACTGGAATAACGTGACAGTGAGTATGCCAAGCGACCTCTTCATTAATTTAAAAACCTTCAGTCTTTTGTATAAGTAGGCACAGCTCCTGTGGCTGTGAGCAGTATTCGTTATCTACACAGCCTCTTAACATTGCACAGTATCCCAATTAAATCGCACTAGCTCTCCTCAAACTCTCAGCCAAATCAGGAAATGTTAAAGCCCTGGAACAGAACCTGGTGAATGCAACTTGGCACAACTCATTGATCAGAATTGGTTTGTTTTATTCCCAGTCTCCCATCTCCCTTCTGTGTCCTCCCTTCTGCGCTCTCTCACTCCCTTTGTCTTGCTCCGGCTTCCGATCTTGGATCTTGAGTCTCGTGGTTCTGGTGACTTAATAACTTTCTGTTCACACTGCATCCCTGGCTTGAGGCTGCTCTGAGCCTGCAGGTCTTAGTTCCCCACAAAATTTGGAGCAGAAGTAGGCCACTCAGCCCATTGAATGGGAGAGAAGAATCAATGACTTGTGATCTCAAATCCACTTTCCTGTCCGTCCTCCTCACCCTGGACTGCCCTAAAATCAGTCTCTGCACTGAAAGACCCAGCTTCTGCAGTCCTCAGAGAATAAGAATTCCACAGATTCACTCCGCTCTGAGAAGTCATTCCTCCTCATCTTTGTGTTCAGTGTGCGACCCCTCATTCTGAGTTCTCTGGTCCTGGACTCTCCCATAAGGAACAACATTTCCACATCCTCTGTGTCAAGTACCCTAACGTTTCAGTGAGGTCACCATTCATTCTTCTGAATTCCGATGAGTACCGGTCCACACAATGTAGCTTCTGAAAAGACATTCCGTCCATACCCAGCATCAGCTTAGTGAACCTTTTCTGGACTGCCTCTAATGACAGTGTGCCTTTCCTTAGATAAGGGGTCTAAAAAGGCTCATAGTGTTCCTGCTGTGCTCTGACCAGTGCAAGCCTCCCTATTTTTATACTCCATTCCCTTTTGAAATAAAGGCTAACATTCCGTTTGCCTTCCCTATCACTTGCTGCACTTTTATGTTAGCTTTTTGTAATTGATGGCACTAGTGATGAAAGTTCCCCATGTGAGAGGATTAACCACAAACGATTGTTTCTACAGCGTGGTGAATGCATTGCGCGGGATAATATTGAGCAACATGAAAATGGAGAGTGAAGTAATGACAGAGCGTTGGAAGATCTGTAATACTTGCAGAACTTCATAACACACAATAGTACTTTGTCGCCTACTATTGCAGCCGTGCATACTCTAGAATGTTATTTGTAACATTTCCAGAAGATGGCAGCAGGAACGTATCTAAGGTAAACTTTTGAACGAGGAGCAAGTCTAGGTTGTTCAGCTCCTGAAGCCTGCTCTGCTACTCAAAACATGGCTGATCTGATAATAACGCCTAATCCACACTCCCACCTATACCAATAACCTTTTCACTCCCTTACTTATCTGGAACCTGTACTCTGCCTTAAAAATATTCAAAGGATCTGCTTCCACCACCTTTTGAGGAAATGAGTTCCAAAGACTCTTGACCCTTGAAGAGAAAAAAAAATCCTTCTCATCTCTGACTAAAATGAGTGACCCTTGATTTGTAAACAGTACCCCCTAGATCTTGATTGTCCCACAGAGGAATTATCCTCTGCACATCCACCCTGTCTTAAGACCCCTCTGGTGTTTTGTATGATTTGATTTATTACTGTCACATGTACCTAGGGGGAGTGAAAAGTTTTGTTTTGTGTGCAATACAGGCAGATCACACCATACAAAGTGCATTTGTAATGGAACAGCGCAAGGAATACAATGTTATGGCTGCGGAGAAGGTGCACGAAGAGCGAGAGCAACATTAAATTTAAAATTTGAGAGGTCTATTCAGAAGTCCAATAACAGCAGGGTAGACGCTGTTCTTGAATCTGTTGGTTCATGTATTTAAGCTTTTGTATCTTCTGCCCAATGGAGGAGGTTGGAAGAAATTACAACTGGGTTGGGAAGGGTCTTTGATTATGTTGGCTGCCTTTCCGACGCCCTAAGAAGTGTGGATGGAAGTTTGGCTTGCAGGATGGTCCGGACTGTGTTCACATTTATCTGTTTGAGTAGAATCGCTTTTTACACTTCTAACTCCAATGGATACAAGCCCAGCTGGTTCCATCTTTCGTCATACAACAGGGATAAGTCTAGTGAACCTGTGGACTACTTTCAATTCAATTACATACACTGTACTGTGGATGTGGTCTCACTATTGCTCTGTGTAATTGAAGCATAGCCTCCCTACTTATGTATTTGATTGCCCTCATGATAAATGAGAACATTCTACTAGCTTTCTTAGTTACTTGCAGTACCTCTTGTGATTCATGCACAGGGACACCCAGATCTTAAATCCAAGGAACCTTGATTTGATTGGACTCCCAACTACTGTACATGTTTCTGGTCACTGTATTAAAATAGCGATATTTCAGAGGGACGACAACAGAAAAAAAAGACTTATCTGGATTGTGCAGGCACTCTGAAGTGATACATGTAGAAGGTCTTGGGTTCGTAAATAAAGGCATTGAGTAGAAAAGCAAGGAAGTGATGCTACACCTCTACAAATCATTGGTCAGACCATATTTGGAGCAGTGTGTTCGGTTCTGGGCACCTTTTTTTAAGCAAGGATGTTAAAGCCATGGAGAGAGTTTAAAAGTACTTTATGAGAATGATGCTATAAATGTGGGATTTTCTAAATTTGGAGAAATAGGGCTTATCCTCCTGGAAGCAGAGATGATTAAGAGGTGATGTTATTGAGATGTTCAAAAATATGTACAATTTTGATAGGGTAAAGAAGGATATTCTGTTTCCACGAGTTGGTAGGTCACTAACTGGAGAGCTGGAGGTGGGATGAGAAAAAAAATCTTTACTCGGAGAGTTGATTGGATTTGGAATGCACTGCCTGAAAGAGTGGTGGAGGTGGATTATGTAGGTCTCAAAAGACAGCTAGATATATATTTGAAAATGAAGAATTTAGAGGGCTGGAGAGTGGGCTAGCTGGGAGCTGGTGCAAACAGTATGGTCCTCCTTCTGTACTGTAAATTCCATGATCCTGTATCAGGAATAGACGCACTAGCTAGATATTTTGAAACCTAATAGATCTCTTCAAAATCATGGCATATTTGCTGGAGTGGACACAGAGTTTCCACTTGTGGAAAATTAGGGAACTTGAATATTGGATTTTCTATTCAATTCCTTAGTAATGACAATCAGAAGAATTTAGAAACAAAGATGCCAAGCTGTCCAATAAATCAATGCCAGTTGATTCTTAACAAAAAAGCTACCCACCCTTCCTAGCCCACAACTCCATAAATTAAAGCCTGTCAAATGCATAAACAAATGTTTTCTAGATGCGAAAGGGGGTTTCTACCTCTACCGTCCTTGCGGCCAACAATTCCTGTGGGGTAAAAGAAAATCCTCGTATGCCACCTTTTTACAGACATCTCTTAACCCTCTCTATATCTCTTTATATCCTCCTCAAAGCTTACATTCCCAACTCACTCTGTGTAGTAAGTAAACTTAGGCAAATTATTCTTTATAACACTGTAGCACAGGACATTGAGGAGTGACCTTGTAGAGGTTTATAAAATCATGAGAGACCTTGATAAGGTGAGGAGCAAAGGGTGCTTTCCGTAGAGTTGGGGGGGCGGGGGGGAGTTCAAAACTAGGGGGCACATTTTTAAAATGAGAAAGTTTTAAAAAGCATATGAGGGCAACTTTATTACAGAGTGGTTCGTGTGTGGAATGAACTGCCAGAGGAAGTGGTGGATGCAGGTACAGTTACAACGTTTAAAAGACAATTGGACAGGTAGATGAAAAGGAAAGGTTTAGAGAGATTCGGGCCAAACACAGGCAGGTGGGACAAGTTGGTTTCAGGGTCTGTTCCCATGCTGTATGACTGTAAGTTGTTAATATAGATTGAAAATGGCTGAGGCCCAGTATTGATCCTTGTGTTACTCCCCTAATCACAGACTGCCAATATGAAAATGCCCCATTTATCCACACTCTTTGCTTTGCCTTTGTTAACCATTCTCCTATCCATGCCAATATTTTCCCCACAAACCTGATGAACACTTGTCTTGCACATTGACTTTTCTATTTGCCACTGGATGTGGGTATTGTTGGCTAGTATGGTATTTATTGCCTAGCAGAGGATTAACCACGTATAGGTGACGATAGCAGATATCCATCCCTAAAGTGAGCCAAATGGGTCTTTATAACAGTGCATCACCTTTAGCTTTTTGCTTCCAGAATTTAATTGAATTCAAAGCTCACTATATATACTTTGGTGGGATTTGAACCCACACACCCAGAACATTAGGGTCCCAGATTACCAGTCCACCACCATCTCCTTTTCTTTGGCAACTTATCTTTCTGATGTACTCAACTTGTTCCCCATAACATATCCCATGAGTTACATCCTCAAAAGAAAATCCATAATTTGTCAAATACAATTTCCCTTTCTTAAATCCACATTTCCTTTGGCTGACCATCCGATAATCTTCTACGTTCGTACTTAATAGTCAATTCCATCAATTTTTTAAAGTTACTCCAACCAGCCTGCTACTGAACCTTGCTGTTCCTGGTTTTCACCCAAAACCATTCCATTTCCTGACCACATTAGCCAAAATCCTTTCCCGCTAATGACCATCTGTCATCTTTTTACTCTCGGGGCTATCTCCCCTCCTCCATCTATCTTTTTTTTTCAAATTCATTTGTTGGAGGTGGGCATTGCTGGCTGTCCAGCGTTTCTTGCCCATCCCTAGTTGCCCCTTGAGAAGGTGGTGGTGAGCTGTATTCTTGAATCGCTGCTGTTCACCTGCTGTGGGTTGACCCACAATAATATTAGGGAGGGAAGTCTAAGATTTTGACCCAGTGACAGTGAAGGAACGGCAATCTATTTCCAAGTCAGAATGGTGAGTGGCTCAGAGGGGAACTTGACTGTGGTGGTGTTCCCATATGTCTGCTGCCCTTGCCCTTCTAGATTGAAGTGATCATGGGTTTGGAAGGTGCTGTCCGAAGATCTTTGAATTTCTGCAGTACATCTTGTAGACAGTACACACTGCTGCTACTGAGCATCAGTGGTGGAGGGAGTGGATGTGTGTGGATGTAGTGCCAATCAAACAGGCTGCTTTGTCCTGGATGGTGTCAAGCTTCTTGAGTGTTGTTGGGGCTGCACTCATCCGGGCAAGTGGGGAGTATTCCATCACACTCCTGTCTTGTGCCTTGTATATGGTGGACAGGCTTTGAGGAGTCAGGAGTATTGGCCGCAGTATTCCTAGTTTCTGATCTGCTTTTGTAGCCATTGTGTTTATATAGTAACCCCCAGGATGTTGATAGTGGGATGTTCAGTGATGGTAACACCATTGAATGTCAAGGGGTGGTGGTTAGATTGTCTCTTGGTGGTGGTCATAGCCTGGCATTTGTGTGGCGCAAATGTCACTTGCCACTTGTTAGCCCAAGCCTGGATATTGTCCAGATCTTCGAGATAGCAAGAACTGTAGAAGCTGGAGTCAGAGATAATGCACAGTGTGGAGCTGGAGGAACACTGTAGGCCATGCAGCATCAGAGGAGCAGGAAAGTTGACGTTTCGGGTTGGGACCCTTCTCTAGAAAATGATTTTCTGATGAAGGGTCCCGACCCGAAACATCAACTTTCCTGCTCCTCTGATGCTGCCTGGCCTACTGTGTTCCTTCAGCTCCACACTATCTGGATCTTGTTGTATTTGAACACAGACTGCTTCAGTATCTGAGGCATCACGAATGGTGCTGAACATTGTGCAATCATTGGTGAACATCCCCATTTCTGACCTTATGATGGAGGGAAGGTCGTTAATGTAGCAGCTGAAGATGGTTGGGTACCCTGGAATATGGTTCTCAATCTTGGTCACCTTGTAACCATGTCTCTGCAATGCTGATTAGACCTGATCAATTTTCCCCTATCTGTGCCACTGTTTCACTTCCAAGTTAATGGTGGAGTAGGAGGACTGCATGTGGGCTCTTGTTCATGGCTCACCATTCCCATCTGATTTCCCTCTTTCTCTTTCATTTTATTTTGTTGTTGTTTTTGTTTTCTGTGGCAGTTGGTTGGCAGCAGAGGCGCGGCAGCTAGAGCAGGCCATGTGCAGGCACGGCTTTTACCGACGATTGGAGGCAGAGTCAGGAAGGATGTCCTCCTGGTGTTTGGGGCTGGTGGCAAGGACGCCCTCCCTAGGTGGGGGTGGGGGCCTGCAGCAGCGATCGCTGGCAGCAGGGGGCACTTCAAGATGGCAGCACCCACAGGGTGACACCTGTAGCCGAAGTGCAGGTGCAGTGGCGCGGCCTGGCCGTGGAGCCAGATCCTCCTGGTTGTCTGGAGCCAGCGTGCCCCAGTTACGGTAGTGGCAGGCCTGGAGCGGGGACTTCTGCTTATGAGTGAGGCGGGGGCAGCAGTGGAGCTGGGGACACCTGGTTGCGGGGTCACTGTGGGTTCAGTGGCAAAGAGATGGTGCCTTAAAATGTGGCAACTCCTACGTTGGTGGGTCTGGCGCAAATGGTAGTAAGGTGGTGGAGGTCTCTCACTTTCAGTTACTGGAGGTTAAGTGTGGGCGTGGACTGGGTTATTCTGGACTTTTATTTTTCTAATTTTTTCCCCCCTACTAAGGATTTGTTCTCAATAATCCATACCTAGGTACCTTTGAACCTAAGATGGTACCGCAATGCGGTGACTTCACCTGATGAAGGACTAGCGCTTTGAAAGCTTGTGATTTCAAATAAAATGTGTTGCACCATAACCTGGTGTCGTGTGACTTCTGACTTGCAAACTATTCACTACTCACGTGAGTATGTATGGCAGTAAAGCTAATTCAAATTTCGTCCAGCTTACCATGACTGCTTCCAATGCAATTACATGCTGTACACTGTACTGTGGATATTAGGAACATTCATGTTTTTATAGGCTGCATTCACTGACAGCCAAGACACTTTAATGGCAATAAAAATTTGGCAAAGGCATAAAAATTAAAGGAATTGAATAAAAGTAGGCAAGAACAAAGGACTGTGGATGCTGGAAATGTGAAAGTACTGGGGAAACTCAGCAGGCCCAACAGCATCTGTGGAAAGAGGGGGACAAAAATGGGGTTAATGTTTCAAATCCAGCTCTGAAGAAGGGTCACTCGATTGAAACATTACTCTTTTTATTTCTCTCTGTATAGATGCTGCCAGACCTGCAGAGTTTCTCAAAGAATAAAAGCAGATATTGGTATGCACGGTGGCTCAGTGGTTAGCACTGCCGCCTCACAGCAACAGGGACTTGGGTTCGATTCCACCTGTGGGTGACTGTTTTGGAGTTTGCACATTCTCTACATGTCTATGTGCAAACCAGGTGCTCCGGATTCCTCCCACAGTCCAAAAATGTGCAGGCCAGGTGAATTGGGCATGCTAAATTACTCATAGTGTTCAGAGATGTGTAGGTTAGGGTGTGTTAGCCATGGGAAATGCAGGTTTACAGGGAAAGGGTGGGTCTGGATGGGATGCCCTTCGGAGGATCAGTGTGGACTTGTTGAGCTGAATGGGCTGTTCCCACACTGTAGGGATTCTGTGGAGAAAAGTGCCAAGTGAAGTAGTTTTTTTTATTTTTTGTTAATTTTTTGACTTTTTTTTGATTGGATACATGTAGAATGAGAGGTGACCATGTGGAGTTGGTGTATGGAAGAAGGGTCCAGACCCAAAACATCGACTTTCCTGCTCCTCTGATGCTGCCTGGCCTGCTGTGTTCCTCCAGCTCCACACTATTGTCTCTAACTCCAGCATCTCCAGTTCTTGCTATCTCTGCAGTTGGTATATGTTGGCTGGGGTCAACAAACCCTTTGATAACACAGGACAATACTGAGACCACACCTGATTCAAGATGGTGCCAATACGGGGATGACTTTGTGAGCTCCCTACAGCAGATCTTATTCTAATATTTCTTATAACCATTCTGCACTTTCAGAATTTAGGTTTAAATCTGTAAAAATTACTAATAATGTTCTATTCTCAAACTTCAAATAACTTTGATCTTGCTTTGCGCACTTCCTGTGCAGTGTAACCTGTATGCCTCGCTCTATCTAAGCACCCTATCTTCTGTATGTCCTTATTTTCTATGATTTGCCTGTACTTCTCCCAAACAAAGCTTTTCACAATACTTAGGTGCACGTGACTACAGTAAATCAAATTGAATAAAATCAAACTGCACCTGGAGTATTGTGTGCGGTTGTGGTCTCCTTTATCTAAAGAAGGATGCTCTGGCTATAGAGGGGGTGCTGAAATTGATTCCAGGGATGGTAGGACTAACAGAGGAGGAGAGATTGAGTTGGTTTGGACTGTGCGTACTGGAATTTGGAAGAATGAATGGAGAGGAATCTCATAAAAACCTATAAAATTCAACAGGATTAGACAGGTTAGATACAGTCAGGATGTTCTCAATAGAACATACAGCAGTACAGCACAGTACAGGCCCTTCGGCCCACGATGTTGTGCCGAACTTTTACCCTAAACCTAAGGTCTATCTAACCTCCATGCCTACCTTTATACTATCATCCATATGCCTACCTAATAGCCGCTTAAATGCCCCTAATGAGGCCGACTCCACTACCGTTTCCGACAATGCATTCCACGACCCAACCACTCTCTGAGTAAAGAACCTACCTCTGACGTCTCCCCTATATCTACCTCCACTCACTTTAAAACTATTCCCCTTCCTAATAGCTACCTCCACCCTAGGAAAAAGTCTCTGGCTGTCCACTCTATCTATACCTCTGATCATTTTTTACACCTCTATCAAGTCACCCCTCATCCTTCGTCGTTCTAAAGAGAAAAGCTGTAGCTCTCTCAACCTTTCCTCATAAGACCTTCCCTCCATTCCAGGCAACATCCTGGTAAATCTCCTCTGCACCTTTTCCAATGCTTCCACATCTTTCCACATCTGTAATGAGGTGATCAGAACTGAGCACAACAGCCCAGATGTGGCTGAACCAGGCTTTTGTATAGCTGGAGCATAACTTCACGGCTCTTGAACTCAATCCCTCTATTAATGAAAGCTAACGCACCATACGCCTTCTTAACAACTCTATCCACCTGGGTGGCAGCTTTCAGGGAGCTGTGGACACGAACCCCAAGATCCCTCTGCTCCTCCACACTGCCAAGAGTCTTTCCGTTAACCCTGTATTCTGCTTTCAAATTTGTTCTTCCAAAATGAATCACCTCACACTTTTCAGGGTTAAACTCCATCTGCTGCTTCACAGCCCAGCTCTGCATCCTATCAATGCCCCTTTGTAACCGAGAACAGCCTTCCGTGCTGTCCACAACTTGACCCACCTTCATATCGTCCGCAATAGTTGGAGGAGTCTAGAAACACGGATCACAGTTTAAAGGTAAGGGGTAAACCTTTTTTTAGGACTGAGATGAGAAATTTTTTCACCCAGAACCTGTGGAATTCAATGCCACAAAAAGTGGTGGAGGCCAAAAATGTGTTTTCGTGAAGTGGGTAGATATTAGCTCTTGCGGCTAAAAGGATCAAAGGATATGGGTGTGGGGGGGTGGAGGTTAGGATAGTGAATTCAATAATTAGCCAATGATATTATTGAATGGCAGAGCAGGCTGGAGGGTTTGAACGCCTACTCCCACTCCTTTTATCGGTGTCTCTGTTTTTATCATAATCCCTGCATGACCGTAATTCACCGCTGGGTTAATGCCATTTGAAGGGGTTAGGTTCGTTAAGGATTAAAGTTTTCACCATATGTCAGTAATTAGCAAAGTATGTCGGAATTAGATGCATAACAAGACATTCAGACTGTCGAGCCTAGAAGCTAAAAGCCATGCTATCTGAGCCTTCAGGTGGAAGAACAGGCAATGCCGGTGAAAAGTTATGGGACACAAAGGTTACAGAGATTGCGGTGTGTGAACTGCTGTAACCTGTATAAGCCTCACTGGTGTTCTGTAACTCACCAGAGTTTTAAACTTCACAGTGTTAAGGCTCCCTTGTCTGACATATATCTAAAACAAATGATGGTTCTTATAGTTGCAGTCATAGAAAGATCTACGGAACAGGAAAAGGCCTTTTGAGCCTGTGGTGCTCAAAAACAACAGGCAGCAAAATATTCTAATCCCATTTTCCAGCACTTGGCTAATAGCCTTGGAATTACAAATGCAAACCTGAATATTCATAGAGTCATACAGCACAGAAACAGATCCTTTGGTTGAATTGGTCCATGCCGACCAAGTTTCCCAACCTAAACTAGCCCCACTTGCCTGTGTTTGGCCTATATCTTTCTAAACCTTTCCTATACCTGTACCTGTCTCAATGTCTTTTAAATGTTGTAAATGTGACGTGAAATTCATGCCACATACAAACCACCCGCTTTGGAAAAAGTTGCCCCTCAGGTCCCTTTTAAATCTTTCTTGTCTCACCTTAAAAATACACCCCCTAGTTTTGAACTCACCCACCCTTGGCAGAAGACTGTTGCTATTCACCTTGTCTATGCCCCTCATGGTTTTATTAAGGTCACCCCTCATCTTCCTTTGCCTCCAGGGAAAAAATTCCCAGCCTCTCCTTGTAACTCAAACCCTCCATTCCCAGCAACATCGTGCTAAATCTTTTCTGAATGCTCTCCAATTTAGTAATATCCTCTTGCAATTTAAAAAATACCCTTCCTGTGGCAGAGCAACCAGAACTGGGTACAGTACTCCAAAAGTGGCCTCACCAACATAATGTACAACCTCAACACAACGGCCCAACTCCCAAGCTCAATGCTCTGAGCAATGAAAGCAAGTGTGCTAAATGCCTTCTTAACCACCCTGACCACCCGTGATGCAAACTTCAAGGAAATATGTACCTAAACCCCTCTGTCTCTGTTCAACAACACTACCACCGGACACTACCATCAACTGTCTACATCCTCCCCTTGTTTGTTTTACCAAAACGCAAGACCTCACATTTATCCAAATTAAACTCCATCTGGCACTCTTCAGCCCATTGGCCCAATCGATCAAGATCCCTTTGTAATCCTACATGACCTTCTTCATTGATAGTAGGAACTGCAGATGCTGGAGAATCTGAGATAACAAGGTGTAGAGCTGGATGAACACAGGAGGCTAAGCAGCATCAGAGGAGCAAGAAAGCTGACGTTTTGAGCCTAGACCCCTCTGAAGACCCTTTCTGAAGAAGGGCCTTGGCCCGAAACGTCAGCCTTCCTGCTCCCTTGATGCTGCTTGGCCTGCTGCGTTCATCTAGCTCTACACCTTGTTATCTCTGACCTTCTTCATTGTCGAATTTATCACTAATTTTGGTGTCAACGCAAACTTACTAAATACTTCTTCAAAGTTATTAAGGTTTCTGCCTCTACCACCCTTATACACAATGAGTTCCAGGCTCCCACCACCCTCTGGGTGAAAACAATCTCTCCTCACATCCCCTCGAAATCTCCTGCTCCTTATCTTAAATCTAATGCCCCGGTCGTTGATCCCTTCACCAAGGGGAAAGGGTTCTTCCTGTCTATGCCTCTGATATTGCGTCTTGGATATGGGATACATGCAGGAAATTGGAATCAGTGCAACTTTTAGTGATAGTTATTGTCAGTGCGGATGTGACACGCTGAAGGGTCTTCTCTGAGCTGCATGAAGCTGTGAATTGTTATTCACCTCATATGCTGTCCTCTCATAAACTTGTCAAGTTGAACCCATCACTCCATTAAATTCTCTGTCCGTTCCTAAAACCCTAAGACATAGAAGCTCATGTAGGCCATTCATCCTTTCAAGTCCGCTCCACCATTTGATTGGATCTGACATCTTTGGGTTCCCAGCAGCATTTGCATCTAGCGCAGACTCATGGAGGCAGAGGTGAGTTTTTAGGCCTAGTACGAGACCTGCCAGCATGGTGGCCCGATGGTTAGCACTGCTGCTTCACAGCGCCAGGGACCCAGTTTGATTCCACCCTCAGGCAGTCTGTGTGGAGTTTGCATATTCTCCCTGTGTCTGCACAGGTTTCCTCCCACAGTCCAAAGATGTGCGGGGTAGTGTGGATGGGCCATGCTAAATTGCCCGTAGTGCCCAGAATGTTTAGGTTAGGCGGGTTAGACATGGGAAATCAGGGGTAGAGGAATGGGTCTGGTTGGGGTGCTCTTCAGAGGGGCAGTGGGGACTTGTTGGGCTGAATGGCCTGTTTCCTACGATCAGCATTGGTGCGGTCAGCCTGAAGCAGACTCACGGAGGTGAGTTTAGGCCGGTGCAGTTCAGAATGGCGTCAGTGTTGGATGCATCCAGTGATGACTGATAGTGGCGAGGGCATTGCTGGGGTTATGGCAGAGCAGAGACTTTCG
Organism: Ginglymostoma cirratum; assembly: GCA_024137785.1. Taxonomy (NCBI): domain Eukaryota; kingdom Metazoa; phylum Chordata; class Chondrichthyes; order Orectolobiformes; family Ginglymostomatidae; genus Ginglymostoma; species Ginglymostoma cirratum. The sequence goes on along the minus strand of JAHRHZ010000214.1, from coordinate 508,246 downwards.
TGCCAGCTACTGTGGTGCGGTGAATGGGACTCACACCTAGCCACCAGCCCATGCCCCCTGGTGCAGCAGGTAACAAGAAGGGCACTGGTTCTTTTTCATTTTTCTCCTTCGGTATTCCATATTTTGTTTATTCTTCTGTGTTTTAAGATGGCACTTTATAGCGGCGACACCAGACAGCACTCCTCACCGTAGTTTGTAACAAAATCCCAGTGACAGTAAATAAATAAATCATGTAGGGTATATGGGGTAGTAGGAAAATAGTTCAGTGCAACATCGTGGGCCAAAGGGCCTGTACTGTGCTGTACTGTTCGATGCTCTGTGTTCATATCAAATCATCTTACTGCCCTTTCCCCTATAGCCCTAATTCCTTTACTGATTTAAAAAAAACTACCCTGTTCCATTGAGTTTGTTTTTGACCATGTTGTCCTATTGTTTCATCTTCTCTGTCTGGATTTGGTAATCTTTTCCCTTGCCCGAATCCTCCCCAAAGCCCTTTATAATGTCCATAGCCCCACTATGATAGGATTGGCCAGGACATTGGCCCCAGTCCAGTTGAAGCACACATCCCATCAATTAAACCCTTCACCCCCTCCTCTCCATTCATTCTCTGAGTCCAATCTCCATCTATAGCCCATGTCTGAGTCTCTGATCTTAGCCAGCCCCAGCCTACGTACAGCCTGGAAGGAATAGGGGCTGTTTTGATGTTACATGTTGGACACTGTCCCTCATTCCACATTTATAGATTATGGTGTTCTCTTGCGAACCAGCTCTCATCAAAGTAGCCCATCTGTACGTCCAGCTGTGGACATTTATTTTTACATTTTACAAGCAAATGCTGAAATCATTAACACATGAGTCAAGGGGAACTGAAGAGGAATTTGAAATGGTTATAGAGTCGGTCCCACTGTCAGAAGTAAGGGTGGGGGCTGAGGCTTTGGAGACCATCCTCGGAGAGTGGACCTAGTGTGAGTGAGGGAGAGGCAGTAGCGCTGACGTAAAATATTGATGAGTACACAAGGCTCAGAGACAGGGAGGAGAGATGCAACAATGGAGTCTGAGAGAGGCAGAATAACTGGATTGGTGAGAGGGGGAATAATGGGATTGGTGAGAGGGTCAATAATGGGGTTGGTGAGAGGAAGTAATAGGGTCGGTGAGAAAGATTGATGGGGTCAGTGAGGCGGGAATAATGGGGTCAGTGAGAAGAGGAGTAATGGGGTCAGGGAATAGGAATACAGGGGTCGGTCGAGAGGATTAATGGAGTTGGTGAGAGGGCAGTAATGGGGTCAGCAAATGAAAATAATGGGATCGGTAAGAAGGGGAGTAATGGTATTGGTGAGAAGGGAAGTAATCGGGTCAGCGAGAGGGGAGTAATGGGGGCAGTGAGAGTGGGAATAATGACGTCGGTGAGAGGGAGTGATGGGGATGATGAGAAGGAAATAATGGGGTCAGTGAGGGGGAGTGATGGGGCCAGTAAGAGGGGAATAATGGGGTTGGTGAGAGGGAGTGATGGGGTAAGTGAGTGGGAGTAATGGGGTCAGTGAGAGATAAATAGTGGGGTCGGTGAGAGTGGAATAATGGGGTCTGAGAGATGGGAAAAAAGGGTCACTGAGAGGAATTAAACAGGATTCCTTAATTCCTGAATTTCTGTAGCCTCCTGAGGAAGTAGAGGTGTCACTGCGCTTTCTTGACCATCACGTCGATGTGGGTGGACCAGGATGGATTGCTGGTGATCGTCATTCCCAGGAACTTGATGCTCTCGACCATCTCCACCTCAGGACCATTGATGCAGACAGGGACGTGCCCTCCACTCCAGTCCCTGAAGTCAGTGACCAGCTCCTTCATTTTGCTGACTTTGATGGAGAAATTGCTGTCCTTACACCATGCTGGTAAGGACTCAATCTCGGTCCTGTATTTAGTCTCGTCATCATTTGATATCTGACCTACAACGATGGTGTCATCAGCAAACTTCTGAATGAAGTCAGGGCAGATTTGGCCACACTGACATAAGTGTATAAGGAGTACAGGGGGCTGAGTACGCAGATTTGTGGGGCACTGGTGGTGACGATTATTGTGGGGGACGTATTGTCACCAATTCTTATTGATTGTGGTCTATGGGTCAGGAAGTCATGGATCCAGTTACAGAGGGGGAGCATAGACCTAAGTCTCAGAATTTAGGCAGAGTTTGTTTGGAATTATGGTGTTGAAGACAGAATTATGGTGTAATCAATAAGTAGGAACCTGACATAGGGTATTCTAGTTATCCAAATGTTCCAGGGATGAGTGTAGGGCCAGGGAGGTGGTATCTGCCAGACCTACTGCACTGGTAGGAGAATTTCAGAGGGTAAAGGCAATTGGGTAGGCTGGAGTTGACGTGAGACATGACTAATCTCTTGAAGCACTTCACACTATTCTCAGTACCTCATTACCTGTCCTCTATCCTTGGTATCTTAACCCCTGCTCTATTCTCAGTATCTCAATGCTTGTTCTCTTGTTTCATTATCTCAAATCTGACTCTCTATTCTCAGCTTTCTCGTTCAATGATCTATCTTCTCAGTATCTCAATCCTCACTCTCTATTCTCAGTATCCCTTTCCTGCTCTTCATAGTTGGCATCTCAATCCTTACTCCATATTCTCAATATCCCAATTTAAGCTTTCCTTTCTAAGTTTCTCATTCCCTGCTCACTTCTCAGTGTCTTAATCCCCGCTGTCTATTCTCAGGATCTCAATCGTCACTCTCTCTTCTCAATATCACATTCCCTGCTTTCTGTTCTAGGTATCTCACTCCCTGCTGTCAATTCTCGCTCTCTCAATCCCTGCTCTGTCTTCTCAGAATGTCAATCCTTGCTGCCTATTCTCAGAATCTCATTCCCTGCCCTCAATTCTCAGCATCTCAATCCTTACTCTCTGGGGTGGCTTGTCAGCTCAGTGGTTAGCATTGCTGCCTCACAGCATGAGGGTTCGATTCCATCCTCGGGCGACTGTCTGTGTGGAGTTTTCACGTTCTGCCCGTGTCTGTGTGGGTTTCCTCTGCGTGCTTTGGTTTCCTCCCACAGTCCAAAGATGTGCCGGTTAGGTGGATTGCACGTGCTAAATTGTCTATAATGACTAGGTGGATTAGCCAGAGGAAATGTAGGGGTATGGGGTTAGGGGTACGGGTCAGGATGGGTGTTATTCAGAGGCTTGCTGTGGATTTGATGCCCAGAGCAGCTTGCTTTCACGCTGCAGGCGTTCTTTTCTCAGCAGCTCATTCACTGCTGTATATTCTTAGCAACTTAATCCCTGCTGTATTCACGGGATGTTAATCCCTGTTTCAAGTATCCCATTCCAGCACTTCTTTTGTTGGTATCTCAATCCTCGCTTTCTATTCTCAGAATCTCATCCCCTGTTCCCTCCTCTCTGGATAAATTGTAGAGAGAGAAGGAGGGGGATTGACAGTCAACTGAGAAAGTCATTCAAAGGAATTACAGGTACACAGTATGATAATCCCATTCTCTGTTCTCAATATCTCAGTCCACACTCCCTGTTCTCAATGTCTGAATCCACACTCTCTATTCTCAATGTCTGAATCCACACCCTGTATTCTCAGAGTCTCAATCCTGACTTTCCCATCTCAATATCTCAACCCTTACTCTCTATTCTCAATATCTTAATCCCAGCTCTCCTCCCTCTTCATTGAGAGTTCATCCCAGACGAGGAACTGTTTCATACATTGAAATGTTAGGATGTGGAATCCTGGAATGTCTGAGTCATGGAGGTAGGTTCCTTCGAGACTCATTAGGGAACTTGAAAAGGAAGAGCTTGCAGAGAGAGTTGCAGAAGGCAGGGGAGCGACAATGAATTGCTCATTCGGAGAGCTGGCACAGTCTCAATGGGCCGAATGGCCACCTTCTACCTTGCCACAAGTCTGCCATTCAGAGACTCAGTGGGCTTAGATATTGTTTGTGCATTGGGCCTTCAGCCGAAAGTGTCATTCTTTCATCTCCTCTCAGTCGACTGTCAATCTCCCTGCACCAATCTCTCTCTCTGCAATTTATCCAGAGTCAAAGGAAATCAGCCATCCCCCTGAGGTAATATCCTGCTAACAATGCCTTGCGTACAAATAGGAGCAGAGTTTGGCCACTTGGCCCTTCAAGCCTGCTCTGCCCTTCAATAAGATCATGCTTGATCTGTTTGTACTTTGAATTTCACTAATACCTCCCAACAAACTTCAATTCCCCTATCTAACAAGAATCTACCTGCGCCCACCTTAAACCCAAAAACTGGAGGAGCAGCACCTCATATTCCGTCTTGGAAACCTACAACCCAATGGTCTCAATATGGACTTTACTAACTTCAAAATCTCCCCAACCCCATCCTCATCCCAAGACTAACCCTTCCTCTCATCCTCACCTCCTTGACCTGTCTGTCTTCTCTCCCACATATCCGCTCATCCCGCCTCACTGACCAATCCCCACCACTACCTACCTGCACTCACCTATCATCATCCCACCCTTACTAGCTTCAAAATCTCCCCACCCCCGGCCTCATCCCAAGACCAAGCCTCCCTCTCATCCCCACCTCCTTGACCTGTCCGTCTTCTCTCCCACCTATCCGCTCCTCCCACCTCACTCACCAATCCCCACCACTACCTACCTGCTATTACCATCCCACCTACCTTACCCAGCCCAACCCCGCCCCCCCCCCATTTATTTCAGAACCTCCTTTCCCTCCCCCATTTCTGAAGAAAGGTCCCGACCTGAAACGTCAACTTTCCTGCTCCTCTGATGCTGCCTGGCCTGCTGTGTTCCTCCAGCTCCACACCATGTCATTTTGGACAGACTGGGGTTGTTTTCCTTAGAGGAAATTGAGACAGGACTTGATTGAGAGGTACCAAATTATGTGGGACACGGTAGACAAGAAGGAATTTTTTCCCCCCTTGATGGAGGGATGAATGACCAGGGACATGGATTTAAGGTAGGGGGCAGAAGGTTTAGTGGAAATGTGAGGAAAAATGTTTTTACTCAGAGGGTGTTGTGTATCTGGAACTCACTTCCTCCAAGCTTGGTCCAGGCAGAATCCCTCATAACACTGAAGAGGTATTTAGATATATAGTTTTGATGCCAAAACATACGAGGCTATGGACCAAGCGTTGGCAAATGGGATTAGAACAACAAGGTGCCTATTTTTGACTACCGGTATTGATGGGCCGAATGGCATTTTTCTGGGCTGTGGACCTCTATAACTGTATGATACTGTCACGGATGTCTGTACTTGCAGCAGGCAGATTAGTGAGGGCCAGACTGTCCATCTCCCTGTCAAATATGTCTGAAAAGGTCACACATATATTGAGGCTCATCCCAAGGAACTCCGCAATAGGGAAGGTCTGTGCCCTGGAGGCTGCTCCTAGGGACAACCATTAACAGCAGCCATCAACTCACTGAAAGACGCTCCTTAAACTGTCCAAATCCTCATCAAGTGACTTTTACAAAGAAACAAACTCCTCACACCTATTCAGGTCAGATCATGTATGTTTGATGTGAACATTCTAACCTCTGCTTGTAAATGCACCAGCTTTGGATGAAAGCAATTTGGTTTTGCATCGTCTGAGATACATTGGAAAGGAGGCACATTTGGTTTTAATAAATATGGTACATTTTCGGGGAAAGAGAAGCCGACATCGAGATCGCCCTCTCGTTGGTTTCCTCATCAATTTCCCCCTGTCTCTCAGCAATGTCCTTTAGGAGCTGCTCAGCTCAATCAGCAGAGCCTACTGGAGGAGGGTCCTGTTATTTAAGGATTGTTTTGGGTCTGGGATACAGCATTAAGGCAGGACTGTGTGGGACTGGCCAGGTGCCTGGGGGCTTGGAGGTGTGTCTGGGCTGTAGGAGTGTCTCTATTGGTATAAAATGAACTGCTTTGGGCGAGGTGGAGGTAAGTCTCTGTGTTACTGGAAGAGGATATTACAGTTAATGTTTCTGGGGGTGAGTATTCCTGCCTGTGTGACTAAAGGAGCATACTTCTGTCTGTTATATGGGGGTGGGGGGGGAGGTGGAGGTTAAGTATTCCTGCCTGTCTTACTGGAGGTGAATATTCCTGCCTGTTACTGGGGATGAGTATTCCTGTCTCTGTTTTGGGATGAAGATATTGTCTGTGTTACTTGATACAGGGGGTGAATATTCCTGTCTGTGTTACTTGTAGAGAATATTTCTGCCTTGATATGGGGGTGGGGTGGGGTGAATATTCCTGTCTGCGTTACTTGTAGAGAATATTTCTGCCTTGATACAGGGGGTGGATATTCTTGTCTGCGTTACTGGGGGTGATTATTTCACATTTAAGCTGGAAATGAAGAGGAATTTCTTCTTTCATATGGGAGTAAATCTGTGGAATTCGTTACTACAGAGGACTGTCGAGACTCGGTCATTAATTATATTCAAGACTGAGATTTTTAACCAGTAAAAGAATGGAGGGTGATGGGGGAAAGCAGGAAGATGGAGTTGAGGATGATCAGATCAGCCACATTCTCACTGAATAGTGGTGCTGATGGGCTGAATGGCTTTCTTCTGCTCCACCATCTCATGGTCTTAGCGCAGCTGAAATGCTTCTCCTATCATTGTCAGCACATGTCCTGAGACAGGTGCATCTCAGGTTTAGGATTCTGTCCTGATGTATTCCAGGATCACTGGCAGCTGAAGGAGTTCTGGGCTGTCCAGCTCCCTCTACCCAGTGACCGTGCCTAAAACCAGGGGGCACAGCCCCCTCTTTACCAGAGTACAACCTGGGAGCTGCTCTGAACTGAGAGGAAACCCTCTCCCTCAACTCAGAAAGAGGAGGACCCCAGCACAAGGGAGCACTATCCCAGTTCGGACTGTGTTAGAGACTGACCCCGGGGGCAGACACTGAGTTGAGTCTCAGTTTACCCCCAGATACTGGGGGCAAAAACTAGGGAGCTCAGGATGGGAGCAATTGATAATTTGGCTTTTACTGGTCAGATCAGAGCACGGTTTCCAGTCAGATTACCATGTGTTTCTGGTCGGATTAAGAAGGTTTGCTGGTCATATTAGTTAGCAGTTTTCAGTTGGATTAGAGAATGGTTTCTGGTCGGATTAGAGAGCAGTTTTCAGTCAGATTAGAAAGGTCTGTGTTGGAAGGTGAATAGTGTGGAGGATCATTAGAAGTCAGATTTAAGACTCTGCCAAAAATATCTTCTTTGTTTGACATATTTGGACTCAAAGAAGCAGAATTAGAAGAATTTATCACCGGAATCATTTATCAACTGCCCATCAAACTTAGAGCCACAACACACAAGAAGATATTAAAATACTAGGCATCATTTTATTGAAATTGGTACAAGAAACAACATTCCCTCTTTGCATGCACTCTGATGTTCCCTGTACAATGACTGGGATCAGCATGCTGATTTCCAATTCTGGACATTGCTGCCTCAGATGCCTATGCAGCCAGTAACAAAATTAGAGAGAATGCTGACAAGAAAACACATAATTTGGCAAAAGGTACTTTCAACATTTCTGACATTTCTAGACAAAGAAAGTCATCATTCCAAATCTATCTTCCACAGACTGAGGTGGTCACAGCTAAAGTGTTCCTGTCACATAAGCACATAGTTGGAATATTTCAACTGGGCAGTTACTACCTTTTTTTTACTTTATCTCAGATTTAAATTTAATCATTGAAACAGTGTTCATTACAATAGCATCCATGATATACTTCCCCATATTGCAGCTCCAGAAGAGATGCAGCCTTAAGTTAGAGATTCCACATTAATTTGCAAGGAATCCGTTACCTCAGGGATTTCAAGATTTGCTGGTTCCAAGTTAGCTGTGTTCTCCTATGCTGACACGTTTAAACAGCTCTCCTTCCATTTCTCCCTTCATTTCCAATCCTCCACTTTGCAGAATCCATATTTTCTTTCCCCTGGAGGCTCCTCCTTTACCCCCACCCACTCCTTGCAAAATCTCCTGCAGGCTCTGCCCAGCAGGCTCCCAAACCCTGCAGTCCCCTCCTTTCCTGCCATTTCCAGCCTTCTTCATTTCCGCAGCCCCTTGCCAACCATTTCACAGCCTCTTTTTCTGCAAACTCACTAACCTCTCAGTGGCAGTTGTTGAGCCTTCAAGCCCAGCAATCCCCAGAACCTAGCTTCCAGTAGCCCCACTGACCCACTCAGTGGAACCACTTTCCTTCCCACAAACCCCTCTGGAAATCCGCCATGTTCCCTATGGGTGAGAGACAGCCTGTGACTGGACGAGCATGAGGGAAACCAGAAATTTGAGTTGGAAGAGCAGTTTGTTGGTCACAGAGTTTTGTCTCCTTCGCATCCAGAGGAAAGAAATTCTCTCTCATTGGTCACAGGTGGTGACGGTGGAGGTAAAACAGGCTAAACGCAGGCACCGCTGCCCCCACCCAACCCCAGCCAAGAGACACAGGCTGCGGTGATTGGCACTGCATCCAAACTCACCAGCTCCTAGGCACCGGCTGCTTTTGAGGTGTCGGGGCTATTTATAGATCACAAAATAGCGCTGTATTGTGTCAGGACTCCTCATGGGCAAACTGGCTGCTTATCAGAAGCAAGCTCCCCGGTTCCAATACTGAGGAGACATCGAAGAACAAAACGGCAAGAAAGGATTGGGATTGGGAAGAAGTGGTCAGAATAAAGTCCAGCTCTCATTTGCTTGTGTCCTCTCCGGAGAGAGTAATGGGCACTGGAGTTCGTTCATTGCCCCTCTGACTCCATTTTAAGTTAGTTCCCTCCCCTGTATTTGTTATTGTCACACTGGTGTGCGTTAATTGTTCTTTCAATTAACAACTCGGGTGACTTGGTGGAAGTAAAGTAAAACTTCCATCTTCTTGCGTACTTCCTGTACTGAACTCCCTCCACCATCGACGCTCAGTCGCAGCAGTGTCTCTCATCTGCAAGATTCACTGCAGAAATTCACCAAGGCTCCTCAGACAGCACCTTCCAAACCCATGACCTCTACCATCTGGAAGGACAAAGTTAGAAGATACGTGGAAACACCAGCCCCTGCACGCTCCCATCCGAGCCATTCACCTGACATGGAAATATATTGATGTTCCTTCAGTGTCGCTGGGGCAAAATCCCTGGAATTCCCTCCCTTAATAGCACTGAGTGGGTATCTTTACAACAACATGAACTGCAGCAGTTCAAGAAGGCAGCTCACCATCAACTTCTCAAGGGGCAACTAGGGACGGGCAATAAACGCTAGCCCAGCCAGCACATAAAATAATAAAACAAAGTGTGGAAACTCTCAGAGATAAATACGATTGAGTTATTTGTCACTTGGAGGATAAATGGGGCTAAGTTTCAACCCTGTATCATGACCACGTGTCCATTTAATCTTCCGGGGGGGGTGTGTTTTACTGAGGTGAAGCCAAAGGCTTCACTTCTTGTTCCAAAAATATACTGTTTCCATACAATTTTCAATCAAAAGATGTTTGATGAACATCTCAATCAGAATAACGCAGGGTTTGCAAGCAAACTCAATTTGTACGATTTAACCAGCTTTCATACTTAGCAAATACGCTCCAGATCAGATGTGCAGCTTCCAGGCAAAGTATTTTCAAATTGCAAACTTCAGAAAGTGCAATCGATATAAAATTCTGCACATGACATATTTCACTCTGCAGTACCTTGACATCTTACACTTCTGATAGGAAGCACTTTTTTTTATTCAGCTAGGGAAGGTACAGAGTAACATGCATGACACAAATCTGACTGTCACCATTTCCCCAGTTCGGTTAGCATAAAAGATGGAGCAGGCAGTGAAGAAGGTGAAGAGTACACTAGCCTTCACAGTGAGGGGATTCAAGTCCAGGAGCAGGGATGTCTTGCTGCAAATTAACAGGGCCTTGGTGAGACGACTCCTGGAGTACTGTGTACAATTTGGTCTCCCTGTCTGAGGAGGATGTTCTAGCTATGGAGGGAGTGCAGCAAAAGTTTACCAGACTGATTCTCAGAATGGGAGAACTACGAAGAGAATCCAGTGCCCAGTGGACCAGAGTTCAATGGATTGATTAGGACTATATTCACCACAATTCAGAAGAATGGTGAGTTTGGGGGGATGGTGGGGGGGGGGGGGGGAGGGGGTGGTCACATAGAAACCTATAAAATTCTAACAGGACTAGATAAGGTAAACACAGGATGTTCCTGGTGACTAGGCTGTCCATAACCAGGGGTCACAATCTAAGGTGGGCCAAATAGGATTAAGCTTAGCAGAAATGTCTTCACCCAGAGAGTGGGAAGCCTGTGGAATTCTCTGCCACAGAAAGTAATTAAAACATTGAATATTTTTGAGAAGGAATTAGATAGTTCTTAGGGCTAAAGGGATCAAAAAGTAGGGAGAGAAAGCAGGAACATGGAATGGAGTTGGATGATCAGTCATGACCATATTGAATGGCAGAGCAGGCTCAAAGGGCTGACTGGCCTACTCTTGCTCTTATTTTCTATGTAACCCTCTTTGTGGTATACATAATAACAACAGTTACTGCACTGGACTACTCACCTCATCCCAGCAATTCTGTTACAACAGCTACAACATTAATTTCATCGAACTGATGTTGATACAAGCCCACAGCCCAGAAATGTTAACCCTGTTTCTCTCTCTCTCTCTCTCTATAGAGGCTGCCAGACCTGCTAAGTTTCCCTAGCACTTTCTGTTTTTATGTCAGAATGCTGGAATCTGTAACATCTTGTTTATCTTCATTTTAAGAGCACTGGCAAATGTTAATAGACTCCACAGCAAATGCAAAGGTAGAAACTAAGATACACACACTTTCTTGTTGAAGAGAATTTGTTGACTTGCTCAGTCTTGCAGCTCTCATTCAACATCCCCAGTGTCCGAGCTATTTGTTAATTTCTTTGTTAAGGTTATCAGGAAGAGTAAGTGGGCATTCATTATCTTTGCAAGTGCATAGAAACAGGAACATTGGGAATGTAGAATGACAATTGTAAGACTGAGCAGATCAATAAACACTCCACTTTAAAAAAAAGCTGTGTCCGCTAGTTTCTACCTCACAGCTGGCTTGGAGTCAATTAACATTCATCACTAATCTTTCACCAATTTATTATGGACTCATGCAGCACAGAAACAGACCCTCGGTTCAAATCTAGCACAGACCAGTTACCTCACACTTTATTTTCAAAAGCTGTTGTGTTTTGTTTTTTAAAGTTGGAAATAACCGGCTCGAACAGCCTGACTTGTCATTTCTTTGCAAAGGAGATTTCCATTTCATGTGTGATCTTGAATCCCCACAAACGCCTCATGTGCTGCCCTAGCCTGGACCTCATTATCAAACTCCACAAGAACAATGTCAGGGCAAACACGTACGAGATGGGCTGATCTAGTCCCATTTGCCAGCATTTGGTCCATATCCCGCTAAACCCTTCATAATCATGTACCCATTCAGATGCCTTTTAAATGTCAGAACTGTACCAGCCTCCTCCACCACCTCTGGTAGCTTGCGCCACACACACAACACACTCTGTGTGAAGAAGTTTTCCCTCAGGTCTCTTTTAAATTGTCACCCATGCTCCCCCCCACCCCCGCCTCCTCCGTCTCGGGAATTGGTGGCATGGTGGCTACCATAGCTGTCTTGTAGTGCCAGGCACATGGGTTCAATTCCACCCTCGGGTGACTGTCTGTGTGAGTTTGCACATTCTGTGTCTGTGTGGGCTTCCTCCCTTCCCTAGGCTACGTGGATTAGGGAAATGCAGGGTGTAGAGTGATGGGGAATGGGGCCGGGTCTGGGTGGGATGCTTTTCAGAGGGTTGGTATGGACTGCTTCCACAGTGTAGGGAATCTATGATTTTCACCTTCAACCTATGCCCTCTTGTCTTGGATTCGCCCTATCCATGCCCCTCATGATTTTATAAACCTCTATAAGGTCACCCATCAGCTCCAGGGAAAATTGTCCCAGCCTAGTCAGCCTTTCCTTATAGTTCAAACCTTCCAACCCCTGCAACATTCTTGTAAATCTTTTCTGAAACCTTTCAAGGTTTAACAACAAGCTTTAAACTGAGGGGTGATAGATATATGAGAGATGTCAGAGGTAGGTTCTTTACTCAGAGAGTAGTAAGGGCATGGAATGCTCTGCCTGCAACAGTAGTAGACTTGCCAACTTTAAGGGCATTTAAATGGTCATTGGATAAACATATGGATGATAATGGAATAGTGTAGGCTAGATGGGCTTCAGCCTGTACGGCACTGTAATGTTCTATGGTCTATGTTCCTATAGAAGGGAGACCAGAATTGGCCTCACCAATGTCCTGTACAGCCAGAACATGACATCCCAACTCCTATACTTGACGCACTGACCAATGAAGGCAAGCTTGCTAAAAGCCTCCTTCACCACCCTGTCTACCTGCAACTGCACTTTCAAGGAACTATGTACCTGTACCCCAAATCATTCAACAACACTCCCCAGAGCCCTATCCTGCCGTAGTTTGTCTTACCAAAATGTAATCCCTCGCATTTATCTTATCTGCACTTCAATTTTACGAACTGTCTCAATCCACACTTTAGGAAGGATGAACTAAGATGGTACCAGGCATAGCAATGGTGGCTCACAGTGCCAGGGTCTCAGGTTCAAATCCAACTTTGGGTGATTGTGTGCAGTTTGCACATTCTCCACATGTCTGCTTCAGTTTCCTCCCTCGGTGCAAATTAGGTGGATTGGTCGTGGGAAATTGCCCATAGTATCCAGGGATGTGCAGGCTATGTGAGTTAGCCGTGGGAAATGTAGGGTTACAGGGATAGGGCTGTGTGCGCGCGGGTCTGGGTGGGATGCTCTTTGGAGGGATGGTGTGGACTTGATGGGCCAAACAGCCTGCTCCCACACTGTGGGGATTCAATGCAACATCATTCTCCAAAGAGCAGAGGAGATTAAGACTTAATAGATGTGCTCTTTGTTAGAGGAAATGTCCACTGGAAGAAGAATCAGGAACTAGTGAAATAGATTGAAGGGGACTGGCGGTAAAGAAGATCAGTGGGAAAACAAAAATAGCATTTCCTTAATGTGGTGAGTCGTGTGATCTGGGAGCCCCGCCTTAAATGGTGGAGGAAGCAGATTCAGTTGGGACATCCAAAAGTGAATTGGATGAATACTTGGAATGGGGGATCTGGGATTAATTGGAGAGATTGTTCAGATAGTCATCACAGGCAAGATGGGATGAATGGCTTCTTTTTATATGGCATTATTCGTCTTGTTTTCACTCACAGGCATTGAGATGTGGAGAGAAATGATGAACCAGCAAAGATCAAAGCCCTGGAGCTTGCTAGCCATGGTACTGACAGTGATCGTGCTACCTGGTGAGTCACCCTCCCCTCCCAAACCTTGGTCTGATGGTTGTCCTGGTAAGCGGCTCCCCAACACCGAGACCAGAGCCCAGTGTGGAGGGGCTGCACTAGTCTAAGTGGCTGAGGGGGAAAGTAGATGTTTCCAAACTCGAGACAAAGTAGGTGAGCTCTCAATGTCAGAAAACAAGATCATCCTTACACAAAGCTCAATTCTGGCACTTGATCATTATCTTCCAGCATTCACAGGTCGTGGGATCAGATCCCTCCAGATGATCATATGATCCTGTTGCAAGCAGGGACTGAGGAATAACAAAACCAGCAGCAGAGCAGGGATGGGTGGGAGAGATTCTTGGGGATGGGAGTCAAGGACAGAATTAAATATGGCTAGCACTAAGGAACAGAAAAAGCTGCATTCTCAGTGCTCCATATTGTCCATAGCTCACCAACAAGTGAGAAAGATGAAGGGGAGAAAATCTGCAAGGAATTGGCCTGATCTGGATTGGCCGTATAAACACAATGGCTATGAGGGTGGGTCATAGGCGAGGAATCCCTCAGTGCATAACTCATCTCCTGACTCCCCAGAGCCTGTCCACCATCAACAAGACACAATTCAGGAGTGTGATGGAATACTTCCCACTTGCCTGATTGGGGGCAGCTCCAACAACACTCAAGAAACTCGACACCATCCAGGAAAAAGCAATCAGCTTGATTGACACCACATTCACAAACACCTACTCCCCACCACTGTCGCACAGGAGCAATTCCTTTCCTTCTGCAATGGCCCTGCACACTTCCTCAGGCCACATACTCTTTCTTAATTTTTGTCCCTCTCTACGGCCTTGTGCGTTCTCTTTCTTTCTGTCTCTGTTTACAGCCTTACACTCTCTTTTGCTTCCACTTTATGGCCTTGCAACACTCACTCACTTTCTCTGATCCTACGTTCTCTCTCTCTCTCTCTGGCCTGTATTCTCTTTTTCTCCCTCTCTTTATTGCCCTACTCTCTTTCTCTCTGGTTAAGCATTCTATCTCTCCCTGGTTTTGAATTCTCTCAATTTCTACACTTTTCCTACCTTTTCTCTTCCTTTGGCTCTGTACACACACTATCTCTCTCCCTCTCTTCCCCTCCCCCACCTTCACAGCATTGCATGCCTCCTTTCTCTCTGCACAGTGCCTTTGCTCTCAAATGTTTGTGGCTTGATTTCTTGGTCCATGACTCCTGTGTTGTGCTACTAATGGGCTCACATTCCTTTGTCATGTGGTTGTAATCTCAGGTTTAAAGCTGGTTATTTTCCAGCTCCTCTGCCTGGGACTTGTTAATAGGCTCAGGCCCAAAGCCATGCTGAGACCAGTGAGTTTATGGGGGAAGCAGATGGAGCAGGTTGTGATGTGTTGCCAGGGACTGACTCAGTCCGTGGGGCACCAGTTCGAGTGGCTCTTTGGAGTGGCGGATTTTTTTGTTATTTTTGCAGTACAGGTCTCCATGTTACAAATTATAACTCCTTTGTTGTTTCAGGCCCAGTCGAGTCTGGGAGCCTCTGGGATGTCATCAAGTCAGGTGAAGCCCAAGTGCCCTGTTCACTGTACACCTCTGAGCTGAAGAACAGGGGAGGAGAATGAGCGAAAGAGAAAGAGGAGAGGGGAGGACAGGGGTGGGGAAGTGGGGGGACCAGGAAGGATAGAGGGCGCGGAGAATGAAGGAGAGGGACAGAGAGGTAGAGGGATGGACAAAGAGAGAGAAGGGGGCAGAGGGGGAGGGTAATGGGGGAGGATAATAGAAGGGGGTAGAGGGAGGTGGGGTAGAGGGAGGGGGGTAGAGAGATGGAGAGTAGAGGGAGGGTGGAGGTGGAAGGACAGTGGAGACAGGTGGAGGAGGAGAAGGTGGTTCAGGGACGGGGTAGTGTAGGGTGAGGGGGTGTGGGTGGTGGGAGAGGGGAGGGGAGAGGGGTGTGAGGAATAGTGGCAAGAGTGAGGGGAGAGGGGCGAGAGTGAGGGGAGGGGGCGAGAGTGAGGTGCGAGAGTGAGAGGCGAGGGGAGGGGAGAGGGGTGAAGGAGGGGAGAGGAGCAAGAGTGGGAGGAGGAGAGTGAGGGGAAGGCAGATGGGGGAAATGAGGGGAAGGCAGAAAGGGTGAGGGGAAGAGGAGGTGGACGGATGGAGAGTGAGGGGCAGGAGAAGGGGTGAGGGGGTGAATGAGGGGGTGAAATGAGGGGCGAGAGCAGGGGTGAGAGAGAGAGAGAGAGAAGAGGGGCAGGGGTGAAAGAGGAAGGGGAGGAGGAAGTGGGAAGGGGAGGGGGAGAGTGAGGGGGGAATGAGTGGGGTAAGTGAGGCAGGGGGAGTGGGGGGAGTGAGGCATGGGGAGGGAGAAATGGTAAGGGATGGAGAGAGGAGGGGAGGGGGAGTGAGAGGGGAGGCGGAGAGAGAGTGAGAGGGAAGGGGCAGACGGTGTGAGATGGAAGGGAGAGAGAGAGTGGAAAGGGGGAGGGAGGGAGGTACAGGGAAGGGGGATGGAGGGAGAAGGGAGGGGCTGGGGAGAGAAGTGGAGGAGGTAAAAGAGGGTGGGGTGGTTAAGAGAAGGTTCTATTTGAGTGTGCAAGGTTTATGCGCATTATGTGTGTGTGTGTTTGAGGTGTGAGTTCTGTGTGTATGCACTGGTGTGTGAGAGATGTCTGAGCTGGTGTGCGCATGTGTGAGAGGCCTGAACTGATCTGTGCGTGTGAGAGATGTCTGCATGTGTGCGAGCTCTGTATGAGCTAACTGTGTACATGTGCCTGTTGAAAATAGTGATGATGAAATCTCACCTATCACAACCTTCCCTCACCACAGCAAAGGGAGCTGATGCAATCACACTGGAATCACGCGAGGCGACAGACTTCCTGCGAACACCTCCCACACGAAGCCGACGCCATGCCAAGTGGTACCAACAGAATCCCGACTTCCAAGCGTGGTACAAGTATTACCAGAAAATCGGCCACAACGAAGGGGTGAGCACCAGTCGTGAGGTTGGGGCTCCATAATATTAAATCAGCTGGGGCTCGCGGTTGGTGTGGGGCTTGAAACATCCAAATCACTGGAGGCTGGAGTGAAGGAAAGAACGAACCCTGTCTTAGAGAAACATTTGTTGAGAAGGGATTTGCTCCAGGCAAGTCAAGTGACCAACTCTGTTGAGCTACTTAATGAAGCAGCAAGGAGGTGCATTAATCTAAATGGGACAATTTTGGATTGGGTTGAAGAGCAAAGGGGAATTATACGCAACTGGCAGGGGGGAAGTCAGTGGTAATGTCACCAGCAACACAGAGATCCACATTCATGGTCGGGGGTCATGAGATCGAATCCCACTATGGCAGAATGATGAATTCAATAAGAATCTGGTACTAATGGTAACTGTTCAACCACTGCTGAATGTTGTAAAAATCCCGTCTGGTTCACTAATGCCCCTTTAGGGAAGGAAATCTGCCATCATGTGATCCCAGGCCAATGTGACTGACTTCTTAACTGATGTCAACACAATTAGGCACAAGCAATAATTGCTGGCCCACGGACATCATCAAGCCTTTGAGAGCGAGGTTGTGAATTAGCATATGCAATACTTGGCTTTGTCATTAAAACACTAAATCAAAAGGCAATGAATGGAAAACAGGAGTAGGCCATTCAGCCTTTCAAACCTGCTCTGCCACTCAATATGATCTTGGCTGATCCTCCATCGCAACACCATACTTCAACTTTCTCTCCATATCCCGATAGGTTTAAAAGGCATCAATCACGTTCTTGAATACATTCAGTGATGTGCCCTCCACAGCCTTTCAGAAGTTCGCTACCCTCTGAATGAAGAAATATTTCCTGATCGCGATCCTAAATGGTCCACTCCATCTCCTGAGACTTGTTCCCTCACTCTAGTTAAGCCAAGCTTAATCTTCAGGGAGGTTGGATCGCAATCTAATTTAGGAGGAGGTGGACTTTCAAAATATTGGGGAGTTGAGAGCTGGGGTGAAAGAGGAGGAAGATGTCACCCATTTACAAGACAGAAACAAGGAGGAATTTCTTCTCTCAGAGGGTAGCGTATCTGTGTAATTATTCACCACAGACAGCTGTTGAGGGTGGGTCATTGAATATATTCAAGGCCAAGATGGATTTTTAATTAGTAAGGGATTCAAGGGTTACAGAGAAAAGACACCTCGGGTGATATCTCACACGCTGCTGTCTGATGGAGCTGCAAACCATTTCAAAATATCAATTGTACGTTTGTGGTGAATCAGGAACCTGATAGAGGCAGCTATAGCTGCTTTCAGTCTTTTCTCAAATCTTCCTGTCAACACTCAAACTTCTGCCTGTGGGAATTGGAGCCACCAATTCCACAGTTACCTTTCCAATTGCTAATAGTGTCAAGAGGCACTGACCAACCAACTGCAATCACTTGGAATTGTTGACTAAGCGAGCAGTTGGCTGGGGACTGGGATATTAAAAGATGACTTTGACGTCCATAAAATATCTTGAAGAATCTAACTGAACAGGAAATTGCATGTGATAATGTTTTCTTTCGTTCATACACCGTGCGACATTCTTGGGTAGTATGGTGTACCATAAATGCCAATGTAATTCGCTCCCTGAATATAAAAGAGGCGTGGGAATTACAACTAACTCAAATGCATTAAATGAAAAGCTGCAAGCACGTCAACCTGATGCTACTATTCTGAATTATTCCAGCCAGCACGAAGCAACCACTACTGATTATGAAAGGGTGTCGAAGCTAGCCTACACCCCTTAAAAGGAAATATTTTGACAATCATGTTAGTAAGTTTGCAGATGACACCGATAGTGGACAGTGAAGAAGATTATCTCAGAATACAATGGGACCTTGGGCTGAGAAGCATAGAACACAGAACATAGAACAGTACAGCACATTACAGGTCTATCTAACCTCCACCCCTACCTTATATTACCATCCATATGCCTATTGAATAGTCGCTTAAGTGCCCCTAATGAGGCCGACTCCACTACCCTCTCCGGCAATGCATTCCACTCTCCGAGTAAAGAACCTACCTCTGACATCTCCCCTATATCTACCTGCACTCACTTTAAAACTATGCCCCCTCATAATAGCTACCTCCACCCTAGGAAAAAGTCTCTGGCTGTCCACTCTATCTATACCTCTGATCATCTTGTCCATCTCTATCAAGTCACCTCTCATCCTTCGTCGTTCTAAAGAGAAAAGCCCTAGCTCTCTCAACCTTTCCTCATAAGACCTTCCCTCCATTCCAGGTAACATCCTGGTAAATCTCCTCTGCATCTTTTCCAATGCTTCCACATCTTTCCTGTAATGAAGCGACAGAACTTGTCACAATACTCCAGATATGACCGAACCAGTCTTTTGTATAGCTGGAGCATAACTTCACGGCTCTTGAACTCAATCCCTCTATTAATGAAAGCTAACACACCATACGCTTTAACAACTCTACCTACCTGGGTGGCAGCTTTCAGGGAGCTGTGGACATGAACCCCAAGATCCCTCTGCTCCTCCACACTGCCAAGAGTCTTTCCGTTAACCCTGTATTCTGCCTTCAAATTTGTCCTTCCAAAATGAATCACCTCACACTTTTCAGGGTCGAACTCCATCTGCCACTTCTCAGCCCAGCTCTGCATCCTATCAATGTCCCTTTGTAACCTCGAACAGGCCTCCACACTATCCACAACTCGATGCACCTTTGTATCATCCAGGAACGTACCAATCCACCCTTCCACTCTTACATCCAAATCATTTACAAAAATCACAAATAGAAGACGATCCAGAACAGATCCTTGTGGTACACCACTCGTAACTGAGCACCATGTTGAATATTTTCCGTCCACTACCACCCTTTGTCTTCTAAGGGTCAGCCAATTCTGAACCAATCTGCCACATTTCCCTGTATCCCATTCCTCCTTACTTTCTGTGTGAGCCTACCATGGGGAACCTTCTCAAATGCCTTACTTAAATCCATGTATACCATATCCACTGCTCTACCTTCATCCATGCGTTTGGTCACCTCTTCAAAGAATTCAATAAGGTTTGTCAGGCATGATCTACCCCTCACAAATCCATGCTGACTATCAAACTGTGCCTATCCAAGTGATCATAAATCCTATCTCTCAGACCCCTTTCCAATAATTTGCCCACCACTGAAGTAAGACTAACTGGCCTGTAATTTCCAGGGTTATCCTTATTCCCTTTTTTGAACAATTTGCCACTCTTCAATCTTCCGGCATTATACCCGTGGACAATGAGGATGAAAAGATCATTGCCAAAGGCCCTGCGATCTCTTCCCTCACTTCTCATAGAATCCTCGGATAAATCCCATCAGGTCCGGGGGACTTATCCATCTTCAAGTTCCTCAAAATTGCTAGTACATCTTCCTTACTAACATCCACCTCCGCTAGCCTACCAGCCTGTTTCACACTGTCCTCCTCTACAACTAGGTCCCTCTCAGTTGTGAATACCGAAGAAAAGAAAATGTTTGATTTTATTGCTTTGCACTCTAAACACAGCTCATCCCCACCAAGCTTCAGCATAACAGCTGACCAACACAACAGGCTGCCAGCACAAGTGGCAGACGGTGGGATTGAAACCCATGCCTCCTCGGAGACTGGAATCTGAATCTAGCACCTTACGCCGTTTGGCCACACTACCACACTAAGCAGATGGAGTTTAATTTACATAAGTGTGAGGTGTTGTATTTTGGTAAGGCAAATCAGGGCAGGACTTATACACCTAATGGTAGGGCCCAGGGGAGTGTTGCCAAACAGACAGACCTGGGTTGCAGGTACATAGTTCCTTGACTGTGGAGTCACAGGTAGACAGTGTAGTGAAGGCAGCATTTGGCACACTTGCCTTCATCTGTCAGTACACTGAATGTAGGAGTTAGGATGTCACGTTGAAGCTGTACAAGACATTGGTGAGGCCACTTTTGGAATACTGTGTACAATTCTGTTCGCCCTTCTATAGGAAAGATGTCATTAAACTTGAGAGAGTTCAGGAAAGATTTACAGGGACGTTGCCAGGGTTGGAGGTGTAAAGACAGGCTGAATAGCCTGGGGCTTTTTTCCCCTGGAACGTTGGAGTCTGAGGAGTGACCTCATAGATGTTTATAAAATCATGAGGGGCATGGATAGGGTGAATAGCCAAGGTCTTTTCCCCAGGCTAGTGGCATCCAATACTAGAGGGCATAGGTTCAAGGTGAGAGGGGAATGCTTACAAGGGACCTGAGTGGAAATGTTTTCACACAGAGGGTGGTGCATGTATGAAACAAGCTGCCAGATTACAACATTTAAAAGGCATTTGGATGTGTACATGAATGGGAAGGGTTTAGAAGGGTATAGGCCAAATGCTGACAAATGGGACTAGATCAGTTTAGGATATCTGGTTGGAGCGGACGGGTTGGACCAAAGGATCTGTTCCGTGTTGTATGGCGCTATGACTATGATCAGTTTGGCCACTGATCTCATTGAATGACTGAGCAGATCTGATGGGCTGAATGGCCTAGCTCTCCTACATCTTTTGGAAACTTGCAAGACTAAAAATGGAAACTTATGAAAATCAAATCAATCAAAATATTGTTATCTGGTGTGCTGATGCCTGCCAGCCCCCATGATGCCCACCAGTCCCCTAAAGATCACTGTCGTACCCCTGGTCACCGTAAGCTCCATCAGTGATGGGCACCATAGTGTGGATGGCAAAGCAGAATAGAGACAGGCAGTCAGATACCCCCATCACCCCACTGCCTGGCCCTGAGGACACTCACTTTGGTCAGGCCAGGGAGCCAGTGAACAGGGGGTACAACCTGCCTGCTCACCCCTAAACTCCTCACTTCTCCAGACAGTGTTGCCCATAGATTCAGAGGTGGCATAGTCCATGGGGGAGGGAGTGAGATTAAGGGAGGGTGGGAAGGTAGTAGAGAGAATGGGAAGGCAAACGGTCTTGGGATATTGAAACCGGCAAAGGGTGAGGGAGGTGGATTCTGTGCAGAGGCTGGGAGCAGAAAGCAGCAGTGGTATCTCAGGGGGGCAAGCAAGGTGACGATGAGGGGCTGACATGCAAAGATCGGTTTTTCTTCTATTTCATCTCTCTTTGCTCTTTCCAGCTGTATGAAATTGATCGGATTCGGTTAATCTATCTGCAAATGAGGCATCTGGAGAATGTCTACGGAAAGAATGCTCCATTCTATCAGTACACGATTGGCCTTCCACCAACACATGGCAAAGGAGTGCCTGCTCCTTCCTGTGACCCCAAAACGGATAAGAACTGTAAATCTCAGCCTCCACCCCCCAAGGTGCCCGTGGCCAAGCCCCCGCCTGCACCCAAAAAGGCTCAGCATGCAGGTCCACCTCAACTGCCCTGTAACCCTCATGACCCGGCGTGCCTCCTGCAGTACTTCTACCAGTTTCTGGCCAACGTTCAGACAGGCTCCAAGTGCGACCCCAAAATGGATCCCAAGTGCCCACGGGTGGCCAGGACGCTTCCCTGTGACCCCAAGTACGACGCGTCCTGTGCGCCTTCCAAGTCTGCGGGGGGGCCCTACAAATCCATGTACTGCGACCCCGTGTACGATCCTGACTGTGACGAGGAGGATGAGGGCAGCGAGGGCCAGTCTCCAACACCTGAGCCACGCCGACATGAGGATCTCAGGGGATACGAGAACTCAGAGGACGATGAAGTTGACCCCTATGATCCCTATTATCCTGGTTACTATGGACAAGCTGGTTCACACTATAACCACTATAATCAGCAAGGTGCATCCACATATGGAAATCCACATGGCACCCCTACGAATGAGAATCCATATGATGCCTCTACATATGGAAATCCACATGGTGCCTCCACAGATGAGAATCCATATGATGTCGCCACATATGGAAATCCGTACAGTGCTTCAATGAATGGAAATCCAGATGACACCTCCACAAATGAGAATCCATATGGTGCTTCGACATATAGCAATCCACACAGTGGCCCTACATATGATAATCCATATGGTGCCTCTCCCTACGGAAATCCTTACAGTGGCTCTTCTTACGGAAATCAATACGGTGCCCCTCCCTATGGAAATCCATATGGGGCCCCTCCCTATGGAAATCCATACGATACTTCTCCCTATGGAAATCCATACGATACTTCTCCCTATGGAAATCCATACGAGTCCCCTCCCCATGAAAATCCATACGGCGCCTCTCCCCATGAAAATCCATACGGCGCCTCGCCCCATGAAAATCCATACGGCGCCTCGCCCCATGTAAATCCATACGGTGCCTTCCCCTATCCATCTCCCTACAACTCTCCATATGCGGCACCTTATGATTCTCGTTATGATCACGAGGACGAGGACGAAGATGAGGATGAGGATGAGGATGAGTACTAACGGGAAAATGTCAACCCTCCAAGTCAGCAGGACCACGAATGTCTTCTACCCCCTCCCCAGCCAAGCTTCTCTAGGATGTGGGATTTTCACTATTTTGGATCAGATCAGAGACAGGCTCACGGTGGTTTACATAAAGGAACCCGGGAGGTAGACAGTAGCCCAGGCTCAAACCCCTCCCTCACCAATCCCATCTCCCCCAAATTATCGCTAGCTACGCACTCCCCACGCCCCCCGACCACACAGGGTGATAAATCAGCTGCCTTTCCTGTCTATACAGAGCTGCACTGGGCAAATGATGAAAGGGGAACAGGCTGGAAACGGCTTGGCGTCGTGGTACCTTCCGCAGTGTCCTGTGTGATCATTGTGTCCTGTTGTCTTGGAGGTTCACTGTTACTGATGCGATTGTTCCAAAGTAAATATTGAAACAGCATTTGGTGGTTGTATGAAAGTTAATCTATTCTCAGCGATGAGAAGTTCAAAGCATTCTCTTTCAGTCAGACACCAATCGCCTCGTCTCGTCTGCTCGGACACAAATTGGCTTCATCCCGGTTTTGCCTGTGTCGCGGATTTACTCGATGCTGGGAACAGTCTGTCCTCCCACTGCCGGCTGTTGCTGTAACTATACTTGGCTATTGTCGTGATCAATAAACGCCTCTGTACACCAGTCACTATCAGTCTGCTTTAAATTAGCCTTCACCTGGTTACCAGCTCTCCGACAGCGTTCTACATTGCAGCCCGATCAATGGGATGGGGAGGAAAAACCGAGAGCCCAAATCGAGTGAAGGAGAGAGTTTGGGGAAGGCAGACAGAACTGAAACAACTCTAAGTAAACGAAAGTCCAACCCAAGGCATGATCGATCTTTCAATTAAAAGCAAAGATACAGCTTCACCTTCAGACTCCAAGTTGCATTTCTGTAGCGTCATGCGCGACAATTCATAGCTGAATGGTGCCTTAACACAATGGATGCGAGGTGCTACACTCGAATGCTCTATCAGTGGCAGACACCAATTACAGGTTTAAAAAAAACTACTTCATCATATGGGTCTCGCTGACTAGTCCAGCATTTTATTGCCCATCCCCAACTGCCCCTTGAGAAGGTGGCAACAAGCTGCCTTCTTGAACAGTAACAGTCCATGTACGTGTAGAGACACCCACAGTGCCATTATGGAAGGAGCTCCAGCACGTTAGCTTGGCAACACTGAAGGAACGGTCTCAGAGATAGTAGGAACTGCAGAATCTGAGATAACAAGGTGTAGAGCTGGATGAACACAGCAGGCCAAGCAGCATCAGAGGAGCAGGAAGGCTGACGTTTCGGGCCTAGACCCTTCTTCAGAAGAAGGGTCTAGG